>JAKSZP010005263.1:0-420069 GCA_022478985.1 Massospora cicadina | reverse complement strand
TGACTACTTAACTTTTTTCAACTTTCAAGAGTTCAGTGGATCTCAGCGTTCAATTATGGCGGGTAATCAATTCACCTAAATTACTCAATTAACCTGCTTTTACTTTTGGTTGTTTCAGTATTAATTAAGCTCACCAAAATGAGTTCATAAAATCTAATAATTCCAAAAGCATCTGGTTAAATTACCTATGGATTTTTAAGGATAATATAATGATGCAGCATCATGTCATGCTCCCCAACCAATTGGTTTGAGCTACCTAAATACAACATTCGTTTTATAAGAATTACTGGCGACTAATTGTGATTAATCTCCAACTAATATTTTGGATTTCTTATGATTTATTGGCAACTAATGATGAGGATCAATCTTTAACTAATTTGTTTTAATAGAATTTATTTGTGACTAATGTTGAGGATAAATCTATAAATAATTTAATTTAATAGTATTTACTGGCAACTATTATTGAAAATCTACAACTAATGTTTTATTAAGGATTTCAGAGGAAAATGTCATGATTTTATATTTATGATTTCAAGGCGACGTTGCTGAGAATTTTCAAGCTAGCGTTACTTGCAGACAATGTTGGAGATTTCTGAGATAGCATTTGAGTTGCCGGTGGGTTACACTGATTATATTTCATGAGTTTCTGGAGAGTTATTCCAAAGATGGCTAAGGTTGGAGCCTTACCCATGTTTATCCCCCAGGCTACCCCAGAATCCAATAAAACCCCAGATCATATGAAAATTAGTTGTTTAGGCTGGTCAGATATGTCAGCCCCACCTTTTTTATCTAAATAAAAATCTACATTTGCCTATTCTTCTCTTTTTCAAGCTTTTTGTTACTAGAAATCCTGGATAGCTTGAGATCCCCAAGGATTAGATGCTGGGTCAAGAATCAAGGGAGTGGTCAGTGCTACCACTACCCCTGACGCCAATAAAGGCAGCATAGCAAGGGGTCAACAGTCCTTATACTGTTAATCCTGGCACACTAACCCAGTTCCTGAACCATCGAAAATGGTGCATTTTTCAACAGCAAGTATAGTATTACTAGCATTCAGTACTCATGCTTTTCTATGGCGTCTATAGAAATTCAGGTGATTCAAATTGATTTGTATTGATTTTATATTAGTTAAACAATAGCCACTCAGTTAATCTAATTTATCAATTGAATCAACTAAAAAACAACAACCACTCAGCCAAAACTAACTGAACAGATAAAATTAACCAATAGCTCAACATCAATTTCAAGAAAGTTTTAAAAACAAGTCTAATTTTAACCACTGCCACATTACATCAGTTTTCCATTTATCTACACGGATCCAC
Organism: Massospora cicadina; assembly: GCA_022478985.1. Classification (NCBI taxonomy): domain Eukaryota; kingdom Fungi; phylum Entomophthoromycota; class Entomophthoromycetes; order Entomophthorales; family Entomophthoraceae; genus Massospora; species Massospora cicadina. Next base: position 418,747 of record JAKSZP010005263.1, on the reverse strand, counting down.
CACCTGTTGCACCAGTGTGGGGCAGCGGTGCTCCACCCGCTAGCATTCACTGCCCAGCAGGCAAATGCATGAGGACTAGTTCATCCATTCCGCCAAATACATCTGGATGCCTTATCCATCCAAGGGACTTAGCACATCACCTTGCATGAGTAAACCCAACCTGCCCTCACCCCTATCCCTACTCCAATACAATATTCACTTTTGCCTCTGCATCGAGTATGTACATCTCTTCCCATATTCTGACAAAGTGATGGTTGTGATGGCAATGGTCACCTTTGCAACAGCAGGGTTTATCAACTTCCGCCATTATAAGGGCTATTCCAATATTGGATTCCCCAACAAAGAGGATGCAGCTGCTGCATCAGCTATAAAATTAATTTATAAAAATACTCTATTACCACCTCCCAAAAACGCCTCCCAAATGATACCACACTTGTGGTAACCTTTGCAAATCTCCCCTCACACCTTTCTCCTCAAACAATTTTATGAGGAGGTGATGTCAGGGTTGTCCACTTATGGCAAAAAACCTATCCTACAATTTATTATCCCAAGTGGTGCTGAATGCCTCATGGCACCTTGGGCAATGGCAACATTACCCCCACAAGCAGAACATGGCCCAGCATAGCACACCGCATGCCTATATCACATCCTCACTGGCCATTTTTTGGCCTGCACTGACAACTTTCACATAATTTGCCCCCTTTGCTATATATTGGACCATACCAAAAAGGCATGTCAATATAATTCACATCCTGTGGACACGGCCAACTCCACTCATGAGGCTACACCAAAAGCGTTCAAAAGGGGATTTTGGCTGCCCCTCACCCCACAGGCCATGAGCTAGAATCAGAAACAAAATCTAGCACCTCAAACCTAAGCTTGCCAATGCACACCCATGACAGCCAATTGGGAGCAGGATTGGACCCATGTTCAATCCAGAAGATCTCCCACCCCAAAAACCAATCCAACCAATATTTCCTACCACCCAATCTTTCTGAATCAACCTAAATCCCTGGAAATTATTGGGTGTATTAATTGAATCATGTGAAATTGTCCCACCACTGAGTTGTCCAACTGATATAACACCTTACCTCAATTTAGACTTTAATTCCCCAGCCCCAACCAACCATTATGTCTACAAACCCAAAGCCTTTTTCCAAAGTGACCACTAGCTTGCCACAACTGTAGTGGCCAATCACAAATCACCCATTACTTGTAAAATGTGTGCAAAATCTTTCGCAAAATTTAAAAAAGGGCTTTACCACTCATTGTCCCCTTTAATTTTCCTCCTACCACAAAAGAAAAAATCCAACAACTATCTGAAACTGCCAACATTACTGTCAAGTATGTCGCAGAATTGGCAGATTATTCCCCATCAACATGCACCACAAGAGCTAATACAGCAAATTGGAACAACTTCTTGATGCCTGCATCCAGGCTGAACACCACGTTGCTAAACTCATAGAGGCTTTAATCCAGTCTCAAATTGTCAATCACAACAACTATTTACTTCACCTTGACCCTCATCCTGCGTATGTCTCAACCCCCTGCTCTCAGCATTGATCTGCCTCTACAATGATGGGCCTGATGATGACCCATCAGATCCCCCCTCCGCCATTATGGTATAAGAGGATCACCGCTGTTCCACCTGTTAGGTTATTTTATTATTTCTTTTTGTGTTTCACGTCCCAAAAAGGGCGGTCAATTCATGTAATAATTTTGAGTCAGTTTAGTTTTGGAGTATTAGTTTTTGTATTGCTCATCTCTTGGTCATCTTGCCTCAGTCAAATAAAACATAAAATCAACTAATAACTAATCACCCGCATAACTAAACTGTGTCCTATCAAAATTGACTAAAACATATCAACAACTTAGCCAAATAAAATAAACCTGTTGAATCAATCAGATAACACAAAACTTCTACCCTAGCATCTCTCTATATTTGAAATCATTGTATTCATGGCAGATCTTCCAAACTACTAAATTAACTTCAGTTAAACTTGCTAAAAAAATTTTATTAATCAGGGGACCAGATTAAGCATATATTCCTAAATTATATAAAACTAACATAAAGATTCCCTTGCTTTAAAATGGTGTTTAAACGTTATCAGATAATCCGTATTAATAAACTACTAAACTGCATAGCTAAGATTATTGATTATATGAAGACAACCAATCACCTGCTTCCTTGTAAAACAAACTTACCAAAATTGAAACAACCAAAACCATCGTTTATTTATTATATAACCAAAATCATTGAATATACCAAAACAGCCAATCCTATCCAATTTTTATTCATAAAACAAACCTAAACTTATTGAAACAATAAAAACCTCAGTATTTAATAAGTCAATTGACTTATTAAAATAACCAATCACTAACTGCTTACTAAAATTAAAAAACTCTATTTATCAACCCAAAACCACCAACTGCTTGGAAAAACATTTAAATTATCAAATCAAACGAATATTTAGTATTAAATTATAATAATATATCAATAACCACCAAAAATATATAAAATTTTAGCCACTTAACATCAATTTTGAGTAATTTTAAAAAAAAACAAGGCAATCTTCCACCACCATCTCACAGCACCAAACTCCAAATTTATGACATCAGATCTACCACCTGCTGCCCCAGTATGGGGCAGCAATGCTCCATCCGCTAGCATTTACTGCCAACAGGCAAATGCATGTGGACTGACTTGTCCAGTCCGCCAAACACATCTGGCAAATATGTCTCCCCAAAAGATTTAGAACTTCACAAGTACGAGTCCACCCAACCTGCCCTCACCCCTAGCCCTACTCCAATACAAGATTCACTTTTGCCTCTGTATTGAGTATGTAAATCTCTTCCCATATACTGACAAAGTGATGGTTGTGCTGGCAATAATCACCTTTGCAATAGCAGGGTTTATCAACTTCCGCTCATAAAGGGCTATTTTAATATTGGATTCCCCACCAAAGAGGATGCAGCCGCTGCAGCAGCTACACAATTAATTTATAAAATACTCCATTACCACCGCCTGAACACGCCTCCCAGATGATACCAAACTTGTGGTACCCTTTGCAAACCTCCCCTCACACTTTACTCCTCAAACACTTTTCAGGAGTTGATGTTGGGGTTGTCCACATATGGCAAAAACCCTATCCTCCAATTTATTGTCTCAGGTGGTGCTGAATGCCTCAGGCACATCAGGCAATGGCCACCATTACCCCCTACCAGCTGAACATGGCTCAGCACATCCCACCGTGTGCATATATACCATTATAACCTAACTATTTCTTCTGGGCCCACACTGACAATGGTCGCACAATTTGCCCCCTCTGGTATGAATTGGACCACACCAAAAAGGTATGCTGATATAATTCACATACTGCGAACATGTCAAACACCACCCATGAAACCACAGCAACAGCTTTTGAGTGAAGACTTTAATTGTCCTCACCACCACAAGCCATGCACCCAAATCAGAAGCAAAATCTAGCACCTCAAACTAAAGCTGGCCAATGCACACACATGCCACCTAATTGGGTGCAGGATTAGACCACTGTTCAATCCAGAAAATTACCCGCCCCAAAACCACCAAACCAAAATCACCTACCCACATATCTTCCCAAATCAAAAATAAAATGTTTGGAAAATATCTAAGGAAGTAACCGAATCTGGGGAAATGGTGCCATTACCAAGTTATTCAATTGATTTAACACCTTATCTGAACTAGACGTTGATACCCAGCCCTGACCAACTGGTATGTCCCCAAACCCAAATCTTTTTCCAAAGTGACCACCAGCTTGCCACATTCACAGTGGCCACACCCAATAATCCCTGCTATTGCATACTGTGTGCAAAATCTTTTGCAGAATTTAAAAATGGGCTGCATACCCCTTTGTTCCCCTCTAATTTTCCTCCTACTGCAAAAGAAGAAATTTAACGCTTCCACAAAACTGCCACCACTGCTGTCAAACATGTTGCTGAACTAGCAGATTTTTCCACATAAACGCACCACAATAGCAAATGATGCGAAGTTAGAACAGCTTCTTGACGCCAGCATCCAGGTTTGAACACCACATTGCTGAGCTCATAGAGGCTTTAATACAGACCCTAATCATTGATCTAAACAACTGTCTGCTTTACCTCAACCCTTAACCCACGGATGCCTTAACTTTTTACTCTCGACATTGATATGCCTCTACAATGCTGAGCCTGATGATGACCTGCCCAATCACCCTCCCCCTCTACCATGATGGTATAATCAGCTCACTGCAATGCCACCTGGTAGGTAATTTTCTCATTTCGTTTTGTGCCTCACTGCTCAAAAGGGCGGTCAATTAATCTTTCTATTTTTTTTAGTACTAGATGGTCCCAACCCAAGGGGGGATTCATCGATGTTTATTGAATTACGCCTGGGCTCCTAAGAGCCTGAGGCGAGGGAAGGGGAGGGAGGAGGCATCGAGAAAGGGAGGGGGTTTGCGCGCCAGAGCCGTGCTGCAGTGACAACTGAGCGGGGGTTGGTGACATAGTGCAGACCTTCAGGGCATCTTAAAGTATACCTGAAAGTGGGTGATCATGTGTGGAAGGGTCCACACCTGCTGGTCAAAGGTAGCACGAAGGAAGGAGTTATGGATGGTCCAGATGGCTGTGGCATAGGCGAGGACATGGAGGGGTCGGTGGCAACCAAGCAATGTCTGCTCAAACATGAGGTCTTGCACAGGGTGTCCAGACCAGGGCTGAGCATGGAGGAGCGCGCGGGCCTTTGGCCAAAATGCGGCGACACCTGGACAGGTGAAAAAACGATGGAGGTGGGAGTCAATAGGCTCTACACAGTGGGGGCAGCTTCGGTGCTGGAAGGTAGGGCCAGTCCGGTCCCCTGTCCTGTATGAACAGTGGAGCACCCTCCATAAGGTGTTGGACACCTTTGCTGACAGGATGGGGTGATAGACGTCCTTCCACAATTCCTTAAGGTCAAATCTCACGGAGGGAGGGAGGAGCTCAAGGAGTCTTAGGCGGATGGGAGGACGATCTTGGGGGTTGAGGCGAGTTGTGACAACTTGTCCATTGTGCACAATTGCATGGCGATGGGAGCTGAGGCCAGGGCCTTCCCTTCTGTATGGGAAGGCATGGTGGATCCGCGCGCCTACTCGTTTCAGGGCAAGGAGAGCCTGGTTCCAGTAGGGGGATGAGGATGGTTTTAGGCGATGGCCTGGGTGGTTTGTGAGCCACTCCCCTAATGAGGTCAGAGATGCTCTGGGAAGACCCAGAGCTGCTGACACTGACTGGCGGAGGGCGGGCGCCCATTGGGGCATGGGAGTCGCGTCCCAGCAGACAATCAGCCATAGGAACTTCAGGAAGATTGTGGTGGCGTGGGATCGCGTGTCCAGAAGCCCTAGGCCCCCTTCATTGCAGGGTCGGGCAATGGTTAAGAGGGCCATTAATGGATGGTTTGAGCCCCAGATCTAACAGCGGAGGAGCACATGGAGCCGCGTATAAAAGGCATCTGTGAATGGGCAGACGTGCGCTAGGAACCAGACTTTGGAGAGGAGGAACACATTGGCCATCAGAGCTCGACCCTGGGGGTGATGTGCCGCCGGTTCCAGCTGGCAATCCTGGAGTTAACTGCTGCAAGGAGCAAGTCCTCATTGTCTTTTAGCGCAACTCCTTGATGGTTGGTGAGAACGCCCAGGTGACGGAAGGTACCGCGCTCAGGTTCAATACCAAATGGTGGGGGGAAGGTGGGGGAGCTGACCTGTAAAACTGTTGTCTTGGAGGTGTTGACCATGGCGTTGGACGCCTTGGTGTACCTCTCAATGGTCACAGCAGCGAGGGCAACATCCCCAGGGCAGCCAAATGCAATGGCAGTGTCATCTGCAAATGCCATGGTACGTGTGGGGGCTTTACCTGGGACCAGAATCCCTGTTAGCTTGTCCTGTAAGGAGGCCAAGAGGGGGTCAAGGGTGATGTTAAAAAGGATATTCATCTTTCTATTTTTAGTTCTTTAATTTTGGAGTTTCAGGTTTGGTATTGTCCATCCCCTGGCTGGCTTGCCTCATTTAAATACAATATATAAGATTTTAACTTGTTTAACGTAAAATTCTATATAATAAAAAATAAAAAAATCCTTTCTTTTTGCACACTCAACTTATCTAGTGGATATCAATGTAAAGTTTGATATTTCTATGCATTCTCATTGCTGAGATACAGTGATGTGTCAGTGAGTAAGCTTTGGAAGATATATCATAGATCAAAGGTTCAGACTTAGCCTTCATGCTGTTTCAGATGTTGTAGGAGCTCTAGTATGCCTAGGATAAGACACTGTTATGTTGAATTCTAATTTTTCATTTTTTTATTTTCTTAGCACTAGTGGTGCCCAACCCAAAAGGGGATCTGCCATGCATCCTTATTTGAATATGAGCCAAATAGAAGGGATTATTAAAAATAAAAAATCCTAATATAGCCCCTTAGTTATCAGCTTAGGAATCTATATCAGAAGGCGAGGAAGCTTTAAGGTATTTTTGTCTGGCGCCCGCTTTACCTGGAAGACCATTGTGGACATCATACTGGTTGGGGCATCAGCGAAATGTGGCATAAAGAGGTATAATTGTGACGTTTCTTTATCTATGAGTTCAGCAGTAACCTTTGCCTCAACGCATTGAGCAAGTTGATGATCAGCAAAAGTGATGAGAGCCAGTACACAAGTGAAAGACTTGATGCGTTGGCGGGTTTGGGGATAATTGGGGTCAAACAGAGAAGTTTAAGCTGCGTCAAAACAAGTGGGGCTCACTCCAAAAGTGAGGTCCTCAATTTCATATTTTGCATCCTCATCAAAATCTTTGGGGAATTTTGGGATGGGAATGCCTTCAACGAGGTGTTTCATCTCCCCATGAAGATGTTGGTGGAGGAGGGCGTTAATGGGGGCAGCTGCTGCTTCTACTGCCATTTTGTTAATATTTTATAAGCAGGGAAACCATTTTTTAATCTAAAATGGCGGTGACCTGAATCAGGAGGATTTATGAAAAATTCCTCCAAGGTGAAATCAGGCTTAACATCATAAGGCCGATCTTTACTAATCCATTTGAGCGCTTTAATGGATTTTAATTGGCTAATCCTGGTCCAGACACTAAATTTGGTTCAGTGGAGGATCCTGATTGGCTGCAAACGGTTGACCACGGCAGCTCATCTGAAACTGTTTCAGCCATTGGCTCAGGAGTCCATAATTCTGACAAGTTTTTTTTTAAAAATAAATTTTGATTAGCTGCTGCTTTGAAAGAAATGCCAGAATTAACTAAGGTTGGGATGGGAGAATCAAACCCCACTCTAAAAAATTGGATGAGGCAGCAGAAAGCCCAATAACAGAAGGAGGAGTGGCAGAAGTGGCAAAGTTGGAAGCCGTGGGGACTTGCGGCTTGAATGATCCAATAAAAAGCACAAGGGGCATGTGGCGCAGCCATTTTTGACATGTGCCCAAAAAGGGTGATCAGATGCAGATCTGATCACAGTCCAGGGGTAGATTGCGAGTTGGGTGTCACAATATAAAGGTTGGATCATTGCAAAGGTGTGAGGTCCTTCCAAACAACCCACCCATTGGGAACCAAAAACTGCAAGATGGGGTCTGCGTTGTAAATGGCCAAACCCTCCATCAGTTTGTGGCAAAGGCATTTGGGGGAGAGAAATGACAGCAACCCAGAAAACTGGACCACCAAAGTGGCCTCATCAAGGAGCTTCTTGTGAATAGTGGGATCAGGATGTTTTGTAGTTAATTGGCAGCTTAGATGCTGCCACTGCATCAGCCTCAGATCGAAAATTTTTGATTAAAAATAGACCTTGAAAGGGAGAAAATTGATATATCTGGCGGGTATAAATATTATGTAGTCATCTCAAAGATGGCTGCGCTTACATATGGGAAAAGATTCCAATATTTGACTTTGAGGCAAAAATACAGGTTTCTCTGAAGGAGCACCAAAGGGCTCCAAAACACCGCCTGTAAGCATGCGAGATGGTGAGCTAAGTCCTGAGGTGGGACGTAATGCCCAGTGGCATTGGGAGGGCTAGAAGAGCCATCCTGGACTCACTTTGGTGGTGGCTGAGGACGCCAGAAAGCAGCGCACCACCACCCCAAGCCAGGGCAGTAGGAGTAAATGGAATTGCTATTTTTATTTAAAATGCTTATTCATGTGGCTGGTTTTTATAATATAAAACTAAAAATTCAACTTTAACTTAGTTGATCAAATTGAAAAAAGTTATGAATTTCAAGTTTTCAGTAAGGTTGGAAACGCTTTTACCATGTTCAAAAATCCCACTCACAGAAGAACAAAACCCACCAATTAACCTGATGATGCATCCTGTGAATAAATAACAAATTATTACATTTGGCTCACCCCCTCCATCAGCACCCCTGAGCAATTGGGCTGTTAACTTTAGAAGATTTGAATAATTTCACTGAACAAGTTGCACAGGGTAAAACCCACTGAACAATGGACGAGTGATATAAGGATTGCTGGCACTCAATAATCAATAAATAAAGAATTTAAAGGAGGTATTGCCCCAACAATACCACTTTATTCTCTAATCAACTTAATGGCTACTCTCATTACTCTTTTCTACTACCCTCTCTTTTTGTAAAAACCTCCCCCTTCTCATTCTCACTCTCAATTTTTAATTCTCAGTATTCCTTGGTTAGTCTAAAACGCACCACTAAGTAATTCCCTAATTGATATGATCTAAGGGTTTCATTCATACATTAAGGCTTTGGCAAAATTCCTTTAATTCACTGAACCATAATTGCTTTGATAGATTTACTTCATATCAACATAATCTATTGCTCAATTTCAAGGCTTGTTCCTTTATAAAGTACAATCTGCCAGAACTATAACTTATTGTCCTGTCATATTGGAATCTTGACATTATCCCCTTGACTGGATGATAAGCTTCTATTGAAGGTATGGCCAAACAAACTTCACATGTAGTTAAGATGATAATCTGTCCATCTGCGGGTTCCTTAATAGTGTAAGTGTCAACCCCAGTCTTCTCAATTATCTCATATGTTCCAATCCATACGCTGGCAATCTTGTTTCTTCCTCTGAACCCTTGTTGGACATGGAACAGAACAAGATCTACCCTCTTAACTGTAGGAGGCTGCTACATCTACATTGGTCAGCCACCAGATCCCAAATCTTCTTGGATAGACTAGTGAAATATGCTTCAGTTTATAGTTTAATCAGCATGTCTGTTAGGGCAGACAAGTAGTGTTGGGCTCGACTTCACAGTATTCTCCACTCAAAAATAAAGTAATGCTGGCAACAATGGTTGTCTTCTGTAAAGTAGTTGGAAAGGGCTCTTGTTGGTTGCTGAGTGATAACTAATATTGTATGTGAAGACAGCAGTAGATAAAAGGGTACTTCATTCTGAAGGCAGATTATTTAAAAAACTTGTGTAAAATATTTACCAAGGTTCCGCTGACCCGTTCTACCATTCCATTAAAATTGGTGTGATAGGGTGTAGTCTAGACCCTGCAGATTGCCATTAGTTCGTTCAACCTGGGAAGAATATGTGATGTGAAATTGGTTCTGTTGTCCATAAGGTTAAATTGAGGAAAGCCATATTTCTGTATGACACACTCCAGGATGAACTTGGCGGTGGTTATAGCACCTCAAATCATTGATTGCCCTTGCTTCTACCCAACTTGTCAAATGGTCAATGTATATTATTATATATATGGAGCAGTTTGTTCCAGTTGGCAGAGGCCCCACCACATCCAGAGAAACTGTATGACATGCAAAATGAGGCCTAACCAGCTGTTAAGTTGTCTTCCTGTGGAATGGTTTCTCCACTTGCCACTTGTGACAACATCAATCATTTCAAGCACATATTTATGAATACTCTCTCAATGGTAACGGGTTCACAGGGACTCTACCATTTTTTGCAACCCTCCATGACCTACCATTCAATGAGCATCCATAATAATTATGGGTCTAGAGGAAGGGTTCAGAAAACACAGCATCAATTCTCTAATCCACTTATACAGTTCTCTATCGCATACAAAGGTATCCTGTCATAGCACATCCAGCACTTTGTTCACCTGTGGCGGCTCATAATGATATTTTCCCACAATCATCTTTTTGTACATTATGTATGCCAATCTGTCACAATGGCGACCATCAGAAAAAGTTAGAGACAATCCGCATTTAGTGTTTTGTCCCTGGTCAGTGTACAATATCAATGTTGTAAGCTTGGAGCTTCAAGGCCCACCGTATGAGCCAACCTCAGGTTCACGGAAATTCTGCAGCCATCTTTAGAATGTGTGGTCTGTTACCAATTTAAATTTCACCCCGTGAAAGTATACCCATAACTGTTTATGGGTATATATTACTGCTAAGCACTCCTGCTCAGTCATATTGTAATGTCATTCAGGACCTGCTAAGCTTTGGCTACAATATTCCAGGGATGCTCTATACCGTCATCATCCTTTTGGGATAGTATGGCACCTACAGTGATAAGGGATGCATTCATTTATATAATAAATTCCTTCTATAAAATTAGGGTTTTGCAAATTGGGCGCACTAACCAATGCAGTTCATAGAACATCAAAACTGTTTTGACATTGTTACGTCCAGTCAAAGGTAACCTTCTTCTTTAACAGCTCAAATTGCAGATCTCCAATACGGCTGAAGTTGGGAATAAACTGACGGTAGTAACCAACCATCCCCAAAAACAAATGAATATTTTGTTTTTTATTGGTCGAGTCATCTTGCATATAGCTTCCACCTTTGTTAGCTGAGACTACGCCCTTTGGAGGCTACCAAAAACACGCGGTATTCCAACTGTTACATAAAGAAGTGAAGCTTTTAGGACTTGATTTTGATGTTTGCTTCTGAGAGTCAGCGGAACAATTATTCCAGGTGATTGATGATCCATGAACATCTGCAGAACATATTAAAATCATCAAGGTAGACTACAACGCAAGACAGCTTAAGATCACCTAAAATAGTGTCCAAAGCCCACTGGAACGTAGCTGGGGCGTTGCACAAACCCTGTGGCATACGTTTAGGCTGAAACAATCCTTTAAAAGAGATTATAGTGCACTTCTATTGTCCCACTGCTGGTAACTCTTTTACCAGTACCCCAATATCAAGTCCATAGCGTTTAAATACTTGACAATGTCCAACTGATCTAACGCATCATAGATTTAAAGGAAGCGGGTACAAGTCTTTTTTGTAATGATGTTAAGCCTCCAGTAGTTGAGTACTACTCAATTGGAGTCATCTTTCTTTTTGACAATTAACACCGGGGATGCCCAGAAACTCTTTAATGGCTCTAACATCCCCTGTTCAACCAATTTGTCTATCTCAGAGGATACAACTTCTTCCGCCACCTTGGAGAGATGGATAAGCCTTGACCAAAAAGGAGGGTGGTTCACGTTTTCAATCAATGCACAATCTCACATGCACATCACAAGTTGTGGTTGTCAGATGCAAAGATTCTTTGTACTCTGCAAAAAGATCCATCACCCTGTCCTTCTAATCCTTAACAGGACAGTTAAAGCCTCCTGAAGAGCCACAGTCATTATGCTAGATGAGGCTTTTTATGGTAGCCTGAGATCATCCCACAAACCAAAGTCATGTATTCGTTGAACCTCATCAATAGGAACCATATTCAGATAGCCACCACTTGATGCAGCACCTTCATAAATTCCTTTTGCAGCTTAATTATTAACAACTTCACTTCTCATTGCCGCGGTAACACGAGCCTAGGAGCCACATGGGGTTTGAGCCGCAATTGCTGATAGGGTCCCATAATCTCACCATATAGACCTTATGGGACATCTTTTCAGAGCTCCGTCCCTATTATGATCTGATGACCAGAAGGTATTCTTAAAGCACTTGCCGCTTGCAGCGGAATACTACATACTTGTAAATCTGATTAGGAAGTGCTCAGGTTCTCCGCTTCATCTGCCAATATTGAACAGGAATTACCCCATCACTGTCTGCGAGATAAATTTGTCTGAAGCGGATGGGGTCCTTTGGGATTCCGCTGGAGGTAAAATAGATGGAAATCTGTTGTACTAGGATAGATATGGTTTCTTCCGCCATATTGACCTTGGACCCAAATTGCCACATAGATGAAGCTCAAATCAGCATACCATAATTGTTATTAATTATGATCACATCTGGAGCAGTGTCCCAACTGACCCAAACCTCAAAGGCAGTGCGCTGTAAGCGCCCTTAAACACAGTGCTCTGTGCCCCCACAGCCCCATACACTTTTCTGTGTTCCACATAAGGATTCTGCGGAAGCTTAACTACGAGTGTGGTGGAAATTATATTGCTGGGAGTGCCAGTATCAATAATCAAAGTAATTTTGGTATTTTGTACAGAATTTTCATAATATGTACATTACAAATAAGAAGAACCATTGGTGCTTATTACATAAACATCCAAGAACTTTCTATTCAAAAAAATGAGAATACCAGCGCTGAAATGCAGATACTCCTAAGAAATTTTCTCTACTGAAATCGCCACTTTCACCCCCTATAAAGCTGAGACATGTGTTATAGGTTCGCCTTTAACTGTACCATTCCGATCAAAAATTTGCCAGATGTATGGCTTTTGCACTTCCCAGTGGAACTCTGTGTATGCGTTATTGAGGTCTCTCCCTTGGCTTGAGGCCAATATATCATAAGGGATCGTTTGAACAATATATTTTAAGATTGAGTACCGAAAATGACATCAAATGACTCATGTGAATCATCATGGATAATTAGCTTTGAGTTAGCAGAAGTAGAGCGTCCCATCTCTACAACACTTAACTCTTTTCCCTGTTCATTTGGGGCAACTGGTACCACATAACGTCCGGTTTGCCTGGAAATCTAGCTGCATAATGGCCTCGTTGGCCGCACAAGAAACAAGCATTATTAAACTGCACTCATCTCTGCATTCCCATCATAGACCCAAGTCTGAAATTAATTGCTGAATGGTAATATGGCCGAGGATGAAATGCCTGAGTAAAATGGGGGCGGAAAGGACTTGCTAGAGCGTTAAGTGGACGAGTATTCCCCAGAGGATTATAATGAAGTTGTTGTCATCCCATATCTGATGTGGATTCTATAGTGATTGCAGGGGCTTTCTGTTACACATTGGGAGCATTAAAATTGACGGATAGATAGCGCAAATGACTAAAGATTATTAATAGTTCCGCATACTCCTAAAGAATGTAGGACATAGCATTAATAAGTTCTCAATAAGGCTTAACAGCTTCCATAATCGCTACGCCCACCTCCTCATTAGCTAAGATATTTGCTCCCATCAACACATGAGTCTTAGCCGTGAACTACTCCACAAACTCCACCAAGGACCCATTTTTAAAATATTGTCAAAAACTCTGCCGTGCGCTGAACCAGTTACACCTTGCCCTCAAACAGACAGATCACAGTTTCCTTCACCTCTTTGTAGGTTACAGTACTATTTACAAGGTAACATGTGACCTGGGCAGCGCTTACAACGTCCAAAATGGATAACAACAGTTTAGCCTACTTCTAATTGAAAGCTCCCACCATGGTGAATTCAAACTGCTTGAAAACCCATGTATGTTTCCGCCATGATGAAATGGGGCATCTTGTCGCTACTGACCTCCCTTTCTCTAACAATCTCATTTAATTTACACTATGCACAATATAACCGCTTGTTAGTGCTGCCCAAGAGGTTGGCAAGTTTGTTGGTTTGGTCACCACCAGGTGAAGTTGGTGAAAGTCCTGGGTGAGCTGCTTGTTTATACTTTTATTTTCTTGGAAAATAATTTTTTTAGCTTAAAGTGAATATCCAAGGCAAGCTTCAGTTCTGCATATTAAGATAATTCAATAAACTGGGTAGTTCCACATAAAGGTGAAGTCATGTTTACATGACTTGATAGAAGGCATCAACCCCAAGGACAAGGCTGTGTGGTAGGAGGTTCAGAAGGTTAAAATCTCAAGCCTTCCTGACCTCAAGCACACCTTGGACTAACTATGGGTACAAGCCAAATATGCCCAGGTTGTTACAAGAGAGATGAAAAACGCCCAGACCCTTTTTCAACTCAGGCGTTATAATGTATGAGCTATTTATTGAACGATAATGAGACAATCTAGTTAATTGGGGACTAGGAGTTTGAACCTGTTCTGTTTATAAAATTATTAGTTTGGGTCGAGTAAAACTTCAATTGATCACTCAAGTGAGGTTGGTTATGAAGTATGCTACCCTTTTGGATGGAAGCATGTGCCAATTGGTGCAATAGGGCTTGGGACCTCTTTCAACAAACCATATATTTACCTGAGGTGGTTTAATTATGCTCTCTTGAGACCAACGTTTCTCATTGGTCAACTTCTTTCAATAAAAATTACCCATAATCTTACATTTTATTAATATTGTTCCTTGGGCGAACAAAGTGTGGACCTCTTTGAGGAGGTTTCCAACAACTTGGGCCATTATATCTTATCTCAATTAATTAGAGTTTCAACTGCACCTTTGGGCCATCCTGGTCCCCTCCAGATCAAGGCACCCAAGCCTCTGAGCACTAATTTACACTTGTTCATGGACTCCTTTTTGGGTCTAACCGAGTTTTGTTATTTCTTGGTTTCTTATCCTGTATACCACGTTATACACCCTTGCCCTAGCTCTTTTTCTCTGGCACCCTACGCGGAGCCTTATTTCCTATTCTACTAATGGCTAGTTCCCTGGTGGTGTGGATGTTCATCGCGCACCACCTCTTTGGGAATGAGAGATTTTCAGATACTCATATGACATTATTTGACCAACCCTTTTATTTTACGTGCATCAGAATGAGCCATGTGGGACTTTCATTATGTGTAAACTGGTTGCACTGGCTGTTTGTCATGGCCACTATGGAGCTTACCACGGTTTTCTTGTTTGGTTTTTTATTGGTGCGTCTCAGCGTTATCCTTGAAACTACCAACTTGGAAGAGCTCACCCTTTCTGCTTATACCTGGTGGTCTCAGACTTTTCATGATCCTCTTGTTGCAAACCCCCATCTTACCCTAAGATTTACTCTGCAATTCATTAAGCCCTGGCTTCCTTCATGCTGGAAGCTTCTTTAAATAATAACCAATTGTCTGTTTCTCGTCTACCCTTGTGTGGGGCGGATTTGCTATATTAGCTGTCTCCAGAAGTAACCAACTGGGCTTTTGTGGTGTTCCGCACACATCTGCTCTTGTGGAGATTAGTGGAGGATTTGAAGCGTGTACTAGAGCATAGTCATCTGGACGTGTTGTCCATCCACTCTTTATATGAGTTCTTTTCTCTGCGCCAAGCTGGTCGCCCAGTGAGTTTTTATTTTAATGAATTTTGCAATAAAGCGTAGGCTCTACCATTTGCTGATGTCAAAAAAACGTCATTTCTTAATCTACCTTGGACTCCCTCATGAGAATCTCCCAAATTTGGCATTCAACCCTCCCAACTTTAATCAACTGATTGAAGCTCTTTGAGGCAGTTTCCCCCCAACCCAGAAGGGGCCAGGAAAATCAGGCCGCCATTGTTTCACCCAGGTTAGACATTATAGAGATGAGTCCCAAAAAGTTTTATGATTTCCTCCAATTTAAGGAAGTTTTTCTTCAAACTTTTAATTCTGCCAAATTCAAAGCTGAGAAGGGGTCTAGCCCTGATCTTAGAAAATTTTTCAGAAGATTCTGCCACAATGATGTCACCTGTGGCTGCCCCTATAAATACTATGACCATGACTAGTGGGTCTTCCTTAAACAGGGCAAAGCTCCCCAATAATCCTCCCCATTATGTCAGTATTTGAGGATCTGGGAGAATCTAACCCTGTTTCTAACAAAAAGATCAATAATAATGATTTGTCTTTGCACCACGTTTCTGCGGTGCAGGATAAAGTGTCAACTAAGGGCTTGTGGTGTTGTCCCAGGATACAAATCACATCTGACTATCAGGGCAGGTATGGGGTCATTTTGGCCTGAAATCGCGTTTTATAACATGAATTGCATACCACAAAATGAGCTTTTTATTAGCTCTTACAGCTTTGACAAGAACCCCATTCCAGTATAACAAAAAACCCCTGAGAACCTCCTCTTGATCTCTACCATGATCTGCAGCACTCAGGAGGTTTAAAAGGAACTAAGCTTAAAATATGAATTTGTTTAAGCCTTTGCAGAAGATATATTGTGGGATATGTGGCCTCAGTAGTAAGAGTGGTTAATGTTCTCTCTCCATTCTATTATTCAAAGAACGTACCTGGGAGACATGTTTATGCCAGATGAAGAATTTTCTGGCGAGGTGTTGGAATTTTCAGCATTTAACAAAGATCATTCTGAATATTTTTTGTTAACAGCTACCCTTTCATCCCCTTTAGGAAAAACACAGCTCTACTATTTTGGTGGATATTAAAGCCTCTGATAATTTTATGGACCAAGACCTAGACGACTGCCTAAGGATGAGTTACTTACCAGGTGATATG
Source organism: Massospora cicadina (assembly GCA_022478985.1). Lineage (NCBI taxonomy): Eukaryota > Fungi > Entomophthoromycota > Entomophthoromycetes > Entomophthorales > Entomophthoraceae > Massospora > Massospora cicadina. The sequence continues at coordinate 402,293 of JAKSZP010005263.1, read as the reverse complement.
GTTAGAGGAGGGGCTTTTAAAGTAATTCCCACACTTAAAAATCATGGGGTTAGTGGACTATCAAGCTGGCACATATCAATTGTCCGACCACTTCCAAGCTATTAAAATCTTCCTGTACCCCATAAATTTTGGGTGAAGAGTGGTGGCGAAAGTTTGACGTCAGGACTAACATAAAAGAAAATACAATATCCTTATCTTTAAAGAATGGTCACAAGCTGGTTGTTCTATTTTCTAAAGCCAACTTTCAGGGTGATTTGCCCCACTGGCCCAATATTCACACTCTCAGTCTTGCCTCTTTTTTGAAGCCCTCTGTGGAGGTTACTCTACCTTCCTGTTTGGAGGGGTTGGAATCTTAGTTTGATGTGGCTTCAGCTAATATCCTACCAGATCATTCAGAGTTTGATTGCAAGATCAAGCTCACTGCTGATTTGGTGCGTATATCTTCCCCATTTATCCGTTGACAGTATGAGAGGAAGCGGCCTTAGTTGTGTGGGTTAAGGAGCAGTTAGCCAAAGGTGAAATTTTTTCAGCGAACATCCCCTGTATGTTCCCCACTTCTCTATGTAGAAGAGCTGATGGTACCTTAAGACCATGCGTAATTATGGAAATCTCACTAAAGTACAGTATCAGACTTGCATCCCATCCCCTGGACTCTGAGATTGCACGCTATATGGAGAAGGCGAGATTCTTTTCCAAGTTGGATTTTTAAAATGCATTCAATCAGATATATATTAAGAAGGACCAGGAGTTGCTGAACGCATTCTGTGCCAGAAATATGATATTCCACTTTTTGGGTTATGCCCTTTGGTCTTAAAAATGCTTCTGCTATCTTTCAATGTCATATTGATGCGGCTTTGAGGGACCTGATGGAAATATGCGCGGTAGCTTACATGGATGATATTTTTGGTATTCTCCCCTGACAATGAGTCCCATGCAGTACACCTTTGGCAGGAGGTGTAACGTTTGAGGGCTACCAACCTTGCGCTGAAAATCAGTAAGTGCGAGTTCTTTAAGTCCCAGGTCACCTTTCTAAACAAAGTCATGTATGACCAAGGGCAAATGATAACTCCAGACAAGGAGAAGGCGATTCATGAGTGGCTCACTATAACTTTGGTTAAGAAATTAAGGAGCTTTTTGAGGATGTGTACGTTCCTTAAGAAGTTCACATCAAGCCTTTCGGAAGTTGCAAAGCCTTTGTATAAGGCCAGCGGGGCAAAATTACTTCAGTGGTCCCCTGTTTGGGAGGATGCCTTCCAAGCAATAACGTGTATGTTGCTGTCCATTTCCGTTCTTCAACATGTCTACCCAATAAAGAGTTCTCTGTTGCTTCAGATGCCTCCAACTTCGCCATAGAAGCGGCCCTATTACAAGTAGGCAAATATGGAATAGAGCATTCAGTGAGATATTTTTCTATGAAGATGTCGCTACCAGAGTTAAACTACGCTGTATATGATAAAGAGTTAATAGCAGTGGTTGAGGCGCTGACCTATTGGCCTCATCACTTGCATGGCTCAACCCAACCCTTCCTCGTATATACAGACCACTGTGCCTTACTGTACTACTGCGCTCCACATGTCTTGGCCCATGACAAACCCGCTGGCATGAGACCCTAGCCTATTTTGTGTTTTCTTATGAGCTTACAAAGGGAAAGGATAATGGTTTGGTGGATGCTTTGAGCCACAACCCAACACTGGCTTCCAATACTAAGGAGGTGGAGGTGCATAATATATACATTTAATTATTCCACCAGGTAAGATTGTGTCTCAACTTTCCTCTCCCTTAGCCAATAGGCCAGCGCTCGCTCCTCTAGGAAACGCGGTGGAATATGGTATGTTCAGAAAGGTAGTCCTTTCTCAGCCTTTTCCAGCTGAGTATACTATGGTCCTTGCTAAGAGAGCATTGAATCAGGAGGACATCGCCAGAGGTTATCACTTACAGGATGAGATGGTGTGGTTTCAGGGGCGCCTATGGGTTCCTGCTGAATCACTTCGCCTGGAAATCATTGGTACCATCATGACAGAATTACCGTTGGTCATTTGGGAAGGCGAAGACTCTTGAGCTTATCCTCTGCATTTACAATTGCAAGGGATTAGCCACTCTTTTAGGCAGTTATTGTAAGGATTGACTAGTCTGAAACCAAAAGAAATTGAATCGCCAGCCTTTAGCAGGTTTGTTAGTACTAGTTCAAAAGGTTGATGGGCCTTGGACTTCCTTATTGGTTGATTTTATTGTAAAGTTGCCTATATCTGATGACTATGATGACATCATGCTGGTGGTGGACCATTTTACGAATTTCTCTCACTTTATCCCTTGAAGAATCACAATTAACGCAGCTGAGATGGCTAGGCTTTTTGTTACTAATGTGTTAGCCCTTAATGGAGTCCCTCAAGAAATAATTAGCAATTGGGGACCCCAGTTTACCTCTGTATTATGGGAAGAGTTTTGCATGACTCTGCAAATTCGCCCCTGCATTCAAATGCCTATCACTTAATCTGATGGGTAGACTGAACGAGTGAACCAGTCCCGCAAACAGTTCCTGCAGTGTTACACCACCGCGGATCATTAAGACTGAGTTTCCCATCTTCTTATGGCCTAATTTAGCTATAACAACGCCCATCATGAATCAATTGGTTGTTCCCCTTTCTTTGCCAACTATGGCTTCTAATCCCGCCTTCAACATGGATCCCATTTGTGAATCCAAGGTGAAAGCGGTGGCGGACTTTGCAAAAATAATCAATAAAGTACACCATGAGCAAGCACAAATTTAGATGCGGCCATGCAGGCTTACAAGGAAAGCGCTTATGGTAAGAGTTGAGTTGGACCAGCGTACAAGGAATGAAATCTCATGATGTTGGATGCTAAAAACATCCCAATCAAGCAATTATGCTAAAACTAGGATTAAAGAGTATTGGGCCACACCGCGTTGTCAAAAAGGTGGGCCACGCCTCATATCAGTTGAATCTCCCCACTTCGTTCTGAATTTATCAGTGTTTTATGAAAGCAAGCTCACGTTGTTTGAGGGCCCCTCTCCAAAGGCTCCCAAGGCTTATCTTTTGGATGGGGCACCAGAGTGGGAGGTGTATGAGATTGTTGCCGCTCATTGGGTATTGGGATTTTAACCAGACGAATCCTTCCAATAGTATTCAAATTAGGGGCTTCAGTTAATCAGGTGTAATTGCTGGCTAATCGCCTAGTTTGATACTATTCAATGTTATATATTTGTTTGAGTTTTAGGTTTGACGGAAGCTGCATTAGCCACCAAAATGCTATCTGAAGGTTGTTGTGGGAGTTTCCAGCGGAAAGCTGATGAATCCATTATGAACTCATCCAAAATGGTTCTGTCACCTAATTTGGACCACCGGCAACTCATGCCGAGGATGCTTAATTTCCAGTTTATTTATGAGTTTATATATGATAGACCAGTGACTTATGCTGAGGATGGATTGACCTGATATTAATTCGGTGATCTTTGAACAGATCTGGAGGGAATCGCTATAAGTATGAATGGGTAGAGTTTCCAGACTGATAGAGCGTTGTGGCATCAAGAGGCTGATGGGTTTTCCAGTAGTTGATTGGCCAATGAGTACTTGGGCGCAATAGCCCTGATTGTAGTATAAATAGTCGTTCATTCCCTCCTAATAAAGATCTCTCTTTCGCCCATCTTTTCCTATTTGTTTAAAGTAGCAAAATCCACTAGAGTAGGGAAGGTGGGACAGAGGATCCCCAATAGGCGCAGGTGATCACGCCTGAAGTGGCCGGCGCTGCCAGCTCCCATACCTCCTCTCTATGAGGAACCAGCGGGAACCTGGCCAGCTGGCTACCAGAGGATGAGCTGACAAGCCGCCAACCCTAGCGGGGTGCAGCGTGGGAAGTGCCATAGCCGCCCAAGAAGGGGGATGGACTCATCGGGGCATGCCCAGATGGGTTGGTGAAGGGTCATGAGGGTGTGGCAGCGCGGAAGTGCCTGAGCCGCCCAGGAGAGGGGCAGGACTTGTTGAAGCACACGCTGTGGATGCCTGGGGCTAAAGGCGAACCCGTTTGTTTGTTAGTTGGGTAGGTTGGACGAAGGACTTATAGTGGTTGGTATGTCAATGAAGGCGAAATAGCAAAGGGCCACCAGTATTCATACTGGTTGGCCTGGCACACTAGTGGAGCCCAAGGTCAATTTTGAGACATTGGGTAAGAAGAAGGCTCGAGTATCTTGTATTCTGGAAGGGATTTGACGCAGTGGAGGACAGTTGGGTCCCAGCACTTGACTGCTCTCATGCCCAATAGCTAGTTTCAGCTTTCCATGAGCGTTTCCCAGAAGCTGCAAAATTGTAGTCCAAGCCAGCCATTTTAGCCATGAAGTTGGCCCATGCTCATAGAAACTTTTCCTTGGCGAATGCCCATGGAGGGGTGTGGAGCCCAAAAAGGAGGAGAGGGTAATATCATGTTTACATGACTTGATAGAAGGCATCAATCCCAAGGACAAGGCTGGGCGGCAGGAGGTCCAGAAAGTAGAATTCAGGCCCTTCTTTACCTCAAGCACACCTTGGGCTAACGTTGGGTACAAGCCAAATATGCCCAGGTTGAAACAAGAGAGGTGCAAAACGCCCAGACCCTTTTTCAACTCAGGCGTTAAAATGGACGAGCTATTTAATGAATGATAATGGGACAATCTGATTAATTGGGGAATGAGTGTTAAAAACTGTTCCATCTATAAAATTATGAGCTTAATTTGAGTACAACTTCAATTGATCACTTGAGTGAGGTTGGTTTTGAAGTATGCTACCCTTTTGGATGGAAGCATGTGCCTATTGATGCACCACGGCTTGGGACCACTTTCACCAAACCATATATTTACCTGAGGTGGTTTAATTATGTTCGCTTAAGACCAACGTTTCTCTTTAACAACTTCTTATAATAAAAATTATCCGATATCTTACATTTTATTAATATGGTTCCTTGGGCAAACCTGTGTGCAGATCTCTTTGAGGAGGTTTCTAACAATGTGGGCTATTATATCTTTTCTCCTTTAACTTAAATTATCTAAGCACTTTTGGGCATCCTGGTTCCCTTTAAAATTGAAGCACCCAAGACTCTGAGCACCAATTTACACTTGTTATGAACTCCCTTTTGGGGTCTACTAAGTTTTGTTACTCTTGGTTATCTTATCATGTATACCGCGTTGTAAACCCTTGCCCTGGGTCCCTTCCTCTCCAGCACCCTACACGGAGCCTTGTTTCCTATTCTATTAATAACTAGTTTCCTGGCGGTGTGGATGTTCATCCCTCACCACCTCTCTGGAAATGATAGAGTTACAGATACTCTCTTTTTACAGGCGAGCCAGTTGCGCCATGGCATTATAAATATAAAGTTTTTTAAGAGTTGATCAATAGCCCCCTGTAGTGGGCCCTACTGTTAACTTTTGACTGATTTGACAAATTCAGCCAAATGAGTTGCACAGGGTAAAACCCACAGAGCAAGGGTAAGCAATATGAGGATCTCTGGCCCTCAATAGTTGATATTTATTAAATACTTTATAAGGAGCTATTTCCCAAACAATACCACTTTTTTCAATAATCAACTTAATGGCTACTCCTGTTACTCTTTTAAACTACCCCCTTTTTTTAAAAAATTTCCCCTTATCATTCTCACGCTCAACTATTAATCATCAGTATTACTCAGTGAATTCAACATGTTTGCTTAGTATTTTCATATTTGCTATGATCTAAGGGTTTCATTCAAACATTGAAGCTTTAATGATTTCCTCAATTTGTAACCATAATTGCTTTGGTAGATTCAATTTGTCTCAACATAAACTTTTTGCTTAATCTCAAGGCTTGCTTCAATTCCAAATTACAATTTCAAAAGCTATAGTTTATTGTCCAGTCATATTAGAATCTTGACACGGGCCACATTAGGAATACCATAAATATAATTAACACTATTACTAGCGTTCTGGATACAAGCTGTTACTAATGATAAGATAAACATATATAATATTGTTTATTTATAATAATAGCATTATGACAACTTAATAAAAAAAATCTGATAAAATTAATAAACATAAGTGAGATAGTTTTATTTTGTCATATGAATAAACTCTGAGTTAACCCAGGAGGATAGAGGATCTGATTCAGACGAGGAAAAAACAAGCTATGAATACATTTTAGAAGTTGTAATCACCTAAAACGTTTCTCTCCTCTGACCTAAGTAGAGAAAAAACTTTAATATCCTAGCTTTGCCAGATGAATTTTATAATTGCATTGTAAAGTTATATTGAAGGTTAAAAACCAACATACCTTGGATAATTACATATGAATACAGTAAACTAATCCTTATTACTTTCATATGTTAAACTGTAAGAAAACACTCTTATGGATGATAAAGCACCTTTACCTAGCTATATATAAACATTTAAATTCCTCAAAATAGTCAATATGAATAAACATGTATCTTAAATCTCAACAGATTATTATATCTAAATTTAACTGAACTTATGAAATCAGTATTAACTACTGAAATTGATGTTTGACTTATCTACTTGTACTTAGATCAAAATTACTTATTTAGACATCAGATTTGCTCAGTTTTAGTTGTATGAGAGTTCATATAAATGCCATCTCAATATAGTAAAAAAATTCATTACAAAATTAAAATCACTTATACTAAGTCATCTTCCACATATGGTAATGAAAAGGCACAATTATAATAAGTTACTGGTGTCCTTTAAAGTATATTAGATTAGTAAACAACCTGTTTGATAGAATACTATACATTTATTCTTATATATCTTACTGCAAATTTTAGATTTTATGAGATGAAGATTAGCCTTAGGAAATGGACTTTTAAACTATCCAAGGTAAAAACCTTTAAAAAGATTTTGAGAAAAATGTTTGTGAAGATTATAGGGGCACAAAAATAAAAATTTTAATAGTTCAAAATTTTAAAAATTTAAAATCATTATTGTGGAGAAGAACAAAACAAAAAATTGGTTAAAAAAGAAATTAAAAATACAATTAAAATTGAGCAAATAGCACATATATGGGCAAAAAACAAATTACACATTAAGGTGAGATGGCAAAAATCACATTACACTTAAGGGTAAAATTCCTGTTTAAGTATTAATAACACTTTCATTTCTTATAATGTAGTAGATGCTCTATATTATAGTAGTTGAAGTACCAGAAGAATCTTTGTATTATTATTCCATGTGGTATTTATATGCACCATAATTATTGAGATATTTAAGGTCCATTTTTCAAGAGATGCCCTCTAATTCCAAAGATCTAAATTCAGACCTAACATCTATCAGTAAAACTCAAATTCTTGAATGATAGTAGATATTTAAATGTCAGTTTTTACTTTTGTTAATGTACTGTTTGTTGAGCCTTTGTAACTTTGATAGCTAGAAATCAAAGCCATATTTGGATTTATAGTAATCCAAAACATGACCACTCAAACGAGCAAAAATATTAAAATATCAATGATCTTGACGCACTCTGCCCTGGCATGGGGCGGTAAAGTGCCGCCTGCTGGTGTGTTTTGATCGCCGCTGAAGCATTCCCTGGCTGGCTCTGCTAGCCCTCTCAATGCTACCAGGAGTTATTTCCCACCTCAGGACCTTGGCCAATTACCTCACAAGCTCCCAAATGGTGCTCCAGAGCCCTTTTAATTCCATGGGGCAATTTGCATTTTGGCCTCTTGGTTGACTATAGGAATCTTTTCCTGTATTCAAGCATGGCCATCATTGAGATGGCCACAGCGCTGTATAAACACGCTGGTTTTATTGAATTTTGCCCTTCAGGGGTATTTCAATCTTGGCTTCCATTCTGAAGCTGATGTAGTGGCAGCTTAGATGCTGCCATTAATATTTAAAAATATTCCCCTTCCTACCGTTCACACTTGGCTCACAGATAAGGCCACTTTAATGGTCCAGTTCACCGGGTGTCCCCTTCCATTTTCCCCTGAATGCCTCTGCCATGAGCTCACAAAAGGTTTGTCCATTTAAGGCGCAGACCCCATGCTGCAATTCATGTTCCAAATGGAGTGGATTGTTTGGCAGGGCTGAACGCCTTTGCAATAATCTACCCTTTTTTATTGTGACACCAATCTTGGGATTCCCCCTTGCATGGTTATCAAATCCACCCCTGATCAACCATTCCGGGCATGCGTTGAGAATGGCTGCGCCATTTGCCCTTTGTGCTTTGAGCTTGCTCACTCAAAGTGTAAGTGCCCTATGGCTTCTGCCTCCACCACTTTACAGCTCCCCCTCTCCAGAATCAGCTCACACTGCTGCTGCACCCAAATCTTTTGAGTGGGTTTGATTCTCACACCCCCAACATCAGCAAATTCTGGCATGGCTTCTAACGCTGCAGCCAATTAAAATTTTAAAAATTTGGTCAGATTATACCAGCCTGAGCCAATGGCTGAAACAGTTTCAGTTGAGCTGCCATGTTTGATAGTTTATGGCCAAAAAGGTACAGCCAATTTACCAACTCTGGTGACCAGGACAGCATTAGCCAAGTTAAATTTTTTTGAGTGTCTCAAATTGGATTGACAAAAATGATCAGCCATAACGTTAAACCAGATTTTTCATTGGAGGAGGTTTTCTTCAATCCTCCCAAATTGAGCCCCCACCATTTTCATCCTAAAAATGGTTATCCCATACATAAAATATAAATAAAATGTCAGTTGAAACTGCTGAAGCTTTGCTAAAACCCTACTCCACCAGCAACTACATGGAGAATTGGAACCCCTGTTTAAGAGTATTCCTATCCCCAATTTCCCTCATGATTTTGAGGAAGATGCAAAATATGAAATTGAGAAGCTCACTTTTGGTGTAAGCTGCACTTGCATTGACATGGCAAAAACTTCTCTTTTTAAATCTGATTATCTTGAAACCCACCGGCTCATCAAGTCTTTCACTTGTGTGCTGGCTCTCATCACCTTTGATGAGCATCAACTTGATCAATATGTAGAGGCAATGGATATCACTGGCCTCATAAACAAAGAAAACCCACAATTATACCTTCTTATGCCACATGTCGCTGATACTCCTACCCCAATGCTGTATGCCATGGTCTGCCAGCTAAAGCAGGCGCTGGACAAAAGTTTCCCCAAAGCTTCCTCCCCTTCTGATATGGCATCCTAGGCTGTTAGCTGAGGTGCCATAAAAAGAATTTTTATTTCTAATAATCTCTTTGTTTGGCCCATTTGCAAATAAAGATGCGTGGCAGCTCCCCCTTTTGAGTTGGGCACCATTAGTGCATAAAATTAATGCACTGTTTGATTTTTAAAAATGTAAAGTTTTACTCAAAGATAATTGATAGCACCAGGATCAGAGGCGCTAGTGATGAAAGTCTTTTTAAGTTTTCTGAGTTTTTAAAACTAAATTAAATTAAAGGGAGTGGAAGGCGAGTCAGTAAGGGCATACGGTTACCAACCTGAAGGTTGTGGGTTTAATTCCCGCCCTTTGCAAATTGATTGGGGTGCCATCCAAAGGAAGCTATTGGCAGTTAGTAGGTCTAATAACACGAAAACCTTACCCATGTCATAACCAAAAAAATTTGAGTCCCGATCCAGAGGTGGAAAAACTTTCTTTGATGGAGTTGACCCTGTTCAGGTTTCATGTCATTTCTTTCAGTAATGCCTGTCCCCTGGTCAGCTTGCCTCAGTTAAATAAAAAGATTTTAAAATTAAATAAGGATAACTATCTACACAGGTCACTATGTTGCTATCTTCCACCTTAATTTACAACTGGTATATCTTATCGTCAAGTTCTTCAGTAGTTCAAATATTTATTACAAAATAATGATACATATATATGATGAACATAAGTTACTTGTTTAAAGTGCATATTTTATTGGAAAAGATGAATTATACACTGATAGTATTAGTTAAAATTATCATATTTTTGATACGCAAATCTTGAGTTTATAGAATAAAATGTAAATATTTTTTAGTAGTTGAAGGTGATATAAAGTCCATATCACAACAGGATCTTAAAATATTATATAATGAAACGCTATTGTTAATAAATAATTTTTCTTTCCATAGAAACTGAGTTAGTGGCTCCATCAGAAATCTCCTTGGGCACATCACTTTTAATGATGAATTAAGCGATTTAGTATTGTTGGTAAATAACAAAACCTAAAACAGATTAATAAGAATGATATATAGCTACCTAGGATTAATTGCACTTAAGTAAACCGTAAGGGCTATCTTTAGACCATATATTATCTAGTAGCTTTTTATTAAACTTGGATTTAAAATAACAGAAAGTTGCAATGCTTGCCTACCAGGTATTATACCCAAATTGAATGCATACAAAAGTTGGAAAACAAACCTAAACTTATTTAAACAATGAATAAATTTATTTGAGGTACGCCAAACAGGGGACAGACTTTACCAAACAGTAACTTCCAATAAAACAAACCAAAATATGAATCAACTGCCCAAAATGAGCAGCGAGACACAAAAAGGAAAAAATGATAAAATAACCATCCATGTGGCACAGCAGCGAGCTGCTTATCCCATCATGGTGTAGGGAGAGGGGGATCAGGCAGATCATCATCAGGCTTAGCATTGAAGAGGCGGATCAATGATGAGAGCAAGGGGGTTTGGGCATCCGCTGGATGAGGCTCAATGTGAAATTGATGTGTTGAGTTTTTTACTAACAATTTGGCCTGGAAAATATCCTCTATGAATTTGGAAACCTGTTGTTATGCTTGGATGCAGGCATTGGGAAGCTGGGTAAATTTAGCAATGTTGGCTCTGGTGATACATGTGTTTTGAGAAAAATCTGCCAGTTCAGCGACCTGTTTGACAGCGGTGATGGCAGCATCATTGAGTCACTTGATTTCTTCTTTTGCAACAGCAGGGAAATTGGGAGGGAACGAGGGATATGCAGCCCTTCTTTAAATTTAATGACAGAGGCTGACACAGCTTCACAGAGATGATAACTTTTGGGTGAAGCCACCGTGGCCTCAACTAGCTTATGGTCACTCAGGAAAGGGTTAGCAGTGGGTTTAGGGATATATTATTTGGACGTGATTGGGGCATCAAAGTCTGAATTCAGGTAAGGTTTGATATTAATTGGGAAATCTGGTGGTGGGACAAATCATCAGATTCTTTCACTTCATCCAATTATTCCCAAGGATTTTGGTTGAGTATGATTGGATCTGTTAGACGTGACTTAGGTTGGGTAAGCTTTGGGTTGGGAAATTGGCTAGATTGATTTGGGTCCAAACCTGCTCCCAATTGGGTATATCTTGAGAAATTGGCTGGCTTCAGTTGTGGTTGCAAGCTTTTGCTGATTTTATGAGCTCTCAGCCAGAGGGGTTGGGGACAGCCAAGATCCCCATTTGAATGCTGTAGATGTGGCCACATGGGTGGAATTGGCATTGTTTGCATGGTTTGAGTTGTATTGACACATTTTCTTCATATGGTCCAACTCATGGCATAGGGGGCAAACTGTGCGACCATTGCTAGTATGAGCCCAAAAATAAATAGTCAGGGGCAGATGGGATATAGGCATGTTGTAGGAAGTTCTGGGCCGGGTTTAGCTGGTGGGAGTAATTGTGGCCATTGCCCAAGGTGTCGCTAGGTGCTTGGCACCATTTGGGACCAGAAGGTGGATGGGGTCTGTGCCATAAGTGGACAGCTTTGACATCAACTCCTCATATAGAGTTTGAGGGGGAAGATGGGAGAGAAGGTTTATAAAGGTCACCACAAGTGTGGTATTATTGGGGAGACGAGTTTAGGTGGTAGTAATGGGTGTGTTTTTGTAAATTAAGGGCTTAGCTTCTGCAGCGGCCATCCACTTCTGTGGGGAAGCCAATATCAAAATAGCCCTTATAAGGAAGGAAGTTGATAAAACCCGCTGGAGAGAAGGTAGCCATTGCTAGCTCAATAATCGCATTGTTGCATATGGGAAGAGATATGTGTATTTAATGCGGAGGCAAAAGTGGATATTGGATTGGGGTAGGGCTAGGAGGTCAGGGTGGGTTGGGTGGAATTGTGTGAGGTGTAGTGCTAAGTCCCTTGGAGGGACAAAGTGGCCAGTTGTATTAGGCAGACTAGATGAGCCCATACACATGCGTTTGCCTGCTTGTTGGTAAACGCTAGCAGGAGGAGCACCGCTGTCCCACACTGGAGCAACAGGTTTTGAATCCGTGTAAATAAATGGAAAACTGATGTGGTGTATGTAGAGGTTGAAAATTAACAGTTACCTTTAATCAAAATCGCTCAAAAGTGATGTCTAGTGGAAAGGAAAGTATTTGTTTGAAGAATGGTTGACTTCATTTTTGCTAACTAAACTAAGTTACTTGTGTCAACCTTGTACAAGTGTTGAGAGCAAAAAAGTTTTGGGTCATCAATAAAGCTGAAACTGGAAAAGCTGGCTATTCTTGAGATGTATCTTATGAACATGGCTTCTATAATTACTAGGGCATATGCTTTTTTATTGAAAAGGGATCTGCACGGGTTACTGGTTACTATCTTTGGGTAAGATTAAAGATATGTTATGAATGTGTTCAGATATTAAAAACATAACGTTAGTACATAAGGTAATATTAGATTATATCTAGATGTCCTTCAATATATTAAAAAGATATATATATATTATAGGCATTGGGAACTTGGTGCTACAGAGATTAACATAGTCCCCCTTTAATTAGGATTTTCAGCATATTTTGGATATAAAATCAATAGATACTTTTTTCGCCTGACTTTACCCTGGGGTTTGTTTGCTCATTGTGCTAGAGCTTTAGATTCCATTTTCAGAAACTAAGAAAGTACATTTTACCATTGACAGGTGGAGATGGATCAGAGATTCCTCCTTTTTATTTTTTTTGAATTAATTCACATCAATATGGTGCTCAATTGAAAGGAGATGTCTCTTGATTTTTAATTCATTAGTACTTAATCATGGGTTAGTTATTTTCATATCATTATTGTTTTAAACTATATAGTGCACCCTCAATATCCTTTTTAAAGGGTAAATATGCTTGTAGAAGCCTCCTTGGACTCAGTTTAACACAGAACCTTATGCCACGTCAGATATGATATATTTGTATGATATCTTATAATTAATGCGGTAAGGTTCAGACTAAGAGTTATATTCTTTATCTGGTCGCACACTGGGTAAACGATGATTGAACAGGATAAAATCATGTATCTGGTGGGTAAGTAATGCAAGGCATCTTGCATTGATTTGAAAAGTCTACTTAATTATGGGAAATGCTAGGCTTCCATTTTAATCACCTAAAACTAGATATTTTATCATCCAATGCGTGCATAATTGATTTGGACTATATGTCAAAGAGTCATCTTATGAGTGTTGCAAAATACTAGGTTAACAAGTTTTTGATTACATATAAAACTTATAAAAGGTAATAACTTAATTACTCGATGATAGCTATTTTAGAGCCAGTAGGGCACTTAGTAAGTAGTAGTTCTACCTCATATGTTGGTTGCAATCATTTTTAATGTCTGACACCAGTATATCATTTGACCATTCTACTGCCCATCTGTTGAATATTGTAGGAAGTAGTATATCTTTAATTATTGTTAGTTAGAGATGTCAACTTAAGCAATATCTATAAAAGTGAAGTTACATCCATTATTTGAGAGCAGGATCTTATGGCATATATTTAGATTAAACGGGTTATGATAGAAATTAATGAGGAGCTTTTAACTTTACCACTAGTACTGAGATAGCTTCAACCCATTTTGTTATGTAATCTATATTTTAAGATAATATTAATGACCATGTTTTCCAGTGGGCAAGGGACCAAATACATCAATGCTTACTACACTGAACTGGCCAGAGGAGGCTAACAATATTAGGTAAAGCATTAGCTTAACTAACCTTGAATCCTATATTTCAGAAAAACTCTATAACTTTCTGGGAAGTCTGATTAATTTGAGATCAGTAACATTGGTTTTGTAGCCAAACATAAGTCTTCTTAACTGCTTCATTCATATTAACATGTCCCTCAATAATGACTTGAGTTTTAGAAGAGTAACATATAATCTAACTAGTTCCAGCCAACTTGTTTGTAGAGCATCGCATCCTATATTTTTATATTTGTGTTTACCTTTTATGACTCAGTATAAGTTCTTGTATCATCAATTAATATCTATCCAGTTATCCAGAAAGGTCATAAAGTTAATATTCTTTAAAGTGAAGATGTCTAGGACAGGCATCTGAGTTAACATTTCAAAATTCTAATAGATTGCTCTAGCTTGGAATTTAATACAGTTTTAGCTTTGAAGTCAAAGTCCCATGTTGCTAACCTACCATCTGGGTCCTTTTATTTGTTGCAACAAAAAAAGAGAGGTATGGTCAGTGACTATGGCAAAGCAAGTCCCTTTACAGGTAGGGAAGGAAATTTTTGTAGTAGTAGGAGAACAGGACACTCATGCTCCATGACACTATAATTTTATTCTACTTTATTCAAGGTCTTGCTGAAAATGCCATGGGATAATACACCTGCTTATTATCATGTTGAGCATTAATCACGCCTACCATTATTTGTTAGTATAAGTGATCAGAAGAAAAGTCCAGTCAAATAGTAAGTGGATGAGTATCAACTTATAGTTAAGGCATCATAAAAAATGTCAAAGGCTTGATGTTGCTTCAAATTACATTAGAAAGGAGACCATTTCAGGAGAAGATGTGCAAGGTCTAACTTGGTTGGCAAATCAAGTTATGTTATGTCAGTAACATTACATTATCCTTAAGGAATAAATGTTTATATCTTATACTATGAGGGGTGGTCATATTCTTTATTGCCTTAACATATATGAAATAGCTATATTACTCTTTTCCATAACCTTATGTCCAAGAAACTGAACTTTAAGTTGGAAAAGAGCTATTGGAAGGTTTCGCTCAAAAATGTCTGCTGTAGTAAGTTGAATATCTATTGCAAACGTTTGAGGTGTCTAGTAAAAGTTTATAATATTGTGTTAATTCAAGGCTTACTAGAACACAGAATACTTAAAATTATCCAGAAGTTCACTCATCGCACATTAGATGTGTTTCTAAGACGTTACAAAGACCCGTAACATTTGAGATATTTTGAACAGACAATCATTGGCCACTAATGCACATTTGGCTCAGTATTTAGGTGCAAATTTTGATCTTATAATAGCCACTAAAATTTTTTGGATGAAAATATTGATTCCAAGAAATTATTTTAAGAAAATTTAATTATGAAAAATTGGATAACAATACTTTTGAACTGCTAAATTTAAATTCTGGTATTTTATTACCGCATGATGGCTGCAACCTTTTCCTGACCAACAATAGATCAAGGCCAAAGGCTTCAAGACAGAAAGCAACCTGGCATATAAAATTTGCTTAAGTTCTAAGGAAAACTGCTTCTTTGACCTTACTTTTTTGGTAATATTGAGCTTTTATTGTCAGTGTGCATCTTGTTTCAAGAGATACTTGATGGTTTTATATTCATAAAATCATAAGTACTGTAGGAAAAATGTGACATATTACTCTAATTTTCTTTTGACCTTTTCTCACTATAATTTAGTCAAACACTACCATATATTAGAATCCATTTAAGCCATAGCTAAAAGTTGTTTTAGGATGAAGTTTCATAAGCTTCTAAAGTCTTGGATACTGGTGACTTTAGAAATAGGCTAAAGTCATATTAGGCGATGGGGTGTTTTTACTCACAGTTCATGTTTCATTGGTGAGGTTGCCAGAAAAACTGAGATTGGGCATGCATAGGTGGGGTTAGATACCCTGGGCACATTGACACTTAGCTAACTGAAGAAATTGGCAAATATATAAGTTCCAGAAAGTGACCCAGTGGTATAATCAAATGTACTCAGGAGTTAATATTAACCTGAAATTTGTGGAATTACATCAGCTCTGGTGAATGCAGTAACATCACTTCCTTACTTTTAGACACCAGTGGAGAAAGTCATACTAGAGGCCCTTGCATGTTGTAATTGATGCTCTCAACTTGGTCATCTCTCCCCCAATAGGTAGTCTGAGTTTTGACATTATTTTTTACTAGTGGTGCCCAACCCAAGAGATGGGTTGTCCTCCAGAAATCTTTATTTGCGTTGTGCCAAACAAAGAAATTGTTAGATAAAGTTCAAATTTTAACATGGTGCCACGGCGTTAGCCTAAGCATCCATATTAGAGGAGGAAGAGGGGTCAGTAGATTTTCATCTGGCGCTGGCTTCAGGTGGCGGGAAAAAGTTGATAAAAAGGGGGGTTGGAGTGCCTGCGGCGTGGGATATAAGGCGAAAGAAGTGAGGGATCTCCTTATCAATGAGGCCAGCAGTGTGAATCACCTTGACTAATCGGACAATCTGATATTTAGCAAAAGTGATAAGTTCAGGAACCCAAGTGAATGAGTTGGTTTTTTGGCAGGTTAAAGGTAATTGGGGTCATAAAGCAAAGATCTTGATGTGTTGACGCACATGCAACAGCTGCAAATGAAAGCTCATCAGTTTGAATTTCACATCTACAGGGAAATTATTGGGGAAGTTAGGATTAGGAAACCCTCACAAAGTGGCTAAATCACTGTATGGAGGGCTTGGCTGGGAAGGGAGTTGGTGATGGAAGCTGACGCATTGACAGCCTTTTGGTGAATACTTTTGTAAATAAGAAATCTGGTATGAGGGCAAAAGTGGCATCAGGGAGTTGAACTGGGGGGTTAAGAGAAAAATTTCTGGCCATGAAAATTCAGGTTTGATTTTTAAGTAATTTTAACATCATTAATCCATTCAAGGGCATCAGATGGGTTTGACATGGCCAGCTCTGGGCCAGCGGCAGGAGTTTGTGGGATGGTAGAAGATGATTGGCCACGCTCAATGGACCATGGAAAATGCACTTGCGCTTGAGCAGCCATCAGCTCGGGAATGGTTTTAACAGTCAAACTTTGGTTGGATGAAGCGGTGAAAGCAGCACCTTTGGCAGTTGAGGGTGGTAGAGGGATAATAAATACCCATTTAAAAAATTTATCAGGAAACATCATTTAGGATTAGCTGGAGGGAGGAGCGGCGGAAAAATCTTCTACTGAAACTGCTGGGAACTTGCACTATAAATGGTCAAGTTCAATGCATAAGGTACAGATGACACAGCCATTTTTTGCACGCCCAGAAGGGATGATCAGGGGCTGATCTGATCATGGAGCGGGGGTATATTATAGGGTGGGAGTCCTCACCAGGAATGGATGGATTATGGCAAATTCACGAGGCCCAGCAAGATGATCAGCACCATTTGTATCATTAATTTCGCATGGGGTCAGTACCATAAGAGGCTAATCCCTTTATGAGCTCATGACAAAGGCATTTGAGGAGAGGTGGGAGGGCAATCTGGCAAACTGCTCCACAGTGTGGCCTCATCTGGCAAGCAAGTTTGTATGGTTTTGATAGGGGTATTTTTTGTAAAAAAGGAAGCTGTGCTGTGTTGCTATGGAGTGGGCTTTGCAAGAGAAACCAAGATCAAAATACTGCTTGAAGGGGCAGGACCTCTATGATTTAGCAGGTTATTAAACCGCCATGTCCATCTTGATGATGTTTGCGCTTGCATAGGGGAAGATATTCCAATACTTGAACCAAAGTCAAAAATACAGGTTGCTACAAGGGAGCACTAGGGTTCTTATGAGCTTCACCTAGGAGCGAGCAAGGTGGTGGCTAGGCCTTGAGGCGGGACGTAACAACTAGAATTGTTCACAGGGTAACTGGGCCAGCTAGGGAATTTGGTGGTGGCTAATAACGTCAGGAGGCAGTGCCGCCAACTCATGTAGGGCAGCATGCATCAATTAAGTCAAAATAGGCCAGTATCAGCACAGGCAAAAAGGTGGTCCTTATTAATTTTCTTTATAATTTTGAATTTATTTGTAAAGGATCAAAGTGAAAGAGAGAAGTTTTTGGGCTTTGACATCATGCCTATCATTGTTAAAGTCTATAACACAAGTAGAAACTGGTATTTCATTAAGGACAAGGTATTATCTTAGCAATGATGATGTCAGAAAACTCACATAGAAATGAGTACCTAATACTAGCTTGTGACTTGCTTTATTGAGGTAGATGAATAAAGTGACTATAAATAACTCGTTAAACTATATGGGGGTGAGGAGCAAACTCCAAGAATTGGTAATTTTTAGTCCAGTGGTATGTAACATATGTAGTTAAAAAATCAGGAGCAATTTTTCATGCATTTATTAGTTTTAATAAGATGACAAACACCAAAGTCATATTGTTAATGATAGAAAGGATGATTATTTTTATGGACCTTGACCACTTTTTTTACACACTTCTGAGATGTGAGACAGAATGAAAAACATGGGAATATTAGTAGCAGAATAAATGGTAATAAGGTTATAGATATTTCTTGAAACAAAGTAGGATAATTGTCTATAAACTTAGTAAGGGTAGCTTCATCATACTGGTGTTGTAAATTTTTAATCCACACAATTGTTCTCTGCTAGTGTGCCATGCCAACATTATGAAGATTGCTGACTCTTGCTCTTTCATCTTTGCTGGTACCTTTCACTAAAAGTTTGTGATGTATCTCACCAAACCAGCATATCCTTCAACTTCACCTAAAATTAATTAACCGCCTTAGGAGGCACAAGAGCCCTAGTTACACCTGGAAGTCCTGACTATATAGCATCATCTTCCTTAAAGTTAATCTCTCTTAGTCCTTCATCATCATTACCAGATGGGTAAGTCCACATGGAAGCCATTGTAGCCCCAGGTATGGTAGTGGTGGCTCTAACCACTCTATTGGATGCACTCACCTGGTATATAAAACTTGGGGACCTTTAGTACCAACCCTTAGAGCCAAGAATCCAAACCAACTCGAACCAACTAAGGTAGACGAAAGAAAACAGTATTAAGAGGGATTTAGGGTATTTATACTTAGGTAGCAAATGGCGATTGATAGCCCGCATATTAGAAATCATCAGCATAAATTGCTGTCAACCATTACCTCAAAATCCTCAGCATCAATAACTGGCAATCATAATTCAAAATATCCTTGGCATTGATCAACAGTAAATATTTATAAACAGACAAAATTAAAAATTAATTATTTTTAGCATTAATCACTTATAATCCTAAAAACTAAGGTGCAAATGGCAATTAAATGCCCAACTATCAAAAATCTATTGATAGCTGGAATCACACTTCTATTTCCTTGGCATCAATTGCTAAATATTTGAGGTGGGTCAACCTTGGAACAGTATACTACACCAAGAATTTTTGTAGCACGCACAGGTTTTGAACTCAAAACCTGCACTAGGGTGGAAGCAGTTTTACCTGCCCAGCTAACCACCCTCCTTGGCATCAATTGCTTGTTTCTAATAAAAGAAAGATATATAATTATTTTTATCCTTGGCATCAGCTGCAAGTGAATTATAAATCATCATAAATTGAAGAATTAAACATGGTAATTGTCAGAATATAAAACAATTGGTATTTAATCCTGATAGTCCTAGTAACAACTGGACATTATAATAGCATAACTCAATCAAATGAGGAGCTAAAATTAGGACTGAAAATAATAAACTTATTGACACATGATAAATAAATTAGCAGCCACACTTTTCTAATTAAAACCCTAATTTGGAATCCATAGGAAAAATTCTAACCTGATTAAAATCCTAACAACTGATTAAGCTAAAATAGGACTTTATAGCATCTCTGTTGTTAATATGAAGAGCCCTATCTTAAAGCTAACAATATTCTCTGACGCTTTAGTGCATTGGCAGTGAAACTATCTTGCTATGAGGCGTTAGCCCTGACAATATTTGTGTTTTTTTGCTTATTTTTGCTTCTACTGCATGTAGCTAAGTTAAGATAATAGATGCTAAGGTGACATGTTCTTAGCTACTAAGTTTGGGTGATTCAAATTTGGGCACCTTATTTTTCATGGATACAAATGAGACTCAAATAGATCCCCAACATATAATCTGTAGAAGAAGAAGGGCTTTTATACAGATATCACGTCATTAATAATGTTATCTAAGCTGATTTGGTGAATGATTTACCATTGGTTGAAATTATACATAAAACTAATTAGAAAAATACAGTTGGACTTCCACCTTCTGTTTTCATATCGTCATAAGGCTTAATTTTTGGTATGTCAGGGTATGTTCACTACTAAACTCCTAACTACTTCCAGCATAAAATATTTCTCAGATGTTTCACTCCTTGATAAGAACCAAGAAATTTTGAGTTTTATGGCTTTTGGTTGGCAGATGTTTTACTTTTTACAAGTCAGTTGCTTCTATTGCGCTTTTTAAAGTGTACAAAAATGTGAAAATACTTCTTTTTCCAGGTACAAATATTTATATAAAATTTGGAGTAAAGTGAGATGCCACTTTAATCAAAAGGGTATTAACAGCAGGTAGTGTGCTGGGACCAAATCTTGTGATTATGATTTGGCGTAAACCTGATGGGCCTTTTGTTCAATTTGTAAGCTTAATCTCTCTAAGACAACATGCATATATAGCCATACTTGTTAATAATTGCAATAAAGGCTTCTGATTCGATTGTTTTAATGTATGAAGCTCATTGTTGTAAATTTGTATCTGATGTTTACAATTACTGACCCTAATCCTTGGGTTTCTGGAATGTTCCTCCAGCTAGTAGAACTGATACCACGTCATTATAGTGAATATTCCCATATATTCCAGCTCCCCATCCAGTGCTTTCAAAAGTAAGTGGTGCGTCAATTAGGTTATCATTGAGAAGACACCACATCACGGACTCTGGCACTTACTTGGACACACAGTTTCTTCGACTATAGCTTCATCTAATTCTTCTAAGGATCCTCAGCGTCAACAGCCGTTTAGAGCGTGGCACATGGAAACCCAGGTGGCCTATTGTTGAAGTAGCCCTCCCGCTTAGGGGGTGCTTACTGAAAGAGTTGTGCCACTTGAAACAAAATATCTGTCTACTTTACAGGGTGAATTGCTTGGAAAGCTGGAGTCTAATTGTTGTGTACACAAGACCCTACTAATAGTTTCAAGCATATCCAACAGTGTTGAAGATCTAGAATAATTTGTAACTATAGCTGTTCTTAAGCACACCAGAGCTTTCAAACTCTTGTGACAACATTAAGTTTAAGTCTAAACTTTGGTCAGTAGCTCTATTTGGCGTTATTAGCACCAAGTAAAGACAACAATGAAGGTAGAATTTATCAAAATGGTTATCTTATTATTTTTTTAGTACTAGATGGTCCCATGGTTATCTTATTATTGAAATATAGAAAGTATATAGTAAAATGGGATTCAAGGTGCTTAAATTAGGACGTGTGTATATAAAAACCGTTTTTCTCAAAAAGCGATTTTGTATTTGTCTCTTTGTTAAGGCTTAGAGGAGTCCAATTACCTAGTTCTATTTAATCTTCTGAGTTTTTTACGAAAATTATACTATTGAGCTCTTGCTTGTTTTTTTAATGTGAGGCTGTTGTTATGAGCACAACTGTGGCTTCTGTTGTTCCCATGACTCCATTAGCTCTTGTGACTGCATGGGCATCTTGTTTTTCTCAATTGATTATGTTTTCTAAATTATACTATTTTGAATTTGGGAATATGATTGTTATGTATAATTGTATGATCAGGAATTTTCCTTCAGATGGGGTTTCAGTAATTTGTCTGTTGTAGGCGTTGAACCCTAATATATAAAAGGAGGTTCTTTTGGAGCATCATTTGTGACATCTTTCTTTATAATCCTTTTGGAGGTTATTTATACTGATGCATCCTCTAATGTAAGGGTGACCGGCTGCCAAGTTATTGGTATGGTCAGAGGGCATATAAAGTCTTCCATCATCAGGCATTTTAGACCAATTAAAGCCTATCAAAGTACTTCTGAATTTCGTAAATTTAATTAATTTATGGACATGATAGGCTAGACTTGAATGTTATTAAAATAAGTTTTATTACTAAAACCAAAAGTAAAGAACAAATAGGAGTTTCTTGAAAAGTAATTCCATAGATTTAGGAATTAACCCATTTGTTTGAGCCTTTCTCAGCACCATACCCAAGATGAGACCCCAGGTAAAGACCATAGGTGTCACATGTGGGATTGATTGTAGGGCATGTCTAATATTTTTGATAAAATATTCAATTATCTTATTATGACAATGATTGCAGGTCCTGTCCAGATGCATGTAACTTCTCAGATAGTCCACTGTGAATGTGATATAACACCACTTTCTTTACCACCAAATTATAGTAAATTAGTTCTTCAGTGATTATCTTTGGTGCACTCCTTAAATGACTTCAGCGTAGCTACTGAAGTTCAGCTAAGTCTTGTATAGCCCCTCAGCCAATTAACTTAGCATCTTCTGGTGGTAGTAATTTCCTGTCTGCGTCTCATTACTGAATCTGGAAAGCTCAGAAACGTGGCTTCTCTTCCATATATTACACTAAATGGTGGCATGCCAATAGCCCTGTGGCAGCATAACTGGTAATCAAAATAGAGATGGTGGGAAAAACATCAATTTGAATCATGGCTGATTGTTATGTTCTTTTAATTTGACGTGAGTATTCAATTTATTTTTTACATGCTTCCGTTACTCAAGGATGTTTATGATTTGGTAAACCTCTGATTGAAACTCACTAAATCCATCAGGCGTCTCACAAGATAGACTATGAAGTTCCATCCATTATCAGATAGTGATATCTGAGGAAATCTATGGCAAGTAATAACCTGATAGTATAGAATTCTATTGGTAACTCTTGATGCAAACAATTTGGATATAATTGCTTATACACACTTGGTGAAGTGATCTATTGAACAAAAATAAGCTGGTTCCCAATGGATGACCTTGAGAATATTCCTACAACATTGATGGAGAAATTATGAAAAGGTGCCCTGGAGGGACAGGATGACCCTCTAAACTTCCTTTAAAATGTCTTGTATTGAGCGCATTTGACACAGAGCTCCAGAGTTTGACTGGTATCGTTTAACATACCTCCCATTAAAATCTCTTCTTAAATTAATATGACTTCTGTGGCCTTCCATTATCTATTGACAGTGTCCTACCTTGATTATCACCATTTGTTTTCTTGGCTTCACATATGGTAATCATTTCTGCTGTGCTAGTTTCTCCAGATGTAATTCTCAGACCTCGTTGCTCTTGAACAGCTCTTCAAATCTTCTTTACTATATTATCTTCTTCTTCTCATTCCTCTTTGAGTCTTTTAATTAATTTATATTATTTATCACTATTGTATTCTTGAAAGTGGAAAAAGGTTATTTGCAACAAGTTTAATGCATTCAGCTTCTTCTCTCCTGCCCAGTTCAAGATCTCTAAGTTTACCCTTCCAACTGAATGGCCACCTTAAAGTATTTCTTCTAGGATTCTCATTAAATTAACATCTTAGTGGGGAATAATTAAAAATATCGTTAAGAGTACACCATAAATACAAGTTCATAAGTGGCGTATGGCTCTGATCACATCTAGGCACTCTCTCTATAAGTGTAATTGCGCTCTGTTTTGGTCAATCTCTATGGGTGGAGCTCTATAGGGTGAAATACTAATCTTCGTCTAAATGAGCTAAGATGGTGCTAACTCACATCACTGGCATTGTTGTAAACATAGAAGGTTTTGAAAAGTCTGGGTAATTAGGATTAGGGCTTTCATCAACTTATGATTGAGCTGCTGAAAGCATCTTATTGATTGTGTTCTCAGTTGACAATACCTCTTTGTTAAGCAGGTGCATGAGAAGCTTGGCAATGTACGCAAAGTTTATATGAATGGACTTTTTTATCTACCATGCTCAAGAACATCTGTACATCGCTCATGCACTTAAAAAATTCATCCTGGAAATAGCTTTGACCATCCGTTGCTGGAGCTTAATTCCTCTTTGGCTCACTTCATGACTAAGGAAATCCAACTGACTTTTAAAAAGGCACTTTCTTCTCTTCAGTTTAAGTTGTTTTTTTCAGGCAGGTAAAAATCTTCTTCAAGTGTTACAGATGACCATTGAATGCCTTGATGAAATCCATGATGTCATCTAAGCATATGAACACACTTGACATCTCCATTACTTTCAAATTCTGACTCATTACTCTCTAAAATTTATCTATGGCGTTTCATAAGCCCTGTGGCATACGTGTTGATTTATACAGTCCTTGTCTTTTATCGAACATGCTTTTCCTGGTCTTCTAATGACATCTTTATATGCCATTATCTTCTTTCCAGGTCCATTTCTGAGAAGTAGCGCGAACCCTGAGTCGTTTCAAATCATTGCCTATGCATGGCAGAGGGTACAAATTTCCTAGTATAATTTATGAGCTTTCTGTAATACATTACTACTTAGTCTAGTCCTATCATTCAAAACAATAGTAGGAGAATCTTCGCCAAGGGCTCTTGGAGGGGCATACCAGGACTGAATTCATAATTTGCTGCAAATCTTTTGAGTTGACTTATTCTTTGGTCATTGAATAGTATAATGCTTAGATCAGAAAATTAAGGCAATTTCTATGTCAATCTTGTGAACTCATCCCTTTCAAAGGCCAGAATTATTTAGTCCGCTGCTGAAACTATCAATTATTGATTCTAGAGTTCCTTGAGCTCACGTTCTTCCAGTGTAGTTGGATCTTGCAGTCCAATCTAATCAATGCGAGCAATTTCTTGAACTGAATTAATATCATTATATTTTTAATATTCGCTTTGACAATGGTTTGACCCTTCTTGATTCACACAGGGTTCTTGAAAATGTTTCCAGGAAAAGATTTTGACTCCTTAATGATATGTTGAATTATATAATACAGGCATCACTTGGAGATCCTTGTAATAACTCCTTAGTGATGTAAAGTTAAGTATCATATGTTCTGGTATATCAATAAAGATGTTGATCAACATATCTTCTCTTTCTCAAAGCAGTGAGTTCATCTGTTTACTGGAGTACAAGAGTAAACCAGACTCTGCTTCTACAGGTGGTGCTATATGCTTTGTTCCATTCGTTTTCAGGGTATAACAGAATGGGTAAATATAATAATTGGTGTTGCAATAGGAATTACAACAAAAATAAGATTATCATAGGTAGATTTGCACTAATTTAGGTTTAAATTTATGAAGACATTATACCTTGAAATAAACGTGTAGGTTTTGGAAATAAGCTTGCATTAGAGTACATTTTTAGGTCTATGGTAGTATCATTTGGCACTTCCAGCATTAGCTAATCATTATGAACATAAAAAAATTTCTCTGTTGATACAAGGGTTGATCAGTAGTGTATCCAAAATTTGCATTACTGCGTTTCCTTTTCCAATATATGGCCACTCCAATAGATATGCTGACTTTTGGATGTAATTAGTGTGCCAGCCTTCTCTGCGGCACCCAAATGTTCTTGTAATTTCCATTCTGACCTGCTAATAGGCTCTTGACACTGCCTCAAGATTTAGTGGTCATTAGGCAAAGGTCAGTTACATCTTCATTGTATGGTGGATGTTGGTAAGTGTGAGCATTTATGGCGGATTTAGCTGGATAAAACTATGGTATTTTTTTATCTTTATGAGAAACTGATTTGAGGGATAGGATATTTGGTCAACAAATCAATAGGAATTGATTCTCCAAATAGGGTCATATGGCAAATTAATTTTTATTTAAACATTTTTGGTCAAAAATACTAATGGAATGTCTGCTGAAGGATTGATTTAAAGTGATATGATGAGGGACACAGACCGTGGGGCAAGGTATATGGGGTAGCAGTGAGTTCTATAGGGAATTAAAGTTGTTATTAATGGAGTTAATTTAATATGGTATTTAACCCAATCTCAATATTATCCTCCGTTTGACCAAACAAAGGGGATCATTAAATTTCCTACAGACAGCTGGTTGGTTATTGGTTGGTGGTGGTTAGCACATTAGTGACCTGCTGAATTGTTTTAGGAATTTAGCGTGTGCTCTATTGATGATGTGCCCTTTGACGGGGTCCTGTAGCGTGTAAGTATTGGCTAAAGTCTTCTCTATTATCTCAAATGACCCCTTCAAGATGTTTTTAAGCTTACTCATTCTGCTGAATCCATGCGTATCATAGTATAGCGCCTGCTCCTCTACGCTGTGACAGGGCAAAGGGTAGTAATTCGAAAATCATGCTCTTTACATCTCATCTTTTTGTCCAGTGGGTTAGGTAAGCCTCAGTTTAGGGCTGAGTCAACGTTTAGGTGAGGTATTAAGTATTAGCTAAAGTCATTACCTCATTGCAAATGCAGAAGTTTAAGATTGGGTACAGTGTGGATTGTCTCTCATACATGAGTTGGACCTAGATTTCTTGTGGATGAGTGAAATGCAATATTGTATGCAAAGACTGCAAGAGGTAGGATGAGGTTCCACTTCATGATCTGCCTGACGCCAATTTTTGTTTGATGTTAACTATAGTGCCGTTGACCCTGTACACTGCACCATTAGTTTTTGGTAATAGGGTATCATCAGTACCATGAGAACCTCACAAATAGTTAATATTGGTAAACACCTGTGAGGCAAAAAAAGTACCATTAACATCATAAGAGATGATGTCACCAGTATCTTTATATTTATTTTTGTCAGGATAGTGTCTTTAACTCTCAAGAATAACTATTAGTAAAAGTAACGTAAAGACCCAGAATGGTATTAATACCTTCATAGAATACAAAAAAACCTAGAAATAACCCATGAGGAAGAGCCCTCATGGCCATTATTTGAGTTTAAAAAAGCCCTGATAAACTCCTAGTGCAGGCAACTTTGCAAGATAAAGGACTGGGGTACTGCCCCTCACCACAATAGGGCTGCGAAAATCTAAGCACCACTTTATGTGGGCCTGACTGCGATTTGAGTGTAGCTCACACTACACCAAACTGACATATGCCCGCTCTTTTTAAATTCTGGGCTGACTGTCTGCCCAGCCAGGAAAGATTATATGCCACTCATTCCCCTTAAGGGAGACAAGACCTGATGACCCCCAGGTTTAAGACCCCTGAGGGGGGAGAAGATGAAGCTCTCCCCATTGTCACATACTTTTTTTGCAGAGTTGTGCTCTCCATCCCCTTCTTGTCCAGGAAGCCATGGCTTCCTTTCAGATCAAATGCAATTTTCTTGAATTCTTACTTTTGCCACCAACTGGCTCATGCCAACCAAACTGGCAGATAGCTGAGCTTCAGTCCAGCTCAGCAAACCGTGGCGTTTATTGTAGGAAGGTGCACTGAAGTGCAGCTAGCCAGGATTGCACCTACCTTGTCCTGGGGTCCACACCCATGCAACCACAGCTCATGGTAAGCCGTTTGACAGGCGCCATGCCTGACTCGTACCCCCTTCCTGCCCATATTTTCCCACAAAAAGTGGTAGACACCCACGAGAACAGGTCAACAAAGTCATTAATACCATCCCGAACTTTTTTAGGCCACTACAGAACCTGACCAATGTGTCTCTCTAGGTTCTGTTGTTAGCTACTCACCCATGTTTCCATGGGCTTTATCCCAGTTGCGCCATGAGGAGGCCCCAGCTCACCTTATATAGCTCCCCTAATGGCCATTCTCATTGTAACAGTTCTCTGGACTGTAGCCAAAAGTTTAAAAATGGGCTTTGAAGCTGTAAATAGCATAGATTTCAATTGAAGACTAAAATATGGGGTTAATATACTACTTTTTTGAGTTAAGAGGTGTTGATATACATAGGATGTTTGAGGATGTGGTGCCTATGGGATTTCCATGGTTCTTTACAAACAGATTCTACCACAGACTTCCAGTTCAGCTGCCTTGTTAACGCCATCATTGTTCTACACCATCCTTGTTACTACAATGTTGGGGGACGCGCCTCTCAAGGCTTAGGAAGAGGAAGTGCAATTCTGAAGGCATCTCCTTCAATTCACTTGTGTGCAATGCTTACTTACCCAAATTCTCATTGGTGCTTTAAAAGTATGAGTTTTGATCATAAGGGCTAAAGAGCAACTTATCAGTGCTCAATTTGGTAGTAGAGGTTTTAACTCGCTTATCATCTCAAATCTTGACAACGGCCCTCAAGATCCTGTTAGAGGGGGGTATAGATTCATTAGAATTGTCCATGTACTTAGTTCACCTCTGGCCCCTGACTGACATCAACATTGGAGTACACAGAGCTCACCTTATCAATGACCTTATAAAGTCCGGATTAAAGAAAGTCAAACTTGTTCAGTTGACCTCTGAGTTGATAGATAAGCAAAGAACTAGATCACCTAAATAAAAAAAGAGCAAGGAGGGTCAGCAAACATTATTTTGGGATATCTTTATTTCTCTATTGTGATACTGCCTTGCGTGGCTAAGGCTTGAAGCCAGAAAATTTCATTAGTTAAGGCCTCACGGCCAAATTGGAGTTCTCAGGCATGGAGGTATTGAGTAGGGGACGCACACTACTTGTTAATCATGGAGCACGCCCATATATAGGGCTTCAAAGGGGGACATCTTGACGATTTGATGTAGCTTGTTTGGTGAGTGAGAAAGGCGCTAGGTAAATAATGGTTCCAGCGTGCAGGGCCAGAGGCGGCCATCTTTCACTTTTAGATTTGAAGGTTCCATTAGCACGCTTTACTGCCACATTGGTTGAGGTGTTGTAGGGTGTGGTGAAACGTTGGTTAGTTCCAAAAAGCAAAGCTAGTTCTTGGACTACCTGTGAGGTAAAATTTAGTCCATTGTCATAAAGGTAAATTTTGTGGGAATCCATGCTGTGTGAAAATGGATTACGTAAGGAATAAGGCCGTGGCTTTTTCAGTAGCAGCGGGAAAGAAATTTCTTTGACCAATTTGGTCAGATATTACACAGCAAATTTGATAATTATATGGCCATGTAACCCGGTGGGCAGAGGGACCTCTACATTGATACTGATGAAATTAAAGGGGCTTGACGTAACTACAACTGAATATTAATACTAGAGACTATCCTAGTCCTGGGTTTGACAAGTCATACAAGCCAAATAGAACTTCCTGGATGGTCTCAACCATCCAATCCCTATAGCATCAATTTTAGCCCTTCATGGTTCCTTTTTACTGCGTTTGTCTCAAAGTTGTTTGCCCTTTAAAGATGTCATCAGTTCATGAAGAAGGGCCTATAAAAGGGATCCATTTTTCTGTTATTCTCTTATATAACATTCCCTCCTTGATTTGAGTGTCTCAGGTCATCTTTCATAGCTTGGCTTTGATCTCAGGAGTATTCAACTCCCATTGCTCAAGTCTGCCAATTAAATTATATAGTTGGTTTTTCTTCAGGGGTCA
The DNA here is from genome assembly GCA_022478985.1 of Massospora cicadina. Taxonomy (NCBI): domain Eukaryota; kingdom Fungi; phylum Entomophthoromycota; class Entomophthoromycetes; order Entomophthorales; family Entomophthoraceae; genus Massospora; species Massospora cicadina. The sequence continues at coordinate 373,089 of JAKSZP010005263.1, read as the reverse complement.
AGGCGGCCAGTATCATCACCCTCGAGACCATCAGTGTTATAATGACTGACATTGCGCAATGGACAATAGTAACATTGCAGTTCTGAAGCCTTAGAGCCCATATTACTATCCATACATTTGGGTCTTTCATCTGCTGCAACCAATGGAGTGAGGTTTTCTCTACGTTGACAATGAAATGGGTGCCATATAGATAGGGCCAGAAAGTTTAATCGCCAACAAAACAGTCTGGCACAAACACTTGTTAATGCTGTAATTCCATTTTGGCCTTTCTCAGGGTCTTGCTAATGTAATCCACAAGGTAGTTGACTTGGTCTTTCATTGTGCTGAGAAAGAAATGTCTCTGACAGCAATTTTGGGACCATGAGTAGTTTTGTCACTTTTCTCTTTATTATAACTGTCCTGGGGACCTGAAGATTGAGGGCGTTAGATTATACCTTTAATGCTTCTATTGGATGAGAAGTATTAATCCAGATGCTTTTTCTAAATAAGCAATTTCAATATTAATACCCAATTTTAACTAAAAGTAGGCGAAAAATAGAGTAATATTTATTTGCGTAAAATGCAATTATAATAAAGATCCGTCAGGTTACCCAATCCATTTCCATGTGTACTAAGCTAAGATCTATTGTGCATTACCTAATTGGGATTTATTTGCCACATAGATCGGGTTTGAACCTCACTTTTTAGGGCTTGAAATTAGTTGGGAATTTTCCCCTGATGTTGCAAGGCAGTGATTTTTGTTGGGGATTATCATTAATAATTTTGATGGTTAGGTTTTGCTTCCCATCATCTACCTCACCCAAATCTTGGATTTGTGCAGGAATTTCAACATCAACTACCACTAGACCTTGGCGAAGGGGAAAATGGCTGGAGAAATTGACTTAAATGACTTATCATGGCACCTTTAACGTCCTCCACAATTGAGTGTTCGCTGCCCTCCTATAAATGACTTTGTAGGGTCAGTACAGTTGTTGCCCAATTTGTTTTTGTGACCTCCAGGCTGATGAGAAATAAAAAAGAACTAGGTCATCTAGTTGCAAGGTGTGCAGGGGCTCATGCTTATCATTAAATTGATTAGTTTCTCTACTTGTGGTAGCGGATATATTCTCAGAAGCCAGAGCCTGGAGTCAGATTATTTCAATGGTGATGCTTCGCATAGTAACTTTGGGGCATCAGGAGAAGCTTGATCTAACATGGATAGCAATTTAGAAGGCAACCGGGGATTTCTTTCATACCATGCTAGGAAGGGCGACATCTCAAATTATGGGGTGTAACTTATTCTATAAGCTAGAATTGCATTAGGAAAATATTGGGGCCAATGTAGGGGGTCAGTTGTGGCAATTTTCTGGTGAGTGGCAGATAGATTACCATTCACTCATTCTACCATTCCATTGATTGCAGGATGGTAGGGAGTGTAAAATACCTAGGTGGGTCTTATAAGTTCAGCCAAATCATTCACCAGCAACAATCAAAAAGTTTGCCCGTTATTAGAGTTTAATGTTAGGGCACTCATGTTGAGTGATTATCCATTTATGAAAAAACGTGGCGTAATCCGTTGCCAAAGCTGAGGGTAGAGATACTGCTACAATTCACTTATTTAAATGGCCCATGGCTAGAAGGATGAACTAATGACCATAAGAGGCTCAAGGGAGAGGTTTGACAACATAAATGATAACAGTATGGAATGGTTCACAGGGTGGAACCAATGAATGTTGAGATTGGGGATTTGTCCATCTTGGTTTTCATATACCATACAGGACTCTAAGATGCCTTGGATTGAGACGAGCATTTTTCCCATAAGCATTGAGTCTTAAGCCACTGGTAGGTTTTCCAAATTCCCTTGGCTGACTTGCTAATGTCCCTCTAATATGATGTCAATTCTCACCAATGGGCGTATGTAGGGCAACCATTTTTGGTCTACAATTTTGTATAGTTTACCATATTTACCTTGGAGTTTTTCTGTTCTTGTTGTTAATTTTTTTGAAGGGTCAGGGATTCATCTTTCCATAAATGCAATTGAGTTAAGGAGTCATAGATTGATCCTCCTCAGGGTCAGTTAAAGTTAATATGGGAAGCCTGGATAGGCAATCTGCATTTTGTTGTATCAGCCCTAGTCAATGAATAATGAAAAAATGGTTGTTTTAAAATTTTAACACCCAGCAGGCTTACCCCCCATAGGGATCCTTCATTTGCTGTAGCCATTGTAAGTAATCATAATTAGTGATTATGGTGAAACGTTTTTCTGTATAAATAAGGTCAGAAATTTTAATAGCCAGTAGTACTACCAAGCATTCACATTATGTAACACTATAGTTGCATTTGGCTCTGGTAAAATTTTGCTATAGTAGGCAATAGAATGGTCCAGTAAGTTTTCGTTATGCTGATATAGTATGGCTCTTATGGCTATGTTGCTAGCATCAGTGAAGAGGAGAAATGTTTTATCAATATCAGGATGAATAAGTAATGGATAATGAGAGAGAGACGTATAGCAGTTCTAAGGCTTTCTGCTGCTTTTATTTCCACTGGAATTGTATCCCTTTCTTCATTAGATAAACTAGAAGCTCATAGATGTCATCAAAGTGTGGAATAAACTGGCAATAATATCCCATCATCCACTAAAAACTTGTACATCTCGTAGGATTTAGGGGGGACATTTTAGAAATGGCCAAGACCTTAATTGTACATTGGGGATATTCCAGCTTTCCCTACCTTATGGCCTAAGAAATCCATTTCATTCTGAAAAAAGGAGCATTTTGAACAAATTTAGTTTTAGAGAAGCTTGCCGTAACCATTGGAAAACTTGCCTGAGATGATCTATGTGTTTGGTAAAGGTAAAAAAGGACAGTAATATCATTGAGATAAACCAACACACAAGACCGTTGTAAATCACCAAAAACTCCATCCATGGCGCGTTGGAAGGTAGCAGGGGCGTTACATAAACCCTATGGCACTGAATGGGCTCAAACTATCCTTCACTTGAGATAAGGGCGCATTTTTCCTGATCCTCCAGAGATAAATTGACTTGCCAGTACCTGCTGACAAGATCCACAGCCAAAAAATAGTGGAAACCTGACTTCAATCATAAGGAGTCATCTTTTACCAGCAATGTATAGCTATCCTTTCTTGTGTTTAAATTGAGGCGGCGATGATCCATGACAACATTGTGGCCACCATCTTTTTTTGAATTAATAAGAGTGGGGGAGCGCAAGAGTTTTTAGATGGTATAAATAACCTGGCTTCCATCAGTTGCTTTGGCTTTAGGACCACTTGAGCTTCCTCAACTTTTGGATTTTCAGTATGATTAGTTTTTGAACAGAGGGTGAACCTCAGGCTCAATTTGTTGAACTACCCCAGACATTTTCCCGTAGTCACTTGATCCCAAGGAAAAAAATATTACAATATCCCTCAAGTAGGTCTTTGACATTCTGGAGTTCATTTGGGGTAATATTCTCCCAATTCTACTTTTGACCCAAGATATGTTGGGTTAGGGTTCAAATCACTATTCTTATAAAGAGTCAAACCAACTTGCATTGGCAATATTCTTATTCGGACATATTTTTACATAAGCAATAGGGCATACCAATGGACTTGTAGGATTTGATTTGTAAGATTCTTTGATAAGATTTAGATAGATTTCCCATAGGCAGGATCTAATTACTTGGTCAGGTCAATAATTCTTTTGAATGAAGGGTTTGGGTGTCCAATTATCTCCAAAATATGACTAGGAAGGTGGGAAACTTAATCCCCATATCCACAATTACTTGTGAGCTAGAAAGTATTTAAATATGATGGAGGTCATATAGAGGGATCCCATCTTCAGCATCCACAACCTCAGGGGGTAACTTATTTTTTTCTCCTGAGACTTGATATTCACTTTTAAAAATAGAGGATGTATATTCCAGGAGGCAGGTTCTTTTTTTGGGGCTCCTTTACTATTGGTTGGGAGTTTAAATAGAAACAGGATCTGATAAGCTATTAGTTAAAGATACTTTTCTTTATGGTTGATGATGCAGTTGAACTCCCGCATCAGTTGGACTCCAATAAGCAGCTTTTAATTATCATTTACAATAAATATGGCAGGGGCAGTAATTAAAAGCTTTCCAAATCAGAGAGGTAAGGTGGAATACACCCCAATTGCTTTAGTTATACAATCATTAGCTGTCCCATATTCATCGTTGTGAATCAAGGACAGAGCCATTTTTATCTTTTGGATAAGTTGGGAGGAAATAATGTTAACCGGGGAATCAGTGTCAATTGTTGTAAGACTCTACCCTTATGAACAAAACCTCTACTCAAACCAACAAAGAGCCAAAAAGAGAAATAACTGCTAGTAAACTTTTATAGGGGATTTGTAACGAAGCAAATGGAGGATTTTGCCATGGACAAGCTTGAGGCTGTTTGATGTTTATATAGGTTTTGTCTGCCAGCTCCTAGCTATCCATAGAGGAACTGACCTCCAAGAGTTGATTGGGTAACTGACCAGCAAAAAAATGAAAGCTAAATTCTTTATTTCCTTGGATAGAAAGATTACGTCAACTTCTGCAGGTGCTGCCAACAAAAAAGCTTCTTATGGTGCTGGGTATAGGATTAGAGCTAATACAATGGTCTTGAGGCACTTGATTGTCATCGCATAGGGAGCCTCTTGCCATATACTGAATAATTTTTGCTGACCTACATATAAAAATGCGATAAGAGTTTACCATATGGTTGTTTATCTTGTAAAAAGTGAAGGATAAATAAATGATAGGCGATTTGGGGGGTGTAACTGTCACACTTGGGGCTGAGGCTTTGAATTAAAAAAGCGAAAGGGCACAGTGGGATTGATTAAAATAGCTGGAATCTTCAAAATGGTTTCTTTAATATGGAGGAGAGACGTCCAGTTAGACTTCACCGCTTTAATATTGAGTAGAATGTTAGCATATTTTTAAATGCCAAAACGAAGCATTGATAGCGTTATCTAAAGTAAGACGCTTCTGGCAACCAACGTTTGAGCCTCAAGGTAAAAATGGTGAGCAAACTCAATGACAGTTTCTTCCTGATAAAGACTTATGCTCATAAAAGATTTCTTTTGGTTGGATAAAGTTAAGTAGCTCCCAAATTCACGAAGCAAAGCAGCCTTGGAATCATCACAAGTCCAGCAATGCATTAGATGGGGATACTAATGTCCCGAGCTATGCGACTAAGACAGTTGGTTAGGAGTCTGAGCCGTTGAGTGTCAGTAGCTTCCTCCATAGCACTTTAATAACAAAACAGGAATGAGAAGATGCTCCCCTCGCATGGTAAATACTTCTCTTTACTAATTTTTTGAATGTGCCACTGGGGGGTTAAGGTTAAAAAATGGGAACTGAAATTTGGGGGATGCTTTCACTTAAAGAGGGACTGATACTGTCGGACGTTTTATAAGGTATATGGCGTCCACTTTACTTTGTAAGGTGATAACATCCTCATTATTAAGTCAATCTAATTATGGGCGGCACAAAGGCCGATTTGGTAGCACCAAGAGGGGTTAACTGCCAAATTTCACTTTTGAGCTCGGTAGTCACATCTCAAAGTTTGATTTTACTTAGTTCAAGGGCGAAAATTCATTACCTCATCCTACAAATCATAACAGGTAACTACGTCAAAGGTTTAAGGCATTCCAGATCTAAAAAGAGATCTGACGCTGAATCATGGTTGTCCATTGTTAAATTTTATTTTTATATTTTCACTGTGAACTAAGGGTGTACCTGGCAGGGAGCACCAGTTTTGTCAGGACCGCGGGTAATTTACCACGTTTACTAATAATAATTGGCCAGGGGACCTGGTTTGAGGTAGTTGGATTATATCTTTATTGCTTCTTAAGGCTGGGAAGTCTTAATCCAGATGCTTCATCTGGACAGATAATTCTAAATAAATATATACATAATCTTAACATAAAATAGATAAAAGATTGTAATATTTTTTTGCTTAGAAATGAAATTATAAGAAAGATCCATCAGGTTTGTAATCAATTTCCATGCGTACTAAGCCAAGCTCTATTGATCATTACCTAAATATAATTTTATTCGATGCATAAATTGGGCTTGAATCCCAATTGTAGAGCTTTAAATTAGATGGGGATTATCCCCATTGTTGCAATTCAGTGATTTTCGTGTGGATTATCCCTAATAATTTGACAGTTTGGGTTAGATTCACATCAATTACCTCATCCTAATCTTGGATTTGGGTATGAATCCCAACAAGCAACATGACTAGCGTCAGTGAAAAGGAAAAAGGGTTAATCAAAGTGCAGAGTAACTAATACAGTTTAGTACAAAGAGCAGTCTGCAATGCATTAGAGACTGTTGTTCCTGCTGACACTTGGTGGTACAATCATTTGTAGAAGATAGACAAGGGTAAAGCTAAATTGGCAAGCTAAGTGAGGAAATGACGATAATAATCTGCCATACCAAGAAATACTTGAATATCCCTACTGCTCTGAGGGAGTGGCATATTCTTAATGGCAGCGACTTTATCCTGGATGTGCTGAATACCATGTTTGAGACCTAATGTTCAAGAAGTTCAATTTCTGATTGAAAGAAAGAGAAGTTTGAAAGCTTAATTTTTTTCAAGCGCTTACTAATACTGAAAGTCTTTTTTGAAGGTGTTTCACATGGCTGTTGAATGTTTTCATGAAGACAGTGATATCATTAAGGTACTCAAGGACACAATTCTTCTTTAAGTCACCTAGGATCTTATTTATGGCGCCTTAAAAGGTGGAAGACGCATTGCAAAGGCCCTGGGGAATATACATTGGCTCAGATAGCACCTCATTGGCTATAAGCGCAATTTTGGACTGATCTTCAGGGGATAACTTTACTTGCAAGTATCTGATGGCAAAAAACATAGCAGAAAAATACTGTGACACAGCAAGCAAGAAGAGAGAGTCATCTATATGAGCAAAGGGGTAACTGTCCTCCTTAGTAATGGAATTAAGTCATCAATAGTCTATTACCACGTGATAACTGCCATCCTACTTCCAAACTAATAGCAGAGGGGAAGCTCATGGGCTAAGCGAAGGCACCAATGGTCCAGCTTCAAGTAGTTGCTTGAGCTTAACAAACACTCGAACCTCTTCAACTTTAATTTTTGACTGAATGGGACCAAATGTGTGTTGTCCCCAGTCTCACCGTGATTCAAATTGCCATTCATTTCCTAGAATTATAGGTAGAGGTTGATAAGAGTTACAAATATTCCTTCAGTAATTTCATAACTTGACCTTGTTGTTCCCTAGTGAGCTCATAGCCAACAGAGGTTTCAACTAGAGCTACTAATGGGGGTGTTTTTAACTAAACTCTCCAGACTTCCAAAAGCTCAATCGTCGTCTATGGCCTCTACAAGAAGGAGACAAAGATTTACGGTATGCTTATAGTCCCCATTGTCCTAGGCTTTTCAGTGAGTTTAGCCAGCAGCACTGATATGGATCTAGGATAATCAGGTGTCAGATTTTTCCTTATTCTGAGTGAAGTCTTTTATATGGGGTCTCATCTCATTGATATTTAATCATTAAGGAAAGGTAAAATGGCTCTTGATTAACTTGAGTTGAGCTAAAATTGAAGTGTTAAGAATAATCCCCAATGGATCTTATGATATTATGATAACTTTCAAACTATGCTGAGGATTATTGGAATTTTATAATTAATTGTTAGTAACTTGACACTAGTGACTGGAATTGAGAATGTCAATAGTATAATTATAAATTGATTATGGCGGTTTGACAGTTCAAATTCAAGGTTGTTGGGATCACTGGCGATTGGTGCTAAGGACATTACAATTAGATATTCATTTTAGGATTGACCAGCGAATAATGCTGAAGATAATCATATTGCTGGCGGAATGCCAATAATCTAATAGTAGAGCGAGCAATGACCATTCCACCACCTAGGGTTATGAATTACCAGCTACTAAAGGCTGAGGTATTTAATTTTGTTTGTAGTAAATACTAAATAATCTAAAACTATTGAGGATTAATTCTAACAAAATTTAAGTCTTATGATTACCAGTGACTAAGCTGAGGGTAATTGATCATTAATGTATTAACAGCACTTATGAATTATTACTACTATTTTATAGGCAACTGATGTCAAGAATTTAACTACGCTAGGCATTCATTTGATATATATCTCTTTGTATCTTACCTCATGATTTTGTCAATTCACTCGCCTCTCACTTTTAGCCTTGTACTTTGAATAATGCAGGGCTCTATCCTAATAAACTATCACTTAACTTACTATCCCATAATATAGTTTAATATCTTGAATCTCTTCTCCAACAAGGGTGAAGGTTTTGGACTTAGGAGAACTTTGGCCTCTTTCTCTCAGGAAGCGCAATATTCTAAGCATACCACGTCTGCCATATTGTTGGAATTCTGGGCTAGAACCAAGCGAACAGCCCACCTAGCCAGAATTCTGACAGTAGGATCTAAAATTATTGGACAGGTCAGGACCTCTTTGGCGGATGATTTGTCTATGCCTCATATCTTCAGCAACTGTCCTAAGGGAATTCTGATATAAGCCTAGGTGTCAATGATAATCTGGGACTTTGGCGGTATAAGGGTCGTTTTATAAAATAGTTAGGCATGCCTTATTGGCCATCTACTCTAGGAGGGGATATCCATACATGAGAGCCCCTTTCAGGATACTCATGCTGGTTAATCTATATGTTTTTTTCTAATGGGAAAGCCCAAGCTTTGACTCCCTCTTGGCGTCATTGGAGGTTAAAAACCAATAAGACCTAGTGTCCCAGAAGGGATAAAAATCTCTCTAATAGTGAAAGACAGCATAATAGTCCCAGAGAAGCCGAATCCTGAGGAGAAGGTCATTACTTGGGTTGTCTAGTGCAATAAATGGGGTATTCAATAAAGGTTTCCATAGTGAATGGGGCTGTGAGGAAAAGGCTCCATTGGAAAGTGTGCATTATGGTCCAGCCATGCCATATTTCATGTTATGTGGCTAATATGGAGCGATTTATAATGCGCTTCATTAATTTAGACAAAATGACATTCCTGGGGAACCACTGTTGATAATGGCGTGGACAGAAAATTTTATGGACTTGAATGTTGACGCATGTAACTAAGCTCCTGTTCTGTGGGGGATAGTGAGTAACATATGAGATTCATCATAAGTAAAATTAAGCATTATCAGGTTTTTTATTAGCAACAGGTACTATTTCATCTTCAACTTGTACAATAACATTAGACTCATTAAATGTCACTAAACATTTTTGTGGTAGTACAGGTATTCTGCATGAGGTGCCTTAACCTTTATGCTGAGAACCCTTTTCACTCCTCCTTGGCGAGTCTCTTATGACAATTATTGATGCTATGAAGGATTAAATTTTAGTAAGAGTATTGAGGTATCAGATTTTCTGGTTATTGACAACATGCACCTGATGATGGCTGATGTAACGGATCAGGAGGCACCTGATCTGTACATTGGTTCAGATTGAGTGGAGTTTAATCTGAATGTGGCCCTGATTCAATGGGCATAGAGCTTGGTATGTTCAGAACTGGATAAAATCGCCATTTCAAACCCGAATAACATCCACAGAATGATGATGGGCTTACGCAAGGCGTGGATGGTGATCTGGTGGAATGGCAAATTATTTGCTAATGATATGGTGGTTGGGGCTTGGAAGAGTTTAATCAAAAGAAAAGCTTATTCCATATTAGCAGTTCACTATTTAGAGGAGGACGTCGCAGCACTGAAGGGCAGTAGCATATTCTATGAGGAAAAACGGAATTCAAATAAAGAATATTTGCTTGCTCAGAAAAACATTAATTTTATTAAAAAATTATAAGTGGATCAGTTCAAAACTATGAGCTCAACCAGTGAGCTCAGCGTGGCACTGGTGTCATTCTCGGCCCTTTCCTGGTCCCAGTCTCGGCTGTTGATGTGCAGCGTTATAAGAACACTGGTACAAGAATATGTGGCAATGACAAGACATGTCAGTCAGGTTTGGGGATAGGCCTCTGCCAGCCTGTACCTAGTATGGTCAGTAACTTGGCTATTACTGCCCAATTTGTTCATTGCATATTGGCACGAACCCGCCCATTGCATTAGATGCAACTCAAATACTTTTCTGTCAGTCTTGTGGGGCCTCAAGAAGAGGTGGTGGCCCCGATAGGGGAGGAATGGTACCACCCTGTGTTGATAGAGGTGAAGGTGAGCTTCTCGCTCATATTTGTAATAAGAGAGGTGATTCAAGTGTGTAGTTCAAGACCTGTTAAGATGGAGGAATGAAGGGGGTACCTAAATCCCCAAAAGGTTAGGCTGCGTTGCCCATGGAAGCTTTAGAGAAGATCCACAAAGTGGTATTGTGGATTCCTTTTCAGGTGCGGTTGGCTCAAGCAATGGGTGGGGAGACCCCTTTCTCGTTACAGATCGCGAAAATTGTGGAGGCACTACCCCTGGAACTTGCTGGGTGAGTGCAATTGTTGGTTGAGTAGCAAGGTCGCCTTCCCAGATCCATGGATAAGTGTGTGGACTGGTTTGACCAGGAGGCCTGTCTGGATGAGGTGCAGGATGAGGCGTGGTCATCTTTGTTGAAAGTGTGTCAGCTGAGGATCAGTGGAAGAATATGAGCAGATTTTCCACCCATTGGCAAAAGCAGCGAGAGTCTTGGATTTGCAATCATCACGAATGTTTAGACAAGGGCTGCGAGTGGACATGTTGGCCGCTATGGCGGCTGCTAAAGTTCAGGGTTTGTTGGTGGAGGAAATTGCTTTGGCGGTGCAAGTGGAGAAACAATTGGCGTTGGCAGGTAACCGGCAAGAGGATTCAATGTCCCCAGGAAGGATCCAGTTGCCCGCTGTAGCCAGCAGAGGACGAGGGGGTTGGCGGGGTTCTCCCTTGAACTTTGGGAATATCCATGGGGGATCCTGCAGGAAAGCAGAGAGAAGTTGGGGAGAACAGGCAGGGACCTGGGCAGAGCCATAGTCCCTGACCTTACTTAACTGAAATTTTGAAATCTGAGAATGCTTCTGACATTAAACCTACTTCTTCGCTTTATCCTAGGCTATTTATTTTTGTGGAGTTATACTAACATGGTCAGACAGAGAAGGTGCTGGCAATGGTGGATACAGGGGCCAAGAAAAATTATGTGGAGTTCGCTTTAGCAGAAAGTTTGAAGTTGGAGATGAGAAGGGGACCTGAGGTAGTGTTTGCTTATGTGTCAAGAAGAGCCCCATCGTGGGTTCTGGAGCCCCTGATTGTTGTTTGTCAGAACCCCTTTTGGTTGAAGGAGGGTTTCTGTGTGATCCGGAATCTAGCCCACCCTGTGGTACTGGGGATGTGATGGTGGCATCACTTCCAGCCACAGATTGATTTTTTGCATAAGACAATTACCTTGTCACTGCAGATTGGACCTCGTATGACATGGAAGATGGAGGTGGGGGCCGACATCCTGAGCAGATGCAGGAGCTTAGGGGGGGATGCAGGAGGTAGAGCTACCACCCAAATATAGCAACTTCATAGTGTATTTGGTCCCATCAGAAGTTTGCCTTTTTCCCCTATGAGCTCTTTCACGTTTTTATTTCAGTTCAAGGAGGGGTTGGAGCTTCCCAGGGGATGCCCAGTCTATGCTCTTAATGAATGTGCCAGAGAAGCATTGGAGGGTCATGTGGAGTCTATGTTGAACAATGGATTAATTAAGCCTACCATATGTCCAGTGGTGTCTCCTGTATTGCTAGTATTGAAGGCGAGTGGCAATTTACGCCCATGTGTGGATTTAAGATGCTTAAACAGGGTCACAGAGCCAGATCCATATCCAATGCCCCTGTTGGAGGACATTCTTCCAATGGTTACTTATGCATGATGTTTACAAAGCTTAACTTCACAGATGCATTTAATCAGATACTGGTGATACCAGAGCACCAGCAATAGTCAGCGTTCAAGTACCACCTAGGGGTGTACCAAAATTGCATGATGCCGTTTTGGGCTGAGGAATGCCCCGGCGGTTCTCCAGTGGATGATTGACCATGTCCTTGGGGAATATGATTGGTAGATGCTGCGCCACTTATAAGGATGATATTCTAATATTCTCGTGGTCCCGGAGGAGCATGTATGAGATGTCTGGAAAGTTTTGGGGGCGATTGGCCATGTGGGTTTAAGGTTGAAGCCCTCCAAGTGTGAGTCCAACTGAAGCTCAGTAAAATTCTTTGGCAACGTGGTATTCTGGAATGGATTGGGGGTGTCTGGATAAGCTCTGGGTGGTGTAGGAATGGAAATCCCCCAAAAATCAGATGGGGGTGCAAAGTTTTTTAAAACATTGAACTTCCTTCACCAGTTTGTGAAAAATCATTCCCTGATGGCCTTACTGCATACGCGCTTAACCCAAGATGTTCCATTCATATGGGAAAGGAAGAAGCACGGGCATTTGAATTATTGAAGGGTAAGTTACTTACCGCACCTGTACTGGCCCATCCAGACCCCAGAAAACCCTTTGTGGTCAAGACGGACGTTTGAAATTACGTTGTAAGAGCAGTATTGCTTCAGGAAGGGGAAGACAGGTTGGAGCATCCCATATGTTACTTCAGCTGTAAGTTGCTCCTCACGGAAATGAACTACCTGATATATGATAAGGAACTGTTGGCAGTGATGGCGACCTTGCGTGAGTGGCAACATCACCTGCTCTATGCCAGCATCCGTTTGTTATCTGGACGGATCACAAAGCCTTGGAGTAGGAAAGATAATGATATTGGTGAAGCGGGAGTAATTGTGGCCGGCCTTTGTAAGGATGTCCAGAAGTACATGTGGGAGTGTTTGGTATGTGCATAGTCAAAGCCATCGAGAAAACCACCATTGGGTAAGTTGAATCTGCTGCCAATACCACAAGCCTCTTAGAGTTCAATTAGTGTCGATTTCATAGTGGGACTCCCAAAGGTGCAGGGGAAGGATGTGGTTATGGTGGTCGTGAATAGACTTACCAATAATGCTGAGTTCTTCCCATGTACTGGGAGTTTTTCTGCAAAGGATGCGGTGAGTATTTTCATCAATGAGGTGTTCTCCTGACATGGATTACCTGAGGAGATCACTTTAGACCGTGGCCCACCATTTTTGTTTCAGAATTCTGGTCAAGTTTGCTGGAAAATTTGGAAATCAAGCCTGGTTGGTCCTCAGCGTACCATCCGCAATCTGATGGACAAACAGAGAGGGTAAATCAGATACTTGAACAGTATCTTTGGTGTCACGTGTCCAATTGGTAGGATGACTGGGTTTCTTGGGTTTGGATGGCCCAGTTCGCTTACAACAATCACTCTCAATACTCAACAGGAATGTCACCATTTATTTGAAAATCATGGACTCAACCGCAGATCGAACTGGGATCTGTGGGTGCCATATGTCAGAGGGCGGATGAGATATTATATACCATGTCAGATATCAGGTAGAAGCTACGAGGAAACTTGGAGCAGGCAATATCTCAGCAGAAGTGACAGGCAGATCGTTGAAGGGCGCTGGATCCAACATTTGAGCCTGGGGACTGGGTATTAGTGGTGGCCAAGAACTATGCCATCCCGGTCAAGGGTCATAAGCTAGGTCCAAAGTTTTTGGGCTCATACCAGATCATCCAAGCCATTAATTGGGACGTCTTTATGTTGAGTTTAGCAGCAGGTTCCAGAGCCCATCCGGTGATTCATGCTTTACAGCTACAGGCATTCAGGGGTGAGGGGCTGGAGCGTCCAGGACCACTGAATCCTAGAGAGGGGGAGGTGCCAGAATATGAGGTGGAACGGATACTGTATGCCAAGCGGGTGAGAGGCTGGCAGCAAATGCTGGTGAAGTGGAAGGGCTATCCGGTGGAGGAGGTGATGTGGCAAATGAAGGAGGACTGTGCGCGATGCCCAGAGAAGGTTTGGGAGTTCTGGTCTTCACAGGGGGGTGATGTAATGGATCAGGAGGCACCTGATCCGTACATTGGTTTGGATTGAGTGGAGTTCAATTTGAATGTGGCCCTGATTCAACGGGCATTGAACTCATTAAGTTTGGAACTGGATAAAAGCGCCTTCCTAAAGCCGAATCACATTCAAATAATGATGATGGGCTTACACAAGGAGTGGATGGTGATCTGGTGGAATGGCAAATTATTTGCTAATGATGTGGTGGTTGTGGCTTGGAAGAGTTTAATCAAAATAAAAGCTTATTCCATATTAGCAGTTCACTATTTAGAGGAGGACGTCGCAGCACTGAAGGGCAGTAGCATCTTCTATGAAAAAAAACGGAATTCAAATAAAGAATATTTGCTTGCTCAGAAAAACATTATTTTATTTAAAGAATTATAAGCGGATTAAATCAAAAACTATGAGCTCAACCAGTGAGCTCAGTGTGGTGTTGGCGTTGTTCTCAGCCCTTTCCTGGTCCCAGTCTCTGCTGTTGATGTGCAGCGTTGTGGGAACAGTGGTAAGAGAATACATGGTGATGAAGATACATGGCAGTCGGGCTTGGGGATGGGCCTCCGCCAGCCTGTACCTAGTATGGTCAGTAACATGGCTCTTACTGCCCAATTCTTTGTCGCGTATTGGTTTGAACCCGCCTGTTACAGCTGGAGGAATTGGATGTGGAGGATTTGGGATGCAAGGTAGACGAAGAAAATCATTGAGTGCTCCCTTAATTTTCTGGATGCAGATGAAGTTGTTCTGGCCAATCGTGTGCTTATGAACCTCAGGATAAGATCCCAACGTGGATATGAATGCTGTTATTTGTCACACAAAATGATGCAATTGGTGGTTGCAATGGTTTTTCTTGGGCATTGAAGCAGCTGGTGAATTCCACATGACCTTCTCCTTTATTCAAACAAGTGGCATGAGGGCCTGCTTCTGATTGTCCAAGGTTTTGTTGCTTCTGAATTCCTGGATTTGGGAGGTATGGACTTGTTCCAAGATGTAATAAACTTTTTAATGGGGAGTTGTAATTTCCTGGGCAGCTCTCTTCAGACAGGAATGGATATGCATTATCTTTTGATTGTTTGTGGCCTTTTCCATTTAGCTTTCATAAGATTACAGGAGGGAGGCAATGCTTTACTGCCCTGGAGTGAATTAATTATAGAATCTAGGCTTAAAGCTAGTCACAAGAGTGGTGGGAAAGAGTTTTGACGCCAAGAACTGGTGCAGGCACATAATTCCATGTTATTAATAGTTGTAAGTTCCTATTGATCCAATCGTCATCTTAATCCTTCTAGATTCTCCTGAATCTCATCCCAATTTTGGTTTAGAAAGGTAATGGAGGCTTTATGGGCAACCTGCTCCTTCAGAGCTTAACTTTTAGCATGTTAGAGGTTCAGATGACTCTTAAAGCTACTTTTGTGAGCTTTAAACCTGCAACAGGTTTGTTCAAGTTAAGTGATGTAACTATCAGTGAGCTTAAGAACTCTTTAAAATTATCCATTTTATCTGACAAGGGCTCAATCAAGACTCTGGAGTCAAGAGGGACTACATCTACATGGAGCTTACAACATTGAGCCACATTGCATACTTGATTCTATAAGGCAGCAAGCTCCATTAGAGCGTCCTGTTTCCAGGAGTCTGTGGGATCACCATAATAGGCACCATGGGACCGGAAGGTTTTGTGGCACATAGGGACCTTTGGGCTCTTCACACCTGAAAGATATATCAATAGAGCTAACTCCTGGTAGTGTTGCTGGAGGGTCCTAATAATAACTTAAACCTAGTTATATCATTGGTTATAGTTGACTTCAAGGAACTGCACATTTTGAAGAAGCTTTCTCTTATGGTACCTGATATTTTATTATCTAACACTGAGAGTTGATTGCAGGTCTTGTTGATTAACTAAAAGTATCAGTAATGGCTTTCCAATTGTTGCAAATTAATGAGGTGGCAGCGTTATAGAAATTGACAATACTTGGTTTAGAGAATAAATAAGCCTTAGTTGTCAGGATACTTCATAAAAAAATGCAACTAGATAATTCTTAGGAGGTGATTTATGGCTGGATGGATGAAGCTTCGTGATAGCGTTATGTATCCAAAGCCAATCTCATAAGGGTAGTAGGGCCGAGGTATATAAATTCTACATTGTGGAAGGCATTAAAGAGGCGTAAGAGCGTCTATAGCAACCACCCATGGAGTATATGCCGGTCAATAGTTGTTGAATTATCTCATTGAGGTTCTCATATTAAGGTTGATACTGATTATGGTCAAAGGATTGTATAGTAAATTGGAAGGTTGCCCAAAACTCGAGGTATTCAGGCTGTAGGAAAGGTCATTCCCACTAAGTGGTGTCAATCCATTAAGTATGCTTCTTAACTAATCAGCAGGTTGGTTTTCTTGACTGTTTTATTATCCATTTTGATGATAGATGTTTCCACTTGAACAGCTCGGAGCAACATGTAGTTAGCATACCTATCTAAGTGCAACAGTTCTCTGGAATGTAGCCTAAGTTTGAAAATGGTTTTAAAGCTGTAAACTAACAGAGAAGCTGATGAAGACAAATATATGATTCAAAATAGAATACTTTATTGATGTAAAAAGTGTAAATATCTGTAATATATGTGGGGATGTAGTGCATAGGGGACCTCCATGGCCCTGTACAATCAGAATATTTCTCAGCCTTCCAGATCAACTCTCTGTTTGATGACCTCATTGTTGTACATTGTCCACATTACTGCAATGGTAGGGGTCACACCTCTCGAGGTATGGGAAGCGGAGGTGTAATTTTACAAGACAACTCCATTTATTCTCATGCATGCAATGCTTCCTTATTTGAATTATCGTTGTTGCCTTCAAGGACGAGTCTCAATCATGAGGGCTCAATAGTCACCTATTCAGGGCTTGATTCAGGAGTAGGGATTTTGAATTGCCATCATTTTAGATCCTGACAGCCAGCAAAAGGTATCATAGGATAAATAAATAGATTAAAATAGCCTTTATTCAACGGTAGAGATGACCAACTGAAAGATTGGTCAAAGAAACACTACTTTTAAAGGTAAATTGGTAATGGCCTGAATCAATTTGATGGGACATGAAAAGATTTTAGCCAATAACACAAAACTACCATCCATGGTAGTTCTATACCTTAAGTATATATGAATAAGAGTTTTTTGAAACTGGCTGCATTTTTCTCTTTTTGATGATATTAAATTTATAAAAGTCCTATTTCCGTTTGAAAACAAATTTAAAGACATATCTAGATTAAACTGTAACTGGTCATTTAGATACCATTTATGTAATACCACAACCTTTATTGCACAACTTCTTAGGATGAATCTAGGCTTGGTTGGCCTTAACCCAGTGTTGATCCACGGCATACTTGAGGTCAGGGAGGGCGGCCAAGTTGACTCCTAGCCTTACTTGCTTCCCCCTTGTCCTTCTGATTTACTCCAGAAATAGTGTCATGATACATGACAATTTTCTAATATTGGCAGTTGTCAGGGCCCCCAGGTATATGATTAGTTTGGCCTTACCTACTTTGTAATTTGGTCTGTAAAACTTTTCTCTCTCGTTGCAAACACTTTTGCAACAAATTCAATTCAAGGCTAGGTAAAGTTTGATAATCTCATTGAGGAGATTAGTTGGCATTTAATGTTGGGGAGCAGTTGGGCGAGTAAAGTCAAGGTCACAGGTGTAGGCCCCACATCAGCCAAATTTTGTAAATGCCCCAGTGAGCCCGGCGGAATAGATAGGATTATTAGTAAAAAAAAGTGTCAGTTACCATATCCCCAGAAATTTTAGCCTGGCAAGCGCGCCGCAACCAGTTCATCAATACGCCACACTACCAGTCACTATCATTGGTGGAACACAGGGTGCATGTTTCCTGGATATTCAGCAAACAGCGTTTTGGGAGATGTTATGTGGAGATGTATACACACATTTCCCAAAGACGGTGTACTTCATACCTCACTCCATGCCACGTGGTTGACTGAATCTTGGATTCAAAAATAAGGAAGTGACAGACAAAGCCGCAAAGGTGCAAGTAGTAGTGGACCTTCCAGGTGGTCAACGGGTAGTCAAAACAAAGTGCACCTGCTGTACTAAATTGAATTGAATATTCATAACTTTTGACTTCCTACCTGTTACAGTCAAGCACACCGTGCTGGAGCACCACCTGAAGGATGGGCTCGCTGTATATGGAGAAAAACAATCCTTCAAAATGCAGCGATTTATGCTCATGCCAAACCTGTGCACAGGCAAAGCAATTGTGGTTTTCACCCCATCCGTTGTGAAAGCAGAAGATTTAACCTAAATCCCTCACACCGCTTTTTTCAAAATTAATGGGCAAAACTCCCACCCATTCAGGTTCACCGTGGATAGTGCACCTCCTTCTGCACTTTCTGTCGCACTTTTGGCCACAAGGGCCATATCTGCCCCTCCAAGGAGGGCATTACTAAAACTGAAATTATCTCAGATGCAATGTGCAGCGCAGATGCCCACTATGAACTGGCACTTGACACTGATGCAGCCTTCCCGTGGGGAGCGCAAGGCTGCTACATTTTATCATAACCTGTGTCCCCACAGGAGTGTAAGAAGGCCAAGAAGGCCCACAAGGCGGCCAAGGAAGTGGCCAAGACAGCATCCGTGATCCCGCCAGCCCAGCTCCAGGAGGACATTGAGACATTCACGGTGGAAGCAGCTTGCAAATCCCTCCACCAAACAGATTGGGACGCCCAAGATGATTGGGACGCCCAAGCTGAAAACCTGATGGGTGATTCGGTTTCACCTGAACAATGTGCCCAAGCATTGATTTGGACTGAGTCACTCACCAATATTTCTGCCAAAATTCCACCTCCAAGTGATGATGCACTGCAAATGCACACAACGCCAAAAACTCGTCCCACAGTGGGGAAAAACCAGTAGGCAAAAGCCAAAGTGAACCCCACAGCTAAAGTTTCCCACACCAAACCATACTCCATAGCACAAAATACCTGCTCTTCCAAACAGTGACATGATGAAAAAGAGAAGGCTGAAGGGCTTGGGTGCCCTTCCCCTTGCACCTAAGGTGCTAGGGAGGAGCCTTTACTTTAGGGACATTGAACTTCGCTGGTCTCAAGGCCTCCCCATCCCAGGTTAGGAAACTGAGTTTTTTACAAAATAATTTACCCATGGACATCCTGGCCATTTGGGAAACCAACTGTCTGCGCGGTGCTGAGGAATCATAGACAACCATGCTCCTTCCTTCACTTTCCTTTTGGTCTTCGCACTGTGAGGTGCTAGTTTGAGTGAACTGTAGTTTTAAATTTAATTTATCAAAATCATATCTAAACGGCCACGTCATTGTAGTCACCTTTTGTAAGCCAACAAAGTGAACGCTGTTGTTAACATTTATGCCCCAACCTGTGCATGAGATCATCGGGAATCTTCTTGGCCATCGATTCCCTTCTGCTACCCCTAACCCATTTGTTATTGGCGACATGAACTGCTGGATGAACCCATCCACAGACCGCTGGCCCTCATCTCCTACACCCCCACAGGGCACATCGAACTTTGTGTTCTCAAAGCCACCCTAGGGTTGTTTGATACTTTGCCGCATCATGCTCCACTACTCACTAACATGTCGCACCCCCATGTGCACAATGGCCAGCTAAGGTCCATGACATGCATAGACCTTATTCTCGCGCCATTGAAATTTCAATCTCAAATTTCCCACTTCACCATGACAAAAATCGATTTATTCAACCACAGGATGGTATCAGTTTCCTTCTTTTTGTCCAATCCAGCGGCCCAGGCGCCAAAGTGGTGCAAAATCCGCCCCACCAAGATTGCATCGCCAAGATTTTTCTCATGGGTGGAATCCATGGCCTCAGTTCCGGAGTTTATCACACCATTATGTGCAGACCCAATTTTCACCTGGTCAATCTTCAAGGCGAACACAATTCGCCAGGCTCGCCACCTCTCCTCCCGTCGCTCATGGGCTGCCTCAGCAGACATTTCGCGCATGATGGCAGAAGTGGACCACCTGGAGTCTAACGTCCCCGCTGCAGGCTACAGCCCAGCTTGGGGTTGCAAGTGGGTGGAAGTGTCTGCCTGCCTCAACGCACTGGTAAGACAACACAAAAATTGGGTTTGTGTTTAGTATAAAGCAAAGCATATAACAGTGGGTGATACATGTTCCGCTTACTTTTTTTAAAAATTCTTTGCACCATGCCAGAGTTTGGCCTGCACACAAGTGCAGAGGACAGACCACTCCATCGCGAATATGCCAGCTGAAGTGGCGATCAAAATACAAAATTATTACTCTGAATTATTTTGATCTGATCCAATTTTACTGTCTGAAATGGAAAATTTTCTGAAAAGTGCACACATCCCACCATTTCCTGATTCCTGGATTTGATGAATTTAATTGCTTGGGACAAACTATGGTCCACCATTTGCGGTGCACCATACAGGAAATGCCCAGGTCCAGACGGCATCCCTTATAAGTTCAGTAAGAACTATTTCAAAGATTTTTCCTCCTTGCTGCTTGTCTCTATGAACCAATGCCTCCTGAAAAAGCGTCTTCTACCTGGAGGGCAAGAGGCCTTCACGATAACGTTGTACAAGAAAGGGGATAAGCTGGACTTGGCCAACTGGCGCCCCATTTCACTCAATAACACAGACACAAAAATCTTTACTAAAATCATGGCTAACCGTCTAGGGGTTGTTGCCTCTGCTCCCATTTCCCCTAAAAATTTGGTTTCATCCCCAAAAGGTCGATTTGCGACAATATACACACATTATCCAACGTCAGTCAATACACGGCTTCTGGAGCACTTGTGTTTTTAGACCATCAGAAGGCCTATGATAAAGTCAACTAGGAATACCTCAGAGCCTGCCTCCACAAGTTACGCCTCCCCTTTCGCTTCATTAATTGGGTGATGTTGTCAATGGAATCCGCCACAATGCCTTTGCATAGCCCTGGATTCCTCACGGATGTAGTCCACCCTCAAAGGGGCCTACTCCAAGGGGACCCTCTTATCCCACTCTTGTATAACTTCAGCCTTGTCCCACTTTTTTTGAAATGGGAATGCCCGCCTTACTGGTGTCCATGTGTAAGGCCAAGCACCAGTCAAGATGTTGGCATTTTCTGATGACTGTGTGGTGGGGTGTCTAACAATCATGATGAACGCGTGCTTGAATATACTATCCAAACTATCCAGAGTAAGTAATGCTGCACTTAACGCCTCCAAAACCAAAATTGTCTCCTTGGTCAGTATCAAGCCCACTGGGCCTCACCGCCCCATTTCCTACCTGCCTCATCAACTAGCACATGGGATCGATTGCCCTGCCCACCCCACTCTGCCCCGCTCATACTCCCCTTTGTGCTACGCCCCACCGTTGGCCCTGTCTGACATTTGGGGGTTTGGCTTGAGGCAGGAGGGTACGCCTCAATGGTGATGGAAAACCATATCCTAGACAACGTTACAAAACGCATAGCTTCCCTCAAAGCACGTCACAACTCCCTTACAGGCAGGGTAATGTAAGCTAGCTCTATGCTTCTCTCTAAAGTTTGGTTTGGGGCCCATGTCATCGCTTTTTCCCCTTGTTTCTTAAGGCATTATATGCCCTTCTGCAAGGGTAGTTTTGGTTAGGCCACTCACCGCCGGTGCACCTGGATGTCATTTTTGGCCCTCTCCATAGTGGTGGTATGGGCCTGCTCAACTATGAGGCCCATGCTGCCAAAATCCTTGGCATCTGGATCGCTGCCATCACTAGCCCTACAATCTCAGCCCAGCAATGGTCCCGTGTGGCCCGCTCCAACGTCTCCCACGCCCTGGGACTCAGCAATCCTACCCACCCCCACTCTTTGTTAAAGTATCTTGCATCATTCCTTCTGCCGCGGGCCCACATGGGACGTCGCCCCACTTCAAAAGGATCCTAGTCTACATGTGGAGCGCTGAGTAAAGAATTTGCTTCAGTGGGCACACCACCCAGAGGGGGCGCCCCTCTCCTCGGTTCACCCAGGAAGTACAAGGACTACCCATTCTGATCGGAGTAATCCCCATGAGACCCCCTACCATGGCCAGGGTGGACTACCTGGACATGTTGGACATCCCCTACCCCCTAGATACCCAGAAAGCCATTTGGAAGTACGCTCACCACCCTCTTCTGCAGCCACATATTTGTTCTCATATGTGACGCTGCTTGAGACAGGTATACCATAAAGCCAAATGCTCTAACGCTTTGCACTAATTATGCGTCGTGTGTGGCCAGTATGGAACGCTGGTTCACCGTCTGGAAGAGTGCCCTCCATCAAAAGTGATATGGCGTGAGGTGCAACGTCTTTTTCTACAGGATCAGGCACAGCCCTTCATCCTGTCTAAGGAAATGTTTGCTTTATCCATGGTTTCCCCTCTTACACCCTCCCTCCATGCCTTGGTAGCTGTAATCGCTATGTGGACTATTCACACAGTTGTCCTAGATGCTTTCTCAGGCTCCACTCCCACCCTCCAGGAAGCTATACGCCGGTTCCAGTTGCACCTTGTAGACCACTTTTAAGCGTGAATGTTTGGAGACCTCCCACCCCATCGCTGCTGGATGGTCTCATCCTGGTTCCTGGTTTGGTTCATCATTTCAGACACCTTCCTACATACATGCTCAATAGTAACTCAAGCCCCTGAACATTTAACCCCCTCCCTTCTCTTGGCATTACCTCTGGCAACAAAAGATAGAATCTGCTTCTCTGGGTTGCCCTCCTCTCACTGAAGTTTGTTTTGTAGTTTAGTATCTTATTAGAAGTGTCCATCCCCTGGTCAGCCTTCCCAAATAAAATAAAAAGTAAAGTGGTATTTAGATACCACAATGTATGCAAATTTTCCTATAAGGACAGTTAGAAGTCCTTCAACACCAATTGACATGGTGTGGAAGTCAAATTAAGTGTTACCCAATAGATACAAAGTGCTTTTGTGGTACAGTGCTTATGCTTGGCACCCCCTTAAGCAGCTAATGGTCTTGTGGATAGTTAATTGCATTAACTAACAGTGATATTGCTATTCAGTTGTTCATACATCTTGAACCCTTCATGGCCCATGGCTCTGTGTGCCTCAAAGATCAGATCCGTATTATTGGTTGTGATATAAGATATTTGCAATCTTCTGATTTATTGAGTTTTTTGTCCTCATCAGCGTTGTTCTTCATCAGCTGGTCCAGCATGATTTGTACCTCCTCTGTTTTTATAAAGTACTTCAGCTAAGTACCTTGTCTTAAAGGCTATCTGCTATGGCAGCAGTAAATGCAACATTAGGGAACCAAGAAAGCCTGCATTCTGGTGATTGCACCAAGCCAGTTTTAAATCTTCATGCTTTACGCTTTAAATTCAGCGTCCAGCAGGCTATTCACCCTTCCAGCTCATTACGGCTATGTAGCTACCTGAAGGAATAGTGGTTGGTTACCACCTTGAAGTGCATTCCATGAATGTAGAATCTAAACTGCTTGCATGCGTAAATCACTGCTAAGAATTCTTTCTTGATTATGTGTAATTCTGCATGTGCATATTATACGTCCAGCTGCAATAGGATAAAGGATGCTCTACCCCTTTGTCCTTGAGCTGGGACGTCATGGCCCTATGGCATTGAGGAACGAGTCCATTTATATTACTAACAGTTTATCAAAATTTGGATCCATGAGTATCAGCTCCAAGGCAAGTGAAAAATCGTTTTTGAAAGCCAGCTAACAGATTGTTACCACTTGAATTGGGTCCCATTTAACAAAAGGTAAAAAGAGTTCCTCTATTTTTGCTGAAGTTCTCTATGAAATTCTAGTAATAGCTTACCACTCCTAGTAAGACTTGGATGCACAGGTTGCTGGTTGGAACTTACATCTATTCAATGGCTTACACTTTGGCCGGCTAGGGCCATGGCCCATCTTGTTTATAAAGAAGACTTAAAATTTAATTTGTTTCTGGAAGAAGGTGCATTTATTAGCTTTTTTGAGGTTGATGGCAGTAAGCTGTTGGAAGACTTCCTTCGAATGTGTTGCAAGTGTTCTCTGAAGGTTATTAAAAAAGTTCTTGTCACCAAAATTTTCAGACGCAAGTTATTAAAATCCCCAGTATGCTTTCCATGGCCCATTTAAAAGTGACAGCGGCGTTACATTACCACATTGGCATTTGCGTGGGTTGGAACAGGCCATAAATAATTATTATAACTTTTTTCCTGTTATTTTAGGGCAACTGTATAGGCCAGTAACCAGAGATTAGATCTATGGCTGAGAAGTATTTTTCTCTGTCTAGTCGTTCAAGTGCATTGTCAATTCTTAGGAGGGGATAAGGCCCCTTCTTCAATATAGATTTGTGTCTCTGGTTGTTGATTACCACTTAACAAGACCCATTTTTCTTTTTAAATAATTAAGATTGGTGGAGTCCACTGGATTTTGAATGATACCAACATTCCCTTCTGATCAGTTGATTCACTTCATTATTGAACGCACCATCAGCCACCTTGGACTAATGGTTAGGATGGAGGAAAATGGGTTGGTGGTTTCTGGTGTTAATATGATGGAGAACATCCTTTGAACACCCCAAATAAAAGTTATCCATAGCAAATATTTTCTTGTGTTTGTCAAATAAAGCCATTGCCTGATCCTTTTTATCTTTCATCAGGCTGACCATGAATTCACGAGGTATTAATGAGCGTATGGCTCACAGCTCTCTTCTTACAGTCTAAACTCCACCATCGTCCAAATTTCATATACACCTTGCACTTCTTTAATTAGTATAATGTGGTTAAAGTCAACAATAAGGTGCCAATTTGCTTGGATTGAGCATGGATAAAGGTTAGTAGCAATATTCTAATCTCCTCATGATACAAGGAAAAGAGACCAGGTGCTATGAGAAGTTCTGTGTGATTTTAGTTGATGGGTGTGAAAATTTCACTTTATAACCTGAAGTTATTTTCTGCTCAATATCTGTAATTACTTTGACCTGGTGGCAAGGCGGAATAATCAGTTGGTAGCCAGTCCACATTGAAATGCCTTCTGTTTTTATATCTGAAGTGGCATGTATCAGGTTTGACCACACTCCACTCAATAATTGATGGGCATGATTTGTCCTTTAAAGCTAGATTTCTGAACAACGGAGCTTGAATCTTGGTCTGATGGCCTCTACTTTTAAAGTGCATTGAGATGCTTTAGAAAAGAATTTCTAGGTTATTCTCCTAGAAATTGGTTTTGACTTCTTAAGTTATCATTAAGGGTATTCAATAAGAATATCATAATGGGTGTTTGGCAAGATGATTGCGGGAGCTACTTCACTTATGGAACAGGATCTTAGAGACATTGAGCGGTAGGACCCTTAGCAAAGTAGTTGTGGTGGACCCACTAGTTCCATATTCTTTGCAGTGATCAATATCCGATGATAAATCCAATTTCTTAGATAGCTTAAATGATATAATATTGATGAAGGCACGCTGTCTACTATAGCTCTGACCCTTCCTTGCCTACTCTAATATCAATGCACTTACACTAAAAATAGTAATTATAAAATTTTTAATAAGTTTACGCCAAGCTTGTTGGCCTGGACCAGGTAAGACTGTGGTTCCTCACAGATTAGGTCTAAGCTTTTTATTTCTCTCAAAGGGGATAGTCAAGTTGACTCATTCTAGTTTCAGCATATTGCCAGAAGCAACAGGTAATTTTTAATGTTCCATATGATGTACGTAAGGCTTCAATAGCACCACTGTAGCATGTTCTATATTGTTCTCTCATAGTGAGCAGGTTTTAGCTACTAATATACAGTTGGGGATTTTGGGTAAAAGTGTCAGGGCATTATGGCGCTGTGGTCTTTCTAGGAATTGATAAGTTCTGGAGTAAGTAGAATATTTAGTTCTTGGCCTGCCTACTCTTTTCCTTGTTCTTCAGTTACTGTTTCTCCCACGTGGCGCACCTTAGGTTTGGGACCCTTGGCATTTCACTAGCTACCATAGTGCCTTTTCATGCTGCATAGGTGGCACATCATGTGAAGGATGTCAGGTCTTCCAAATATGACAGTAATTGTTTGGTTTGTTTAATACTGCTGGGGAGGCTTGCTTCATATTACTTGGTTGCTGTGATGCCCCTTATTGGGTTCATCAGAGGTTGCAACACAACGGCAGAAATATTTTACCATCTGTAATATATTATACAAATCACTTAACATAGGTATCATGACCTGGTATGCCTCTTTGTAAGGTTTAAAAGCCTTTCATAAGATGATCTGTCCATTGTAGTTGATCAAGAGTTTTGCTTTGTATAGCACCTGAGCATGAATTTAGAAGCAACAGTGAACTTTAAGATTTAATTTATCTTTTAAAAAATGTTGAGGAAGGAGGTCTTCCTGGTAGTCAACATTTCTGCTCCCCAATTTTTTATAAGGATGGCCCTCCGCATTATAGTAAGACAGTCCAGTCTCACTTATCTCAGGAACAACCAGAGCTTGGCTTTATGAATCCAAAAAAGTTCTTCAACATGGCCTTATTTTTCTTGTTTCTCATAAACATCCAAGCTAGTATCAGAAAGCGACAATAATTTATACATGCTCCCTTTTTTTAAAAAACTCTAGTAAATTGATGAGGTTGATCTTATAAATGTTGACATCCTCAGTTTCTCAGCTGAGGCCCATGGTGTGGCTGGGAGGTTGTTATTACAAATTATTGACCTAAAGTTCTGTGTGTTGTGGTTGATGAACTGATAAATGACATACAGTGAGCTTGTGGGTCATCACAGTTAGTCAGGAAAGTTGAGGCAACATGGTTAGGAGTTTACGAATAGTGGGTTGAGTCAATCTCTCAGGAGAGGGAAGCAAAGTCGCAAACGCCAGAATTACGCCCAACTTGTGCCTCGTTGCCTTATTCTGAGTTTGTCAGAATAGACTCATGTGCTCAGTAAAGATTTTTTTATTTCCGGTGGGGGCCCTGCTATCATCTACAGAGTTCATCCCTGATTTCATCCTGATACTGGTCTAGTTTGTCGCCAAAGCGTTAAAACTTATGATTCATATATTAATTGACCTTTAACAGCTTTAGCTCTGTAGTTGCTAGCCTGTCCTATAGGTAATGGAATCTTTGGCGAGTTATAAAAGTTTTTAGGCTTTAGGATTGTGCTGGGTCATTCAACAAGACAAAGTCGTAATACAGACCGTTGGATAATTAATTTCCTTATTAAAGTTCCTTTAGGGCACTGAGCCTGTCCCGGATGGCCGCAGTATTCCACTCAACACCTTAAGTTGGTTGTAGCGATCAAATAAATGCGCCCCTGTGGCGACCAAGCTGACGGTCCAACTCTTATAATAACTGTTTGTTAGCGTGACCTTCTTTCATGAGCTTCTTGGTTGGCGACCTCCAAAAATTGTATGCCATGATACTTCTGATTTTAGGTATTTCTTGATCTGGCCGCAGTGATGAGTCACATCAGCCATCCATTGTGCTGATGCCCCGAGGAGATTCTATATCTTGCAATTGTGCGGGCCAGATTGCCATTCAGCTGGCTCGCAGTTTGTCTACTTAATAATTGATGTTGCCTGCCTGGCATTTGCTGCGTAAAAAGACTGCGTAAACCTCCTATAAGATGCAGTCCATTAAGTCTGATAGTGACTGGTTTTCTCAGTGGTGAGCCTCCATAAACTCAACCAGTCCACTAATCTTTATTTGCTTCTGAGCTAGAATATTCATGGTCTGTCTAGGAGAAGAATGTATGTATAAGGCGATCATATGAGCTATTTGTGACTAGGTAGCAAACGTTTTACCTATGACAATCATTGTTATCTCTTGAGTAATTAGCTTGCATAAAAAAAGTCCTGATTCCTTTATCTTCTAAATATCCACAAATAGAATCTATTGATAGCTTTAGTAAAAAGATGGTAGCAGCGAAGGAGCCATTCCATTACTTTCTCAACATGTTTGAGGGGGTATGTTAGTCCACTCAGCCTAGAGACTTGAATGCTAATGGCCTTATAATGACATGTTTCATAGAGGGAGCATCATTTACCTCATTATCTGAAGTGCTGAGGAGAAATTGGTCCCATTTGGGTATTTCTAATTCTATGGGTTGAGGGGGTACTTGTCCCCAAAGCCTATAGCAAAGCGGCTAAAATCTTGATTTATAACAAATTTGGTTTCTTCTACAGTAATGTTGCAAGTGCCCTCTATAGTAAGCACCAGACTATTGAAATCATAATCACAACAGGGAAAGATTGCCACATGTAGATCTTCACTCAATTAATTATAGCTGTATGTAAACAGAAGACCCCAAAATAATGTGTGATTGTTCAAGAAATAGGCTTTTTAGAAAAGCATATTTTTAGATCTACTGTAATATTGTTTGTTACTTTCAGCATAGAAGATCCGTCATGAACATAAAGCCTGAGTTCCTCTGAAAATGAGAAGGTTTGATAGATAGTGTGTTGTGAAATTGACCATGGGCTCCGCTAGTGTTCCAGGCCAACAAGTATGAAGACCAGTTGGACCTTTGATGTTTCGCCTTCATAGGCGGTCCATCCCATTGGAGTCCACGTCCAACCCATCAAAACAGCAGACTAGCGACTTTAACTTAGCCCCAGGGCCTGTGGTGTGCCCCGGCGAGTCCTGCCCCCATCCTGGGCGGCCAAGGCACTCCCACTATGCCCCACCATCCTGACCTTTTGCCAAACCATCTGAGCATGGTACAGCGAGTTGTGCCCCCATCCTGGGCAGCAAAGGCACTACTGCGCTACAACCCGAAGGGTTGATGACCAGTTGACAATGTTATTGGTGGCTGGTTGGCAAGTTACTGCCTGTTCCTCTTGGGGGTTGGTATTGTAGCTGACAGTGTTGGCCAAACCAGGTGCTTCACCTTGTACCAACGTCAGGGAGCTCCATCCCATTTTATAATAACGTCGCAGAAGAACTACTAATAAAAAAGAATAAGCAAAGAGAGATGTTTATTTGGAGGGAAGAACGACTATTTATACCTAGGCTACTGCACCTCTGAAACCCCTTGGCCAACCAGGCTGAACTCTGTTAAATCATTGATTCATTCATCTTACAAATCCCTCCTAATCCACTCATCTGTTAACTGATATTAAATTAGGTTGATCCATCCTTGGCATGAGTCGCCAGTTAATAATATAATAATTTTTTAATATAAATAAAACTTTGAGCATCCGTGGCATGATTCATTAGGGCTCCAAATTAGTCAGTGGAACCATATGTGAGTGGATGGTAATAGATTCATAGACTTTCCGCCAGAAGTTCCCACAATGATCCTCAAATTGGCTATTCAATGGCATATGTAGATTCCGCCAAACCTAAACTTGTGTTATAATTATAATATTAATAGTTTTAAACTAGGCAATTAGCCAACAATTACACATAACTAACCAACACCCCTAATTCTGATACTATTAGGAGGATCCATCTGGTAAATTACTTGACATAGTGTATCCAATAAATTGCATTAACGCATTTCATTTTCTGATTATGTCCCCTCCATTAGATATTCTGAGCCTTTAAAATCTAATATGTGTGACAGCCTTTTCCATGGCACCTAAACCTTCTTGCAATGCGTTGGCAAACTCTGCGGCGTGAAACCTCTTGCATTTTTCCTTTTTTGGCATGCTGTTAATCACTTGAAGCCACCACAGGTTTAATCTCATTAGATCAAAGTTTAGGTACATCTTTAAGGTATTGTGGATAATTCATCAGAAAATTTAATGGTGTATTTTTCTGGATTTTTCTGGAATTATTTGATTGATGGGAGAGCTGATTTGGAACATCAGATGTTTAATCAACAATTCAATTTGAAAAATGCGCCAACAAATTAGGGTCATATGGCTGATTACTTTGTATTACATAGATTTTAGGTCTTAAAATTCTAATGGAATTTTTTATGGCATTCTGATGGTAATTAATCTGCTGAGAAACTAGACAGCGGGGCAAGGTGATATGGGGTAATAGTGAGGTATATATATAATATTTTGGGTAGTATTTATGGAGTCATAACTAGTATGATTGGTCAAAACCAAATCTCAACAATTGGTTTTGACTAAGCGTATTTGCTTCTCCCGCTTCTTCTTCTTTTTGTCTTGAAGCACAAATGACATCTGTAGTTGAGTAGACTGATTGAACTATTGATAAAGATAATGATTTCTCTAAACTTAACTAAAAACTACGTTCCTAATAAAATATAGTGGTTTTTTAAGTCTTACAGCCGGAGCAGACATTTAATGCATCCAAAGTGAAGTAGTAACATGGAATAGCTTCTAGTCCTTTGGTGTCTCAGACCTAAAATTCATGAACTTGGCCTGATAATTAATGTCCGGTGCAAATTTAAATCTCTTCTTGAGCTTGGAGTACATATTGTTGACTTGGGCGTTAGTATCCAGTACTGCTAATGCTTTGAATTAATGTATAGAGATTCCAGTTTTGTAATACTCTTGTCATTTTTTAGCACTAGATGGTCCTAGTGTAATACTCTTATCTATAGATATTCCCACGATAATGATTGCACTGACTGTCTTACTGAATTCTTTCACCACTTCAGAAAGGCAGGACTTCTTAAAATCCTCAAGTGATTCAAAGTCTTTGATTATAATCTTCTTGAATGTGGTTTCCACGAGATTCCCACCATTTGATATGCTTTCTATATTCTGAGTGGTCTTGGAAGATTGAGCCAAGTAAGACTACTATCTGGGCTTAAAGTTCGCTTAGATAGATATGAGGTCGGCGTAACAACCACTTTAATTGTGGATCCAATGACATATTAACCTGATTAAACTTAAAACTTAAGTTTACCTTCATTAATTCCAAAAGTGTGGTGTTGTACCCAATTGACTGATACCGATATCTCATCATCAGGTTCTTCCTTCAAATCTTCCTTTAGCTTAGGACAATTCCTCCAGAAGTGCCTTCCTTAAAGACAGTTAGTACACTAAACTTGGAAGAATTTAAGTACTTATATTCAACTGGTCAGCAAGCCTTTTCATTAAACTAATCCTCGCGGCTCTGAGCAATGTAAACATCCTTTCAATAAAAGCGGTGTTGTTAATGGTTATAATGTCTTGACTCCATCTTATAAGCAGATTTGACATCATGTAAGGCTTCCTTAATGGCTTTCATAGATTTGATGGGTTTTAATGGCTAAGTCATATGCATTAGGTTGGTAGGTAAAATTCAAGTGAACTAAGAAAAAGGTCTTAGTGATGCCTAGATCCAAGGCTCTAGTTGTCAAAAGCTGTTGGATCCTAAGGGTTTACTAATTTGTGCAGTCTGAAACTGTTTCAGATTCTACATTCTCATGGTGAGGAACTTCTTGTATCATTGTTTGGAAGTCCTGTGCACTTTTAACTCATAAATAAAAATCTAATTCAGTTTGGCCCAGGTGGGGTGAGATCAAAGTGTGTCTCTAAAGTCCTCCTGTGCTTCTCTACTCGTGCATTCCTAAACATGCCAATTATATGTTTTTTGATAGGTCCATTCATGCTATTTACATATGTAAAAAGGAGTTGGCTATAGTTCACTTATCTGTAGCAACTTAGTTTTATATTACAAGCGTAAATTACAATCCCTATTTAGACTAATTTTTATGGCAAGTTTAAAAGCATCTTCAGTGGTAATTATTCTTGCAGTGCTTCTACTAAAGTAGGTAGCAGTATAAGGGAAGATAATCGTCTGACTTGCATAATGTAAGTTTTTAAATTTTTATTTGGGGAAGGTCAACCATGAGAAGGAAAATTTAAATATGTAAAAAAGAACTGATATAAGCAAAAGGCACCCCATAGAAGCTAACTCTGACTCATGTTGCCAGAGGGAACACCAAATAGATGAAGGGGGGTATCATGAGTAAAGGCTTACGCCACTATTGATCATGTACGAAGGAAGGGGTCTGAAGTGATTAATAAAACCAGAAACCAGGTTGAGACCAGCTGTCA
Organism: Massospora cicadina; assembly: GCA_022478985.1. Lineage (NCBI taxonomy): Eukaryota > Fungi > Entomophthoromycota > Entomophthoromycetes > Entomophthorales > Entomophthoraceae > Massospora > Massospora cicadina. Next base: position 341,272 of record JAKSZP010005263.1, on the reverse strand, counting down.
TCGACAGGATGTTAGTTACCCAAAAAACTATGCTTGAAAATGGTCCATGAGGTGCGACTGGAATCGGCGTACAGCACTCTGGAGGGTGGGAGTAGAGCTTGAGATGGCATCCAAGACAACCGTGTGGATAGTTCACATTGCTATTGCAACCACTAAGGCTTGGAGGAAAGGATGTATTGGGGAACTCAATGACTAGACGAAGATGTCCTTAGATAGGCTGAAGGGCTGTGTTTGATCCTGGCAAAAGAGACGTTGAACCTCACGCCAGATCACTTTTGACAGAGGGCACTCTTCCAGGCGGTGGACCAAAGTCACATATTGGTCAAACACAACACATGAGGAGTGTGATACATTGGAGATCTCAGTAGTATGGTATGCCCATTTCAAGAAGTGCAACACATGGGAATGAATATGCGGTTGCAAAAGAGGGTGATGGGCGTAATTCCAGATGGCTTTCTGGGTTTATAGGGAGTAGGGAATGTCCAACATGTCCAGATAATCCATCCTGGCCATGATAGGGGACCTCATCAGTACCAAATATGTTCAGAGCGTCTTGGGCTTGTACTTTCTGTGTGAAGCGGGGGTAGGGTGACCCCTCTGGACAGTGTGCCCACTGAGCAAATTCTCCACTCAGCGCTCCACATGTAGACTAGGATCCTTTTGAAGTGGGGAGACGTCCCATGTGGGCCCGCGGCAGAAGGAAGTGAGGCAAGATATTTTAACAGAGAATGGTGGTGGGTAGGATTGCTGAGGCCCAGAGCGGGAGAAATTGGATCGGACTGCATGTGACCTGTGTTGGGCTGGGAGTGTGGGGTTGGTAAATGCATCAATACAGGTGCCAAGTATTTTGGCAGCATGGGCCTTGAAGTTGAGCAGGCCCATACCACCACTATGGCGAGGGCCAAAAATGACATCCAGGTGCACCGGCAGTGGGTGGCCTAACCAAAACTGTCTATGAAGGAGGGCATATAACGAGGTGAAGAAAGATGAGGAAAAGGCGATAATGGGCCATAAACCAAAATTTAAAAAGGAGCATAGAGTTGGCCAGCACAACTCTGCCTTTGAGGGAAGTTTGGAGGGCTCTGAGGGAGGCGATGCGTTTTGTGACATTGTCCAGTATATGGTGCTCCATCACCGACAAGGAGTACCCTCCTGCCTCTAGCTACACTCACAAAGTGAGTACCAGACCAGCAGTGGGTCTTGGCACGAAAGGGAGCTCAAGCGGGGCGTTTAGGGGTGGCGGGGAAGTGAACCCATGAGCCATCTGCTGAAGCAGGGAGGAAACGGGGTGCTGGTAACTGGCGGGCTTGGAAGCGCCCAAGTAGAATGATTTTGGTTTTTAAGGCGTTGAGTGCAGAGTTACTTATCCTGGAGTAAACCTGGATAGTCTCCTCAAGCGCGCATGCATCTTAGTTGTTATATACCCCAACCACACAATCATCAGCAAACGCCAACATCTTAACTGGGGTTTGGCCTTACACATGGACACCAGTAATGTGGGCATTCATGTTGCATAAAAGTGGGTCAAGACTAAAATAAAAGAGTGGGCTCAAAGGGTCCGCTTGACGGTGGCCCTATGAGAGTGAACTATAACAGTGAGGAAGCCAGGGCCTTGCACAGCCATTGTGGCGGATGCATAATCAACATTACCCAATTAATGAACCGATGGGAAGGTGAAACTTGTGGAGGCAGGCTTTGAGGTGATCCCATGTAAACTCCATCATAAGCCTTCTGCTGGTCTAAAAAGGAAAGTGCTCCAGTAGCCGTGGATTGGCAGGCGCTGGCTACAGTATGTATGTTGTATTATATAGACCTCTTGGGAATAAAACCAAATTTCTCAGAGGAAATGAGATCAGAGGCAACTTCCACTAAGCGATTGGTCATAATTTTAGTAATTAATTTAGTATCAGTGTTAGTAAGTGATTTGGGGCACCAGTTGGCCAAGTCCAGATTATCCCCTTTCTTATACAGCGTTATTGTGAAAGCCTCCTGGACCCTCAGGAAGGAGGCGCGTTTCTAGAAAAATTGGTTAATTGAGGCTAGTAACAAAGAGGAGATATAATTATAATATTTCTTGTAGAACACCTAAGGAATTTCATCTGAACCTGGGATTTCCTATATGGTGCACCGCAGATGGTGTACCAGATTTCATCACAAGAAATTAAATTCATTACCTCCGGACTTCTTTCTGCTTGATAAAAAACTTGAGCAGTTAATAATTACAGAAGAACTAAACAATTCTGAAAACCCAACAAATAGCAAACCACCAATGTCCTCGGCCTGACTTCCTACTGCTCCAAAATGGGGCAGCAGAGAAACCCCCCTAGCATCTTCCACCCAGCGGGAAGATGCTTTTGAACCAGATTGAATAGTCCTCCAATTCCTTGGGGTGATACACTCCCCCAAGGATCACGCCCTCCACCTCGCACATTCTCAAACAGTGCCTCATAGCCCCATTATGCTCCCCAAAGCAAGATGCTATTTGGTCTCTGAGTTGAATATGACAACTTGTTCCCCTACAATGAGAAACAAATAATCGAATTAGCCCAGGCGCTTATGCAGCCTGCAGGCTTAATTGACTTCCACCCCTACAAGGGCTACTTCAACTTTGGCTTCACTTGCAAAGCTGATGCTGCAATCACAGCCAACATTCCCCTAGTGTTCCAGGAAACCCTCATTTCAACCACTCGCACCTGGTTGCCTGATGATACCACACTTGTGTTTCAATTTGCGGGCCTCCCCACCCACCTCCCCCCTAAAACTTTATATGACTAAATATTAGCTGAGATATTGGTGTATGGAGCTGACTCATTTTACAATTTATGGTTCCCAATGGAGCCAACTGACTAGTGGACCCTTGCACCTTTGCAGCCATATGTCCAATATCAAGCAAAATTTCCATTTCAATTCCCCTCACACCATTGTCCCCTCTGCCCCCAACCACTTTTTCTGGACCAGAGTAGGTAAGGGGCAGAAGATCTGACCCATTTGTTTTGACCTGGACCACACAAAGCGGTGCTGCACCACCCTAGCCTGAGATTGAGCTCATATTCTCGACTCCCCCATGAGCTCCCATAGCTGACATAAAATCCTTTTTTAAATGGGGCACAATCCTCCCTCCCCCACCCAAAATGGTAGATGCAACCTCCACGGATTCAATCAATAAGGAACTGACATGATAAACCACCACTTCTACTCCAACTAATCAGGAGCCAGCATGGACCCCAGTAAATTTAAAAAACCCCACCCAGCCACCCAATCCAGCCCATCCATATGCCGACCAACCTATCATCAACAAAAATCCCTGGGTTTTTTTTGGAGGAAGTTAATGATTTTTAAAATCCCATCCCTAACTTTTTGAGGCCCCAGGCTTCAAAATGTACCTAAGCGCAGAATATGTGACTCAATTCCCAAATCGCCACTATGCTCAATGCTCAGATGCAGATGAATTCCAAAGTGACCACCAAATCACTAAAGAGGCTGGTGCATCCCCTGATTGTCACACTTCATGAAGGGCCATAGCGAAATCAGTCACAGTCTTGGCCAAAGGGATACCCGCCCCTATTCTTCCCCCCATGCAACAAACTATAAGAAGGAATTCCTCAGACTCAACAAGTTTCCCTCAAGGCAGTACAAAAATTTGCTATGCTCACAAAATTTGGCCCCAAGACCCGCATTACCAGCAACAACATCGCCAACTTTACCATGCTACCCAAAGTTCACCTTGAGGCTGAAAAAGCCCTTTCCTGAATATATCACAATCCTCCTCATAGTTAAATTTGAACTCCCCGAGCCACTTTGCTACCTTGACCCCCATTTCAAGGATGCACCAATGCCCATGCTCTCAGCGCTCTCCCATACACTGTCCAACACAGAGGAGGGAGGTGAGCCTCATGAACCTGACTCACCCCCCACCATGGACGCATAACGGCTTACTGCATCTGACCTAGTTTTTTAGTTTTATTTTAGTTTTAATTTTAAGTTTGGTTAGAGTGATCCGCTTATCTCTTTATTTTGATTTAAATTCAAGCGTAGTATTTTTGCTCTTCAGAGCTCAGTAATGTCCATCCTCTGGTCAGCTTGCCTTGGTTATATAAAAATAAATTTATTAACTCTGGGTAATGGGAAATGGTGTGAATATGTGCACTTTTGAGAAATACAGCAACTTTAGCCAGTTCAATTGGATTGGAGTGATACAATTAGGAGTAATAATTTCGAACTTTGATTGCCACTTTGAATAAGGTTTCTGCAATGGAGTGGTCTAGCCGCCTCACATATGTGCAGGCCAAGCTCTGTCATGGTTCAAAGATTTTTTTTGAAAAAATATGGTGGAGCATGTGTCATCAGTTATTATGTTTTTAACTTTGAACTGTACACAAACGCAATGTTTGTGTTGTCTTACCAGTGCATTGGGTGCGCGGACACCTCTGCCCACTTGTGACCCCAAGTTGGGCTGTATTCTGCAGCAGGGACATTAGATTCCAGGTGGTCCACTTCTGCAATCGTGTGCAAAATGACTGCTGAGGCAGCCTGAGAGTGACGCGATGAGATGTGGCATGCCTGGTGGATGGTAATTGCCTTGAAATTTGACCAGATTGAAATTAGTTAACACAGAATGGTGTGGTAAACTCAGGTTTCTAGGTTTTGATGTTCACCCATGAGGAAAACCTGAGCAACATAATCTCAGCTGGGTGAAGTTTGCACCAATTTGGCGCCTGTGCCACTGGGTGTGACAAAGAGAAGGAAATTGACACCAACCTGTGGTTGGAGAAATCTATTTTTCTATTGTAAAGTGTGTAACCTGAGACCAAAAATTTGAATGGGGCAAGAATAAGGTCAATTCAGGACATTGGCCTCAGCTGAATGTTGTGCACATGGGGACAAGACATGTTGGGGAGCAGTGTTGCATGTTTGGGGAGGGTATCAACAAGCCCCAAAGTAGTTTTTAGAACGCATAGTTTGACCTGCCCCTGTGGGGCAGGCGCTGAAGGCCAGCAGTTGGTGGCCAGGCTGACCCAGAAGTTCATATCGCCCACCACAAATGAGTCAGGGGAAGCAGTAGGGAAGTAAAGGCTGAGAAGAATTCCCAGCGAGCCTATGCACAGGTTGGGCATAAATATTAGTGACAGCGTGCACTTCGTCATCCCACAAAAAGGACACAGCAAGTACATGGCCATTGAGGTATGAATTTGAAAAATAAAAGTTTAAAATTATGGGTCACACATATAAGCACCCCACAGTGCGGCGACCAAAAGGAAAGGGAGGGGAGGAGCATGTTTGCCCATGTTTCCTCAGCACCGTGTGGACAGTGGTTTTCTGAACAGCCAGGATGTCCATAGGTAAATTATCTATTAAAAAACCCAGTTTCCTAGCCCAGGAGGGCGAGGCCTTGAGTCCAGTGATGTTCAACGTCCCTATTGTGAAGGTTCCCCCCATTGCACCTTAGGTGTGACAGGAAAGGCCCTAGGCCTTCCATTGCTGCTTTTTCAGCAGCAGTATATGTAGACCGCGTTAGATACACTTTTTTATCAGTATACACGGTCTTAAGGGACTTCATCACATTGGAAGTAGGTGTGACTTTGGTGTTCTTCTTTGCTTTGGTTCACGTTTTTGCATTGCTGTGCTCCGGTGGTGCATCATCACAGTGTGATGCAAATTTGGGATGGTATTGGGTGGGAGAATAGGGTTCAATCGAGGCTTGGAAACATTGATCAGGTAGGTCCAACTCACCCATTGGGTCATCATGTTGGTTGGTTCACTTGATTGGTAGATAGATTCGCAAGCTGCTTCTGCAGAAAATAACTCAATGTCATCCTGGGCCTGGTCATGCAGGATCTTAGACGCGGCCATGGTAGTTGCCTTGAACACTGCCCTGTGGGCCTGCTTGGCCTTCTTATGCTCCTTCGGGGACACAGGTTTAACTTTAATGTAACACCCCTGCATGCCCCATGGGAAGGAGGCTTCAGTGTCTATGTCCAGTTCATAATGGGTGTCTGCACTGCTCATTGCTTACTGTATGATTTTTTTGTAAGATGCCTCCTTGGATGGGCAGGCGTGAGCCTTGTGTCAAAAACCGCGTCAAAAGGTGCAGATAGGGGACGTGCTATCCACTGTGATGCAGAGCGGGTGGGATTCCTGCCTGTCAACAAGCACAACTGTGGTGTGGGGGATTTGGGACAAATCTTCCGCAACAACTGCAGAAAGGTGAGCACAAAATTGCTTTACCCATGTACAGTTCCAGCATGAGCATAAAGCATTGCATCAAAAAGGATTTAATTTCCCATATGCCTTAATCCCAGCCATCATGTGGTGCTCCAGCACTGTGCGCTTATTAGTTGTGGGGTGGAACTAATATGTAACAAAAATTTGATTTGATTTGGTCCAACGAGTGTACTTCATTTTGATTACCCGTTGACCATCCAGAGGCTTTACCATCACACACCTGAGGAGCTTCATCCACCTTTTTGTTTATCTAGTAAAATCGAGATCCAACCAACCTTGGGGCATGGAGTGCAGTGCGACTATACTGCATTTAAAAAGGTTGTGCACATCTCCACAGAACTTTTCTAAAGCACCGTTTGTTGGATATCCAGGAATAATCAAACTCTATACTCCACTGATTCCAGGGGCTGGAATGCAGAGTATTGATAAACAGGTTAAATTTCGCTTGCTAGGCTAAAATCTCCAGGGAAATACTAACCGCCAGTTTTTTAATATTTTTATTAAGGCCTCCAGTGTTGCAGTGGAGTTTTAGATATTTGTATGGTGCGGGGCCCACTCCTGTGCCCTTTACTTTACTCGCCCAACTGATACCTGACATTAAGTGCACTTTGATCTCCTTGAAGAGATTATCAACTTACCTAACCTTGAATCAAATATGTTGCAAAAGTGATTGCAATGAGAGAGAAAAGTAATTGACTAGCATATTTTCCACATTTTGTTTTAAGTGATCCAACTAGTCATCATGGATTTCCAGTTTGGTAAAAATATTTTAAGCTCTGTATGTTTTCATTGTTCTCCCCTTAATATACTTATTTACTCTTCCAAAATGAGTCAATATCAGATCTTTAATCCTTCCTCGTGCTGGTGGTGGCCTGACTCTTCCTATATCACTTGTCAAATGAGCTATCAGTGCTTCAACACAATAAGCCTTAGTATATATACTCCAAATCTCTATCTCATAGAAGTTCCTCTCCATAGTAAACTTCCATGGTATCTTCATAGAACTCTCCACAATCTCTTGGTGGTTCTGATAACACCAAATTCACATTTTTGACCCCTGTAGTAAGCACCAGATAATGAAAAAGTGGCCTGCTTGCTCAAAGTGGTGGTATGAAAGGTTTAAGCCACTATAATAAGTCTTTCTCTTGGATTGCATCATCGGGTCATTTTGGAGAGTCGTTCTTGGGTACTTGATAATTTATTCATGGTTCCAGCCGTTTCCAACTGTGGTGAAGCCTTAGAATAATATGTAATGATGGCTGTTCCTAAAACACTGGAACCCCTTAATATCTGCTGACAAACAATAAAGCCAATTCTAAATATTTAACATTAATTTTCTAAATTTGCTGTTATCAGAACAGAATAAAACAGCAATAAGTGCAGAATTACTGAGAGAATTTGTTTTAGAATTAAGATTAAAAAACTTAACTTTATTTGAGGTAAGCCAACCAGGCGATGGACATTAACAAAACAGAAACAAACTGAAAACATGAATCAACTTTGAATTGAGCAGCGAGAAACACAAATGGACAAAAAATTAATCTACTAGGTGGCACAGTGGCGAGCCACTTATTCCACCATGGCGGAGGAGGGGATCATGCGGATTATCAAGTTTGGCTTCATCATGGAAGAAGCGGATCAATGCTGAAAAATAAAGGGAGTTGGGACAACCGCAGGATGAGGTTCAAAATGAAATAGATAAGTGTTGAGATTATCTTTGACAATTTGGTCCTGGAGCATAGCCTCCATGAGTTCAGCCACATGGTGTTCATCTTGGATGTAGGCGTCAGGAAGCTGGGCGAATTTTGTAATGTTGGCTCTGGTGATGCACTTGGTTGGAGGAAAACAGCCAGTTCATCAACATGTTTGACACCGGTGACATCTGTTTCAGCTAGGTATGTTTTTTTGTCACCTCATGGAATTGGGGGAATTGAGTGATGTGCAGTCCTTCCTTAGTTTCTACAAAAGAGAGTGTCATGGCATTGAGGAGATGTTGACTTTTGGGTTAGGCCACCGCAGCCTTGGCAAGCTGATGGTCGCTCAGGAAAGAGGTGAGGTAGGTTTGGTGACATATTTTTTGGGCGGGAATGGGACATCAAAGTCTGAATTCATACAAGGATCTAAATTTATTGGGAAGTCTGGTAGTGGGACAATTTCACCAGATTTGGTCACTTCATCTAATAAGGCCCAGGGATTTTGGGTGAATGGGATTGATTCAAAGAGACGTGGCTGTGGTTGGGTAATTTTTGGGGCGGGAATTTATTCTGATTGGAGTTGGGTCCAAACTTGCTCTTGATTGGTTGGATTTTGAGAAAATTGGCCAGCTTGGGGTTTGGTTGCAAAAACTTTGTTGATTTGTCAAGCGCGCAGCCAGAGGGGGTGAGGGCAGCCAAAATCCCCACTGGAAAGCTGTAGGTGTGACCTCATGGGTGGGTTTAGCATTTTTTTGATTGGTTAAACTGTAGTGACGTGCCTTTTTTAAATGGTCCAAATCATTGCAGATGGGGCATACTGTGCGGCCATTGTTGATGCAAGCCCAAAAGAAGTGGTCTGGTGCATATGGGATATAGGCACGCGGTGGGATGTGCTGGCAATGGTTGGCTGGTGGGGGGTAATGGTGGCCATTGCCTGAGGTGCCACAAGGCGCTCAGCACCGCTCAGGACAAGGAAGTGGAGGATGGGGTCTGTGCCATAAATTGACAGCCCTGACATCAACTCCTCATAGAGTGTTTGAAGGGGAAGGTGTGAGGGAAGGTTTGCAAAGGACACCACATATGGTATCATTGGGGAGGCATGTACTGTGGTGGTAATTGGTGTGTTTTTATAAGTTAAGGTAGTTGATGCTTCAGAAGCTGCATCCACTTCAGTGGGGAATCCAATATTAAAATAGCCCTTATATTGGGCGGAAGTCAATAAAACCAGCTGGTGCAAAGGTGGCCATTCCCAGCTCAATTATTGCTTTATCAGCATATGGGAAGAGAAATCCATACTTGACGTGGAGGCAAAAGTGAATATTGGATTGGGGTAGGGCTAGGGGGTGGTGGTGGGTTGGGTAGACTCGCGTGAGATGTAGTACTAAGTCCCTTGGAGGGACAAATCAATCATTTGCATTTTTTGGGCTGGATGAGCCAGTCTACATGTGTGTTCCTGCGAGGCAGTAAACGCTATTGGGTGGAGCACCACTGCCCCACACTGGGATAGCAGGTGGTGGATCCAAGGACATGAAATGAGAAATTGGTTCAATGAGGCAACGGTGGAAAAAATGAAATGTTTTTTCAAAATTACCAAAAGTGATGTTGAGCAGAAAGAAAAGTTTTTGTTTTATAATTGAAATATGGAAGTTATATATAGTAATATGGGCCTTTTGGTGTGCATAAAGTAGGACTAGATGTATATAAAATTCTTTTCTTCTTTTGAGGCAAATTCGTATCTGTATCTTGCTCTCAGGGTCATCAGGATCCAACTTTATAATTCTTTATGATCTTCTAGTTTTATTCCATAAGTTAGGTTGTGAAGTTATTTTATATTTTAAATATGTGGCGCTGCTTAGATCTATTTGTGTCTACTGTGGCTCCACGGCTCATGCAGGTGCCTAATGTATTTGTTGTCTCAATAAATTGAGATTTTAAGATTTAGTTGCTTCAGAACTAGTGCTATGCTCAGTTATCAGAGTTGTAAAATAGGAAACTCTCTTCAGACGTGGTTTTGATAAGTTTTCTTCCATTGGTGGTTGAAAGAAAGGTATAAAAGGGGTACCCTGGAGCATCATTTAAAAATTCATACACATAGTCTTTTTGACCAGTGGTTATCTTGATTTGTCCTATGACGTCATGGTGACCAGATGACAGTTCAACGTGGGAGTCAGGGAAACAAAAGGCATTTGTTGTCAGGAATTTTTGACCAATTGGTGCCTATAAAAGGGGGTTAAAAGATTTTAAAAACAATTAATTTACTGGCTGTCTTAGTTGAGATTTGATTATCTTTCTTTCCAGCTTTAATCTAGTAATAACATTAGTAATATATAGATGGTGTTTTAAATTTGTCTTATAAAGTGCACTGAATTAACTTTTTTTTGAGCCTTTCTTAATATGTAGTTTGAAGGAAATTTTATCTTATCTAATAATTGCACTTTATATAATGTAAGACTAAATCTTTACTGAATGTTATGAATTATTTGTTTTCCACTTATCATTCATATATAAATTGTTATCATATGCTCTACCCTATACAGTTAAGACTACATGAAATAAAAAAAGCTTTTAAGATGTAACAGATTTTAAAAAGCATAATTTGTGGCAAAATAAGAAGTACAAGCATCATATGCGTGGCCTTGATGGCTTAGTTTGACAATTATAAGGATCTGTATAACTGGAGATGGCGACTTACAAAATATTGGCTTAAAAGTTATTGCTTATATCCAATATAGATTTTTATATCCTAGAGGGGAAAATCAGTCAGTATGATAGTTCTATTTAAACTAACTTATCTGGCAGGCAGATTAACTACCCTAACTATCTAGTTAGTGAACATGCAATTAGCAACATTAATGCACCCAGAAACACCATACAAAATATAATGATAAAAACTCAAAATATGTGTTTTTACCTACTTATAGATTTTTCTACATAACAAAGCATTAGATTATCATATGACTAAAAGTTTTAATGAGTAAGCAGAAGTTAAACCATAATAAAATATTAAGTTTTTAAGGAAGAAACATACTATGAAAAACAACGGGCTAGATTTGACTAAAAATTAAGAAAATAGTAGAGGAGCAACAATTGCATTATTAAAAAAACTTTTCTCTCTCGTTGCAATCACTGATTGTGACAAATTTGATTCAATACTAGTTAAATTTTATAATCTCTTAGAGGAGATTAGTGTGCACCTAATGTTGGGTAGCAGTTAGCTAGTAAAGAAAAAGGCACAGGATTGGGCCCTGCACCGTCCAAAGTTTGTAAACGCCCCTGTGAAACCAGTAGTCTAGATATAAAATAGAAAACCAGCAGGAGTATTTACCCAGAACTTTATCATGCGAGTTAAATGCAACCAGTTCATCAAAAGTCCGCATTCCCAGACCCTGTCATCAGTGGAGCATTGGGTTCAAGTTTCCCTGGATATTAAACAAATGGCGCTTTGTGAAAAGTTCTGTGTAGATGTGCACGACCATTTCCCAGATGCAGTATATGTAGCCTGCACCCCATGACCCGCAGTTGGTTGGATCTCTGGTTTGAAACTAAAAAAGCAGCGGATAAAGCTGCACAGATGTGTGTGATGGTAGACCTCCTGGATAGAAAATGGGTAGTCAAGACAAAGTGCACTCAGTGGACCAAATTAAACCAAAGTTTTTGTAACCTTTGACTTTCTCCCCACAATGATAAAGCAAACAGTGTTGCAGCATCACTCATACATGGGCTTAAAAGCTATAGTGAACTTCACTCCTTTAAAATTCAATGCTTTACACTTATGCTGGACCTGTGTCAGGCAAAGTAATTGCAGTGATCACCCCATCTGCAGTCATAGTGGAAGATTTGACCTAAATCCCCTACATTGTAGTTGTGTTTATTGATGGGCAGGAATCCCACCCAAACCACCTTAAAGTGGATAGTGCGCCCCCTATCTGCGCCTTTTGTCACACTTTTTCCATAAGGCCCACACGCATGCCCTTCCAGAGAGGGCATCACGCAAAGCGAGATCCTCCCCAATGCAATGGGCAGTACAGACTCCCGTTATAAACTGGCTATTGACACAAACGCCACCTTCCCATGAGCGCGCAAGGATGTTACATTCAGGTCAAACTTGTGTCCCAACATGAGTGCAAGGATGCCAAACAGGCTTTGATAGAAGTGGCCAATGCAGCAGCTATGGCCGCATCCATGATCCCACCTGCCCAGGCATAGGATGACATTGAGTCATTTGCTGCTGAAGCAGATCAAGAAGCTGAACATCAATCAGATTGGCAAACCAACCTGAGTGTAATATTCAGTAACATCCCAGTTTCCAATTCGCCATCTTACCTTAGGTTTGATGCAATTGAAGCCAAATGTCCAGCATGAGCTGTACTCTCAAAGTAAAACTCATAATTAAAAAAATATTAAGTGAGACAAAAGACGAAATAAAGATGTGAGGTTGCAAACCCCGGAATCAACCTTATTTTATCATCAAATAAAAAGCTGCAGATTAACAGGATCCTGATAATCTAGGCGCCATGATCACATCAAGTAAAAGACAGGATATATGAGTGATATCAAGCTTTGAAAACCCAAGTTTTTGACACACAACAAAAACTTGTTGTGTCATGGATCACAAGGTAATATAAGGTAAGGGCGGCCCTGAGGCCACCAGAGAAACCCAAGCAAGAGTGGGAAAAATTCCAAATGAAGTTTAGAGTTGCGTAAGCCTTGACCTTAATTGTCACCCTTCCAGGCCTCACCCAAACCATTGATTAAGCTTGCAAGAAGCTAATCAATAATTCAGGCAAGCTAAACCCAGCACCCAAACCCAACAAACACAAAAATATTTCTAAACAGATTGACTCAGATTTGGAAAACCTGAACCCATATCAAAATGCAACAATAATTATTACCATTTGCTACATCACCCCCACTAAAGAAAGGCCCCTTCCTGAAGAGGTGCCCCACAACGGGAAGCCGCCACCATGAGGGCTTCCTGGGGTGATTTGCCTCGAGCCCCAGGCTAAATAGCCTGGAGAAATACTGGACCCCTCGTGCAAAAAGATAATCGGTGAGAGCGACTCAGGACTGGGCTGCCAGAATCAGCCAATCTGGCACGAGGAAGCACGCCCAGCGCTTGGCTGTGGTGCACCCCCTCCCACGCCCCAGTTGCAACGGTCTTCATATCCTGACCAGTAAGGAGCTCTCTCCAACTGAAGCATGGAAGGGGCACACAGTCCACCACGCTGAATGGCCGTCCCCTTTCCAGACGGACTATCCATTGGTGAGGGAGCCCTGCTGGGCCAGATCCCCCAGTGCCAACCAAATCCCTGGTGGTGGGAGGCCCTATCAGAATTTTATGCTGAAAATCGCTATAGGTCCATGGTTGGCCTTCATTCACTGAGTCCTCTGGTGCTGGTTACTTAACAAATGGACCTGACGCAAAAACTGAGGTCAGCCAGACTGGGGATCTGATGGCGTGCTGGCAGCAAAAGTGGTTCAGAATAATGTAATAGTTAATAACATCCCAGTTTCTAATCGCCATCTTACTTTTGGTTTGATGCAGTTGATGCCAAATATCCAGCATGAGCTGGATTTGAGGTAGTAAACCTCATAATTAGTGCAATTTAAAGAGAGACAAAGATGAGATAAGTAAGCGAGGTTGCAAACCATGGAGTTAACCTTATTTTATCATTATTATATAAAGAGTCATGGACAAACATGATCCTGATAATCTGATGCTGTAACAACAAGTAAAAGACAGGATATTTGAGGAAGATCAAGCTCTGAAATCCCAAGTTTCTGTTCACGTGACAAAAACTTGTTGTATCATGGATCACCAGGTAAGATAAGGTTAGGGCGGCCTCAAGGCCACCATAGAAATCCAAACAAGAGTGTGAACCAATGAAGAGAATTCTGAATGAAGTTCAGATTTGCACAGGCTTGACCTTAAAGGGTGCCCTTCTGGGCCTTACCCAAACAATTGATTAGGCTTGCAAGAGGCTAATCAATAGTTCAGGCGAGGCACAACCCAGCGCCTGAACCTTAAATCACCAAAAATTACTTTTACAAATTGATTTAAATTTAGAAAATCATAACTAAAATCAAAATGCAAAGTACTGATAAATATCGTTTATTAGCTGAGGACCTGATGGGTGAGTTAGATTTACCTAAGCAAAATTTACCAAGCCTCAATTAAATCCGATTTTACCACCCATAACTCTCCCAAATTTTTGTCAACCTCCAAAAATGCAACTCAGGAGCACAATAATATATAAATTTTAGCAGAAGTCAAATTTTTATAAAACAAAAACCATACCAAAAAAGTTAATATTGTCCCAAAAGACATCTATGACTCAGCTGAATCTATTTCTTCCCGCACATGTGCTGCCATGGCGCATGCTAAAAAAGAGCTGAATGATGAGCAAAGTAGCCCTTCCCATTGCACCTAAGGTGCGATGGGGGAGCCTTCATAATAAGCATGTTGAAAATCACTGGACTCAAGGTCTCGCCGTCCCAGGCTATAAAACTGAGTTTTTAAATAATAATCTACATTTGGGCATCCTGGCCATTCAGAAAACCACTGTTCACACAGTGCTGATGAAACATGGGCAACCATGCTCCTACCCTACCTTTTCTTTTGGTCACCGCACTGTAGTGTGCTTATATGTGCGACCCAAAGGTTTAAGTTTCTTTCTAAAAATTTGTACCTAGATGGCCAAGCGCTTGTAAAGTCCTTTTTGTGGGATGACATAGTGCACACTATCGTTTCTATTTATGCTATAACCTGTGCGCAGGCTTTCCAGGAATCCCTCTCAGATGTGACTTCACTCCCACTTCCATCTGATCTGTTTGTTGTGGGTGACATGAACTGCTGGGACAACCCAGCCACCAACCGGTAGCCTTCTATGCCTACCCCCCACAGGGGCAGGTCAAATTATGAGTTCTAAAAACCACTTTGGGGCTTGTTAATACCCTCCCCAAACATGCAACGCTGCTCCAAAAATATCTTGTCCCCATGTGAACAACAGTCAGCTGAGGCCTATGTCCTGCATTGACCTTATTTTTGCCCTGTTGAACTTTCAGTTTCAGGTTGCACACTTTATGATGGCAAATTTTGATTTCTCTGACCACAAATTGGTGTCAATTTCTTTCTCTTTGTCAAAACCAGCAGCACAGGCGCCAAAGTGGTGCAACTTCGTCCAACTGAGATTACGTCGCCCAGGTTTTCCTCATGGGTGGACACCAAAACTTTAGCACTGGGGTTTGCCACATCGTTCTGTGTGGACCCACTTACTACCTGGTCAACCTTCAAAGTGAACAACATCCGCCAGGCATGCCACCTCTCATTCCATCACTCTCAGTCTGCCTCAGCGGTCATTTTTATCACGCTTGAAGTAGTGGACCACCTAGAGTCTAATGTCCCTGCTGAAGGCTACAGTCCAGATTGAGGTCGCATGTGGGCAGAGGTGTCCACTCACCCCAATGCACTGGTAAAGCAATACAAACATCGCATTTGTGTACAGTACAAAGCAAAAATTCTAATGGTGGGCGACACGTGCTCCACTTATTTTTCCAAAAAAATATTTCACACAGTGACAGATCTTGGCCTGCACACAGGTGAGGCTGCTGGATCACTCTGTCACAGAAACTCCAGCCAAAGTGGAAATAAATGTTTAAAATTTTACTCTGAATTGTATCGATCTGATCCAGTCAAACCATCTTAAGTTGAACAATTTCTTGATAGCGCGCATATCTACACCTTTTCCTGTTACCCAGAGTTGATGAATTTTATTTATCAGTACTAACTCTGGCATGCTGTTTGTGGTGCACCGCACAGGAAATGACCAGGTCTAGATGGATAACCTTATGAGTTCTATAACTGATATTTTAATTAATTCTCCTCTTTGTTGCTAGACTCAATGAACCAGTGTTTGTTGGAAATGCGCCTCCTTCCTAGGGGCCAAGAGGCGTACACTATAACGCTGTATAAGAAAGTGGTTAATCTGGTCTTGGCCAACTGGTTCTTCATATCACTTACAAACACAGATACTAAATTTTTTACTAAATCATGGCCAACCGCCAAAGGGAAGTTACTTATGATATAATATCCTCTGAGCAATTTGGTTTCATTACCAAGAGGTCTAAATGGTACAACATACACACTGTAGCCAACGTATGCCAATCTACAACTACTAGGGCACTTTTTTTCTTAGACCAGCAGAAGGCTTAAGATAGGATCAACTAGGTTTTCTCAAAGCCTCCCTCCACAAGTTCCTCCTATACCATCAATTCTTAAATTGGGTGATGTTGCTTACAGAATCCGCCACAACTGCTGTGCGTGGCCCTAGCTTCCTCACTGATGTGGTTCACCCTCAGAGGCCTCCGCCATAGGGACCCTTTAAGCACATTCTTGTACAACTACAGCCTTGACCCACTTTTACGCAATGTGAATGCCCGCTTTAATGGTGTCCATGTGCAAGGCCAAACTTCAGTTAAGATGATGTCATTTGCTGATGATTGTGTGGTTGGGGATTCTACCAACCAAGATGCATGCGCGCTTGAGGATACTATCCAGAAAAGCTCCACGGTCAGTAAAGATGCACTTAACGCCTCCAAAAATGAAATCATTCTCCTTGGGCGTTTCCAAGCCCACTGGTCACCAGCACTCTATTATATACCTTCTTCAGCAGATAGCTCACAGTTTCGATTGCCCTGTCCACCCCATACTGTCCCACTTGTGCTCCCTTTTGTTCTAAGACCCACTGCTAGTCAGGTATGCCATTTGGGAGTGTGGCTGGAGGCGGGACAGTACACCTTGTCAAAGATAGAGCACCATATTCTGGACAATGTCACAAAATTCATCGCCTACCTCAAAGCCCACCAAACTATTCTCCCATGCCTGGTTGTGCTTGCCAACTCTATGCTCCTTTCCAAAGTCTTATTTGTGGCCAATGATATCATCTTTTCCTCATCTTTCTTCACCGCTTTATACGTCCTCCTACAAGGGTGTCTTTGGTTAGGCCGCCTACTGCCAGTGCGCCTGGTTGTCATGTTTGGCCCTCGCCATAGTGGAGATATGGGCCTGCTCAACTTCGAGGCCCATGCTGCCAAAATACTTGGCACCTGGATTGGTGCTGTCATTAACCCCACACTCCCTGCCCAACACTGGCCATGCGCATCACACTCCAACTCTTTCCGCGCCCTGGGCCTCAGCAATCCTACCCATCCATTCTCTGCTAAGCTATCTTTCCTCGCATCCATCTGCTGCAGGCCTGCACGGGAAATTGCCCCATCTCAAACAAATTCTCCTCTCCATGCAGAGCGCTGAGTGGAGAATCAGCATAAGTGGAAACATCGCCCATAGTGGTCGCCCTACTCCCCGTTTCAAACAGTAAGTCCATGGGCAAGTCGTTTTAAACAACCTGGTGCCCCAACGTCCCCAGCTATTGCCTGAGTGGACTACCTTGACAAGCTCGACATACCATAATCTTTAAGATCCAGAAGGATATTTGGTGGTACACTCACTATCCTCTTTTACAACCTCAAATTCGCGCCCATGTGTGGAGAAGCCTGAGAAAAGTGTACCGCACAGCTGAGAGGTCCAATGCCTCTCAAAACTCCATGCGTTGTATGTGGTCAATATGGATCTCTAATCCAATGCTTGTAAGATTGCCCGCCATCACAGACAATTTGGAGAGATGTTATGAGCCACTTTTGCCAGGAGAGTGAGCAGTCTTTCATCCTGTCTAAGAACATCTTCGCCTTTTCCAGGACCTTCCCTATCCGCCCATCACTCTGCACCTTAATTGTTGCAATAGCAATATGGAAAATCCACACTAATGTCCTTGATGCACTTTCTAAAACTCCCACAGCCCTACGTGAAGCTGTGCATCACTTCCATTGAACCTTATGGGATCACTTTTAAGGTTGGTTGTTTAGCCACTTTCCATCCCATCAAAGCCAGCAGGTGTCATCCTGGTTCCTCATCTGGTTCCTTTCATCAGATCCTTTCCTTCACTCATGTTCAGTTTTGGCCCATGCCTCCCCTATCACTCCCCTCTTCCTTCCACTGGCAGTCCCGCTGGCAACAGGAGGTAGACATGGCTCCTCTGGAGAGCCCCACGATTTCTTGGTGTTTAATAGTTGGAGTTTATTGAAGTATTCATCACATGGTCAGCCTTCACCAAATAAAATTAAAAAAATTGCCTTATTAATATATATTTTAAGTTTCTAAAAAACCCTGTGTCAATTTTCAGCATATAGGCTTGATTCTGCCAAGTCAGCTTGCACAGGGTATTAGCCACTGAGAAACCAAATAGACAATATTAAGATCGCCAACTTTCCAATAAAACTTGATAAACTATATATGGAGCTATCGCCCCTTATTTTGACATTTATTTTATATAAATTGCAGACTTATCTGCAACCTCTTAATCGTCAGGAAAAGAACTCTCCTTCAATCCTCCATGTGACTCTACATATCTTGGTTCCCCAAGCTGGATGCATCATAGGTTTGGTAGTCTTCTATTCGTCTTCCCTTTTCTAGAAGCTCTCGTTTATATCAAATCTCGCATAATTCCCCTTTGATTTGCCTTATGATTAACATTTTTATTTGATTATTATCCAAATACCTTTCCTATTAATCTCAAGACTCATCTCGATTCCCCCTCTGATCTTCTGGTATGGGTAGCATATCGTCCAGTAATGTCAACTTCCCAACATTACCCCCCCCTTTGACTGGATGATATGCTCTTTTTGTTTATATATTCGGAGGAACTTTGCATGATCTTGGTTGATAATCTGACCCCACGCAGGTTCCTTGATAGTGTAGACATCCATGCTAGTCTTTTCAATTATCTTGAATGAGGCGGCCTAGATGTTGGAGAGCATGTTTTTCCTCCCAAATCCATGCTGATTGTGGAATAAAACATGGTCCCCTACAGCGAACAGTGGGAGTCCAATCCATCTCTTCTGATCGGCTGCCTGATCGAGAATCTTATTGGCCAAACTGGTTTAGTAAACTTCCGTTTGCAGCTTGACCAATGTATCCATAAGAGTCTTTAAATATTGCTGGGGATCCACACCACCAGTGTCTTTTACACACTAATAAAGCAAGGTGGGCAGAGCAAGATGTTGACCATGCAGCAGTTGGAATGGGCTCTTACTAGTGGATGAATGATAGCTGATATTATATGCGAACATTGCTGTAGGTAGAATTGCACTCCATTCTGAGAATCGATCCTTACCAATTTATGGATTTATGTTCACTAGGGTTCCGTTGACCTGAACCACCATTCCATTTGATTATGGATGATAGGGGGTGGTGAAAACCCTACAGATCGCCATCAACTCGTTCAACTTTGGCAGGATATGAAAAGTGAAGTTGGTTCTGTTATCCATCAGAATGAACTGTGGGCAGCTGTGTTGCTGTATAACACACTCTATAATAAACTTGGCGGTGGTGATCGCGCCCAAGTCACTAATAGCCCTGGCCTCCACCCATCAGGTCAAATGATTTATGGCAACGATTATATACTTGGATCAATTGGCGCTAGTTGGCAGAGGTCCCACTACATCAATGGAAATGGTGTGCCATGCGAACTGAGGTTTAACCATCTGATATGTTGTCTTCTTGTGGAAAGACTTTTCCGCTTGACACTGATGGCAACAACTAACCATTTCCAATATGTCGTAATGCATGCTCTCCCAGTAGTATTGGGGTCGCAAGAACTCCAGCGTTTTCCGCAATCCTCCATGTCCTACAGCCCAATGAGCATCCATAATAATTGAGGGTCTAGCCAAAGGTTTAGTTAAAATCAGCGTTGAGTCTCCAATCTGCTTATATAGTTCTTCCCCACATAGGAAAGTATCCTCCCAGAGTCCGTCTAATACCTTAATCACATGAGGCAGCTCATCTTGGTATTTTTTGCCACCATCTTCTTGTACATTATGTCAGCTAAATCTTCCATTATAGTGACCGTTGGCAGCCAAGAAAGACAATCCACATTTTGATGTTTTGCTCCCAGGTGGTGTATAATATTAAAATCATACACTTGGAGCTTCAGAGCTAACCGTGTGAGCCATCCTTCCAGTTCACGCAGATTCTGTAGCCAGTGCAAGGAAGCGTGATCTGTCACTACTTGGAATATTACCCCATTTAAATATACCCAAAACTGTTTGTAAGCATAGATCACCGCTAAACACTCCCCCTCTAGTCATGGTGTAGTTTCTTTGTTACAGTTCAAGCTTTGACTACAGAATGCGACAGGATGCTCCACACTGTCATCGTCCTTCTGGGATAATACTGCCCCTATAGCGGCGAGGGATGCGTCTGTTTGCACTATGAACTGTTTATCAAAGTTGGGATATTGCAAGATGAGTGCGCTTGCTAACGCGGTTTGCAACACATCAAAAGCGTTCTAACATTGTTCGGTCCAATCAAAAAAAGCTTTTTCTTTAGCAACTCAAAAAGCGGGGTTCTGATGCAACTGAAATTATGAATGAACATTGTGTAATACCTAACCATCCCCCAGAAACACTTGAATGTCCCGCTTATTACCAGGGCGAGTCATCTTGCTTATCACTTCCACTTTAGCTGGCTGTGGTTTAAGGCCATTGGAATCCATGACAAACCCGAGGTATTCTAATTGTTCTTTAAAGAAATGGCACTTCTGAGGCTTAATTTTGATTTTAGTGGCAGCGAGGTGCTGAAACTCATGTTCCAAGTGTGCAGGGTGCTTTGTAAACGTCCGCAAGAACACATTGATGTCATTGAGGTAATTTAAGATGCAGGACAGCTTTAAATCACCTAAAATCATATCCATGGCATGCTGGAACGTAGCCAGGGCGTTACACAACCCTTGTGGCATGCGAGTCAGCTGGATTAACCCTCTCAAAGTGATGATCGCGAATTTATCCCATTCCGCTGATGGCAATTTGATCTGACAGTACCCTGAGATCAGATCCATGGCGGAAAAATAATTCGCCCCACTCAATTGGTCTAACACGTCGTCAATCCATGGAAGAGGGTAGAAATCTAGTACTAAAAAAAAGAAGAGGGTAGAAATCCTTCTTCATTAAATTATTGAGTTTGCAATAGTCAATAACCACTCAGTTTGAGCTATCTTTTTTTCTTTACAATGAGCACAGGTGATGCCCACGGGCTATTTGACGGCTCTAGCACCCCTTGCATGATAAGTTTATCTACCTCATCAGAGACAACCTCTTCAACTGCTTTTGATCATCTAATAGGTCACGATCAAATGGGAGGGTGATCCCCCATATCTATCTAAAGTATTACCCCTTGAGCGCACCACAAATAATGCTTTTCATGTGCAAAAAAATCTCAATATTTTTCAAACAATGCCATAGCTGTATCTTTCTGTTCCGCCAATAATCCTGTATGTGCTTCCCACAGAACCATGGTCAATACACCAAACGATGAGCTTGCCAGTAGTCCGAGATCCTCCCATGAGCCAGGATTATGAATACTATGAACTTCCTCTATAGGAACTAAGTGCAGGTAAGCCACCACTTGATGCCGCTGGATTGTTATTGTCTCCTTCTGTAAGTTTGCTAGCAGCACTTTCACCTCCCCATTCCCAGGTAGCAGTAACCCTGGAGCCACATGTGGTTCAAGCTGCAAGTGCTGGTGAGGCGCCATAATTTTTTCATAAAGCCCTTTAGGGACATCAATTTCAAGCTCAGTCCCTACTATGCATTGGTGTCCAGACGGTAGGCTCAAAGTGCTCACTGCATGAAGCGGGATCCCTTTGTACTCATAAATCTGGTTGGGGAGGGCCCTTGTCCACTGCTTCAGTCATTGATAACAAATAGGAATCACTCCGTCGCTGTATACTAGATTGATTTGATTAGAGCGAAACAGATCCGTTTGGATTCCACAAGTGGTAAAATATACAGGAATTTTTTGGCCTAAAATGGTAAGAGTTTCCTCCACCATATTTATCAAAATACCAAATTTCCTCATAAATGCTGCGTCAATTAACATGTCATAGTTGTTATTTGGCAAAACTACTGCCAGAGAGGAAGCCTGGAATAACCTAAATTGTAAAGGCAATGTGCTATATGCTCCTTCAGACACAGTGCTATGCATCCCCGCAGTCCTATATATTACTCGATGGTCCACATCCAGTTTCAACAGAAGTTTAGCTACCAGCCAGGTAGAGGCTATGTTCACAGGGGCCCCCATGTCTATTATAGCCTGGATTTTTGTGTTTTAAACGAAAAGATTGCAGTAAGTGCATTCTGAGTAAGAAGAACCTCAATGTTTCTTAAATGTACGTCCAAGGTTTTTGTTTTACTCAAAAAAGGAGGAAATGCCCCTGCTGACCTGAAGATACTCACTAGCGATTTTTCCACCAGAATGGCTACATTAACCCCTACTAAAGAGGCGACATCCATCGAGGGATCCATGTTACTGGTGCTGTTCTGTTACAGGATCTGACATGCATATGGCTTCTGCACGTCCTGGCAGAACTTATGGCTTTGGGGTGAACTTTTACTCTCAGAAGCAGAAGCAGGGGTATCTGATGGAAGCTGTTGTTATAACAAATAAACCTTTTTGAGGTTCAAATTCTACCCAAAAAGCTGTTTGGGAATTGTTAGGGACAAGTGAATTGGACTTAGCGGAGGTAGTGCATCCCATCTCTACTCTGCTAAAGCTTTCCCTGCTCAATTTTCTCCGTTGGCATCGCATACACTTGTGGTTTGCTAAGGCAATTACCTGCATAATGCCCTCTTTGTCCGCACTGGAAGCAAATATTCATAAAAGGTTCATGTATATAGCTTGTGGCGAAAGGACCAGTTCAGAAGTTGCCAGTATGGTTCCAAGGTCGTGGATGAACCAGTGAAGCGTACATAAGCCAAAAGGAGTCCTCTGACTTGTATGAAGGGCGAATACATTCCAGCAGCTGATAACCCAGTCGCTGCAGCCCATATCCTGAAGTGTTTGGAGCGGAGACAGCAGAGGTTTTTTGGGCTACGTTGGGGGCACTGATCGTGGTGGAGAGTCATCATAAAGTGTTCAAAATTTGGATAAGTCTGGCATCTCAATCCAAAATGTGAGACATAGCATTATATAGTTCCCAATATGGTTTGACAGCTGCCTCCATTGCTATACTGACATCTTTGGTGGATAAAATGTTATCTCCAAGTAGTTTATGTGCTTCCGCCAAGAAACGTTCAGCAAATGCTAATAGGGTCTCATTTCGGTGAAACTGTATAGTCATAAAGTCAGCTTTTCATTGGGAAATCTTGGTAGCGCCCCCTAACAGCTGGAGAACAATTGCTTTAACTTCTTCATAGGATACTGAGCTATTTGGAAGATAGCAGGTAACTTGATCAGCACTTTCCACATCTAGAGCAGACAGAAACAGTTTCACTTTCCATCAATAAGAAGCCCCTTCCATAGTGAATTTGAAACGCTTAAAGAAGCCACATAAATTTTCATCCTGACTGAAAGGAGGTAATTTTTTGATTTTAACAACTTTACCTTGCTCCAGGTTCCTGCCACAAGGAACAGTCAAATTGGTTCTGAAGCAACTACAGGAACCACCCCTTTGTGCATTATCATATGGCTGGCTGGATGGACTCAAACCTGTCAAAAAGGACTCAGAAGACGTGTTGTTACACAGGGGGTCCATAGTAACACCTGAGGGATATTCATTTGCTGATCCATAGCATTCTTCACCCGAATCACCACTAACTGCACCACTTCCCCCAGCTCTGGTGCGCCCTGCAAAATTTTTTCTGATCAATTGCTCCTTTTTAACCAAATAGCATCTACACCATCCATCCTGGAATTCCTGTTGCAGTGTTTCATACTGCTGTTACAACTCTTGATGGAATTCCCACTCAGTGCTCAGTTTCTGCTCTATGGTTTGTAGTCGTGAGAGGACATCTTCAATTGTGTTTTGCATGTGTGCGTGCTGCCAGCTAGCATTATCCGCTTGTTGATTAGAGAATTTATTTTGTTAAGGAGGGAGGCTTGTTCCCATACCAATTCTTTGTTTGCCCATCAAAGGGTATCAAGGTGCCTTTGCATTTCCGCATACTCTCTTGTCTCACTGATTGAAAGAGGGAAGGCTCGACAGCGCTCAGATTGGCTAACAACTTCCAGTTGTGTAACCTAATGGATTAGCTGGAGATATTTGGGAGACGTTGACCAAAGGATAAGCGCGTTATCTGTCATTCTCTGGTTGCTCCATTTGTTATGAAGTTGGGTTAATTCAGATGATAAGGAGCTGACTTGATCCACCACTTGTCATTCCATCAATATCATTTTTTCCTTAAGCTGAGCAATCATGACTTTGAGATCTTTTGCCCATTCAGCTAGATCATCATAAAGCACTCAGTATCATTCCCCAATGTTGTTACATCCTAAATCCACTCCGCTGATAGGCCATGCCAATCCAACAGTTCTCTTCTTACCTGAAGTAATTCTAAATTTAACTGTGGTACCAAAATGTCCAATTGATGGCGGACGTCCCCAACATGATGGTCCATCTGTACCAGCGCCACTTGTACCTCCAAAAACGAACAATCAAGGCAGATGAGCAGGAGGCGAGTATCATTTTGCTGTGCTTGAGCGAACCATAATACATCTCCAATTTTCTATATATATGGCGTGCCAGCACATGCAGTAGCTGGTGAATTGACAGTTGCATATAATTGGCTAGATACTCCTCAACTCCATGGGTACCAAGGCGGCAAGCCAACCCCATTGTAGTAACGTCCAGATAAGACATGTACAGGGCGTAGCAATTTTCTTGGTCTCGTTGGTACTAGAACAAACTCAGGGCATATTCACCAGCCTCATCTTCATATAGGCGATATCCACACAACAGCCACTCCATAATATCCTGCAGCTGCTGAGGAGTCACATTTGTGGAGCATCCTTGTTGGTCAGTCATCAGCTCAGGGCAATTTTCTAATTGCAGATTGATCATAACTTCATCATCCCCCAGTTAAGTTACATTAAATGATGTCAGTTCGTTGTTAGGTGTCTCCCATGCTTCCTCAGTATACTGCGCATGGAATCTGATCAAATTATGTCGGAAAAAATGAGGGCTCATTATAATATCCTAGCGTCAAAGAAATACATTTGATCAGTGGCCCCCCTGTAGTGAGCACCACTGTCAATTTTCGGCATATAGGATTGATCCTGCAAAGTCAGTTTGTGCATGGTATTGGCCACTAAGCAACCAAATCAGGCGATATAAAGATCTCTGACTTTTCTAATCAAACTCGATAAACTATATATATGGAGCTATCACCCCTTATCACAACCTTTATTTAATATAAATTGCAGACTTATCTGCAACCTCTTAATCATCAGGAAAAGACCTCTCCTTCAATCCTCCATGTGACTCTTTATATCTCAGTTCCTCAAGCCAGATGCATCCTCATCTTGGTAGTCTTCTTTTCGTCTTACCTTTTCTAGAAGCTCTCATCTATATAGGATCTCGGCCTAATTCCCCTTTGATTTGCCAAATGTTCACCATTTTGATCGGTTATTATCCAAATACCTTTCCCATTAATATTGAGACTCTTGTCAATTCCCCTCCAATCTGCTGGTATGGGTAGCATATCATCCAGTCATATTAACTTCCCAACACCCTGTTTACAACATTAGAGGTGTAAATGGCGTAAATTTATTAACTATGAACATCCTTTCCTGAACCACAAACTATAACTTATCAAACCCTAAGTAATTAATTCAGCAAAAATAGAAAAGTGGAAGCAATAAAAGTAGATCTAACTTGTTTTTCTTTTTAAGTGATAACTTCATATATGCATTTTTGATTTAGCTGATAAATATTTGGAATTTTATAAAATTTTAGTGCTATATTAGTTAAATGCTGCATGCTACCAAACAGGAAACTGAATAGTACCTACCTTCAAACCAGGTCTTTTTAATTTTATGTAAATCATTAGACTTTTATTTGTCTAAGGCCTATATTCTATATATTGCATAGATCTCAGGATCAGTACTATTACATCAATATTATATATAGCACCTTTATTATTTTGCTAAAATGATTAAATATCAACAGGAAACCTGATTGATATATGGCCATAAGATAAGGTGTAATGAGACTTGTTAGGCATTATCAAGATAACAGGATTGACACTAAGTGCAAGTTGCAGTTCAAGTAAGATTGGGGCATGATATTAAAATTTGTGGTAAATATTGTCCTAAGGACCAAGTAGGCTGCACTAAAGCAAGTTGGAGTATTATGTAATAAAATGAACCAACAACTCTCATATTGGGTATTCATAACCAAAAAAGATCATTACCTTAAAGTGAACTTCAGATGTGTTTTATTGAAGGAGGTTATGATCAGATATCATGAGCTATTAGAAGTACAGAATCACTCATTGACAAACTAAATTTTTAGAATCCTAATTGCAAACTATGGGATCTAGAAGCTCCAGTACAATGATGAAATGAACACAAAAGTTAAGCAGAAAAATACGTCATTTGCCCTTCAAAATGGAAGGATAGTGAAAAATGATTGTGGAAAACTCTAGGTGTTCGGTTCTGCACCAGATTCCTCAATCCATTTAAAATAATTATTCCTAACATTGAAGATTTATGAATTTTTTTTCATCAACTACCTTGCGCATTTTAGTATATATCTCTCTAGATTAAGACAAATATAGTATTTTGTTACTAATAATTAAATTTAATAGCCTGTGAAATTCCTTTTTAATACAAAAGTAGTAGTTGACCTCCTAATCAGAGAAGAAATTTCGCTAAAAGACACCCAATGGTGCATGACCTCCAGTTCAGACATCTCTAAGTACCAAAAGAAATTTCTTCTTCGTCTCAACTATTTTAAGAAAGCAAACAACTGGTGCTCTTTACAGGGAGGTTTTAAGTTTTCAACTCGAAAAGTTCCTCACACTATAATACATAGCCAAGAATCCATTCTTAAATGAGTCTATTTGAATAGCAAGGTCAAAACACCTCTCAGTATGAGATGCCTCCCACACAGCTCAAGAGCTTGGAATTTTGGGCTACAATTAAGTTTTCCTTAACTACATAATCAAGAACAAATTTAGATATCATGAGAGCATCTATGCTACTATTCAACAATATGAAAGAAGATTTACCTAATAGGAGTCAATACAACTAGTCCTGAGCCATTACTATAATTTACAATGATGTAACATTCACCTGATATTAGCTGCCTTCCAGAAGCTGTGTACTGGGGCATACCACTTACTCTGCCACTTTATTCATCTTAATTTCATTTTCTTCAGGTTGTATGAATACATTCCCAATGAAGTGGCCAACAACTAGGTAACCTGAACCTTTATGCCATCACAGTGAATTTTTTATTTAACCTTTCCTTCGTTTTTCATTTTAACTATGAAGCTGTCATGAACAACCAACAACTTTAAATATAGCCCAAACCCATATTAGTTATCTTGACTTTGAATTTTTTTCTATTTTGGTTCAGTTAACAACCACTTCCAAGATGTTATAATCAAGGTGTAGAATCAAGTCCAACAAGACTTTCTTTGACTTGAAGCCAGGTACATCTTTATAGTCCCCATGGACCCAAAAGATAGTTAAAAGCAAAGCAATAATACACATTTACAGCAGCGGTGCCAGGAAATTTTCTTAGCTGAAGATAATTGAGATTCAGCCAAAGCTTGTGCACCACCTGTATCTTCAGAATCTATAGGCCCCCTTGGGCCCTCATGACCCACTTATCCCCATAAGCCTATTTAAACTCAGGTTATTCTAGACTTTTGGGGCTACCTTGACCACTTGGGCCTCCCAGTTCTACACTTTTAATGATTAGAGTTGCCAATGATTCATGGAAAAATTACTATCTTCTGCCTGAACTTAAATGTCAAAGATGAGATCATAACTTAGAGATGTGGTGTCCTTCCGGATGGGGCCCTAATTGATTTGACCCTTACCTTGGAAGTTCTGGTTTGAGAGTTGGATACCATGTTAAACTTCATTAGTATGGTAGAAAATTGATTACCCAACTTGATAAGCAATGCAGTAACTTAGGGACTAGATCCAACAGCTATTAATGACAACTACAAAGCAATACAAGGAGCTAAAAATAGAAATTAAACTATAAGTCCTAAAATGCACTAATTACTAGGACTGGAATGAGGTACAGGATACCATATTATGATTATGGCAATTATTGAATAGCAATCCACTCTTAGTATGCTGAGGTAGAATCTTCCAATCCTGGGCTCAGCGCCCTACCTGCTGTTAATATCCTTATAGCTTCATTGAGTCACAATCTAATTCTGGAATTATATTGAAGTTTACACACAGTGAAAGAAGCATCGCCTCCTTTTTATAACGACTCAAAAATGCAATGTAGCAGGCGACTGATCCTTAAAAGTAAGATATCTTATAACATTCCTCAGACATGAAGCTCAGATGATTAAGTTATCATATCTAGAAGATTGCCATACCTGAGAACAAGTCAAAATGGCCTCAAAAATAAAAATATGACAGCAAACAAAACCTAGCCAGTTAAAAGAAAGACTTTATGGTCATGCCATAGGAGAGAGAAATCCCAGCTAATTTTGAAAGTTGACTCTATGCTAGAGCCTAGTCATTTTTTATAAAAAAAAATTAAAACACCCAAGACAATGTAATCACCGCTGTCATATCCCATGACATATCATTGGGAACATATCATAAGAACAAAGAAGAGGCCACCAAGGCCAAGGGTATCAAGTTTGCCGCCCTCCCAAACTTAGTATACTCTAGAACAACATTTGGTAAGGCTCAAATATGCCCATGTTGGTATCAAGGGTGCATGATTAGGTTGAGAAAGTACATCAACGACATTTAAATTCAAATAGTGCTCTATCACCAGTAATGGGACATTGTGCTTAATCATTAAGGGTATCTAATTCCGATTCTAATTACATTATTACCAAATCTAGAAATATTCTTTTACAACTTACAGCTTGAGTTAGGACCTAATGAAGATATATTACTACTAGGGATGTTAAGTTGATTTTATTGGCCAGTTTTAGTTTAGTTTGTAAGAGATAACTATGCCTTTTCTCAAGTTCTTTGTAGCCATTCTCATTGGACCATCTTCTTTGTTAGTCATCTCTTTATTTGATTGCTATTACTATATCAAATGAATCTTTAAGCTGGCCTTGCCTCAGACCTCCTCAATGAGGTTTAAAACTATATTGACATATATAATTTATAAGATTTACTTTGTTTTTCTATTATGTCGTTGATTAAGTCTAGACCACTTTGAATGAAGCTCTGCCTAGTCTAAACTCTAACTTAAGCAAATCATGGCCTCCATTGGTGTTGAATACCAGGGTATTAATCATTTTAGAAGTAGGTTGATTAAGCAATCCCACTGAAAGACTTATCGATAATACCTACTTTAGGTATTTTAACAAAATAACCAAATTGGCTAATCAAATTGTATTATATTGATTCTAAAATTGATAGTATATAATCTCCTTGGATCTGATAAGACCTCAAATCCATGGGCTAAAATTTTAATCAGCAATGAGATAGAACCTCAGGACCTAAAGTAATGTTTTCACTGTATAACTTAAGCTGCTGAAGATTTGAATAGTCTCTGAAATGGTACAATTAAAGTCTGCTCAAAGATTGACTTAAACAAAAGTCTTAATAAAGTTCTTATTAGATCTTTATGATGCCTGTAAAAGTTAGGCTACAAGGGAATTCCCAAATCAAAATGCAATATCTCAAGAAGAGCCTACATTCAAAGATCGTCCTTAAATCGCTATATTGTTCACTTCACTATTGTAATGGGCGAAAACGTCCCAGTTTATGACCGCCATCTTGCCTTCAGATTGGTGGATGGAAACCAAAAGATTGTCTGATATGAGGTTCCCTCGATGTAAGTGTTTTGCTCATCATTCTCACCAATTTAACCTAATTTAAGGAAATTCAAAATCGAGAAAGACATACACAGGTAAGCGAGTATTTACCCCAAAATTAGCCTTGTTTTATTTATTTTTAAATAAACAAGCTGACAAATTTAAACCTGATAACATAGTATACTGAGAATGACACAGGAAAAAACCAGATTATTTGGCAGATCTGTTCATCAAAAATACCAACTTTTTTATTAAGGATATAAAATTAGGATCGCCATAGGATTCCATGTCAGACAAGGCAAAGGTGGCCATGAGGCCACTAGAGACAAACACAAGAGGGTGGGAAATGAAGAAGTGAGAGAATTCTGAACTGAGTTCAGAATCATGCGGGCCTGATCATTTTAATGTTTTTTCTGGGGAGCCCATCTGGACTTTTCTTTGCTCCCCAAGGAGAATAAAGAATAGTTCAGGAGGGGCACAGCCCAGCTCTGATCCCGCATAAACCTCAAAAACCCCAAGATAGCATTTTGACTCAATATTTTGAAATCCAAATTTTGAGCCAAAATGTAACAATCAGTTCAACATGACCATTACATCACTCCCCGCTAAGAAGGAGCCCCTCCAAAAGAGGGTGGCCCATAGCTGAAGATAACCACCACAAGGGCTTACATGGTAAAGATGGAGCTGGAACCAGACTTCAAAATCCAGTTTACCTGGCAAGGGGAAACATGCCCAACTCAGGGCTGGACAGTTATCCCAAACAGGGTGGGCTGACCATAGGGGTGAGGGGCCCTGCTGGGCCAGGTCCCTCGGTGCCAACCAGATCCCTGGTGAGGGGAAGCCCCACCAGGATTTCAAACCGATCATTACTTCAGATCCAGGGTTGGCCATCAGTCACCAGCTCCCCAGGTGCAGGTTACTCAACAACTGGGACCTGAAGCAACCATTGAGGTCAGGATGAACTGGGCATCTGGTGGCTTGCTAAAAGCACACAGAGTTCAGAACTATGTAATGGACAAAAACGTCCCAGTTTTTGACCACCATCTTTCCTTCTTATTGGTGGATGGAAGCCAAAAGATTTTATGATATGAAATTCCCTTAATGTAAGTGTTTTGCTAATCATATTTACCAATTCAACCTCAGATTTAGGTAAATTAAAAAACGAGAAAGATGAACACAGGTAAGCGGTTATTCAACCCCAAAATTAGCCTTGTTTTGTTTTTTAAAGTAAACATGCTGACAAATTTAATCACAAAGAAACATAGGGCACTGTGAACAACACATGAAAAAACCAGAGTATTTGGCGGATCAGTTCACCGCTGAATACCACTTTTTTGTTAAGAATACAAATAGGATCGCCATGGGTTACCAGGTAAGACAAGGCAAGAGTGCCCTAAGGCCTTCAGAGAGACTCATGCAAGGGTGGGAAACGTCAAATAGAAAATTCTCACTGAGTTCAGAATTATGTAGGCCTGCCCTTTTAAGGTTGCTATTCTGGGGAGCCCCTCCACACTTTGCTTTGCGCCACAAGAAGCATAAAGAATAGCTTGGGAGGGGCACAGCCCAGCGCCGATCCTGCATGAACCTCAAAGCCCCAAAATGCATTTTGACTCAATACTTGGAAGTCTAAATCTTGAGCCAAAATGTAATGGTCGGTTCAACCTGACCATTACATCACCCCCCACTAAGAAGGAGCCCTCCACATGAGGGTGGCCATAGCTAAAGATAACCACCATGAGGGCTTCTTCAGTAAACATGGAGCTGGAACTGGACTCTAAAAGCCAGTCCACGTAGTTTGTGGGAAACATGCTCAATGCAGGGATGGACGGTTACCCCACATAGGGTGGGCTGACCATGGGTGAGGGGCCCTGCTGGGCCAGGTTCCTCAGTGCCAACCAAATCCCTGGTGAGGGGAAGCCCCACCAGGATTTCAAACCGATCATTGCTTCAGATCTGGGGTTGGCCATCAGTTATCAGCTCCCCTCAGTGCTGATTACTCGAAAATTGGGACCTGAAGTGACTACTGAGGTCAGGCTGAACTGGGGATCTGGTGGCGTGCTAAAAGAACACTGAGTTCAGAACTATGTAATGGGCGAAAACGTCCTAGTTTTTGACCTCCATCTTGCCTTCAGATTAGCGGATGGATGCAAAAAGATTGTCTGATATGAGTTTCCCTTGAGGTAAGTGTTTTGACTCATTATACTCACCAATTCAATCTCGGATTTAGGAAATTTGAAAACGAGAAAGACATACACAGGCAAGTGAGGATTTGACCCCAAAATTAGCCTTTTTTATTTGTTTTCAAAATAAACACACTGAAAAATTGAATCCCAATACATAGGGCACTGCAAATGACACAGGAAAAACCCAGGGTATCTGGCAGATCAGTTCACTGCCAAATACCATCTTTTTTGTTAAGGATACAAAATTAGGATCACTGTGGGATTACAGGTAAGACAAGGTAAGAGCGGCCCCAAGGCCACTGGAGAGACACACATGAGGATGGGAAACAAAGAAGAGAGAAATATAAACTAAGTTCCAGAATCGCGTGGGCCTGACTTTTATGGTCGCTCTTCTGGGGAGCCCCTCCGCACTTTTCTTTGCGCCCCAAGGGGCATAAATAATAGCTCAGGAGGAGCACAGTCCAGCGCTGAGCCATCATGAACCTCAAAACCCCAAAATAGCGTTTTGACTCGATGTTTTTAAATCCAAATCATGAGTCAAAATGTAACAATCAGTTCGACCTGACTATTACAATTATGTGGAATGTTTTTTAAAATTTACATATATACATATACATGAGCCATTTACTAGTAGATATAAAATTCATCTATATCTCTGTTTGGTGGTTTCTACTTTAATTAGCCCACCCGCCTTCTTACCATAGGACAAATACTCTGATGACACTACCTAAGCAATACTTAGCCTACTTAATTAGAAAATTAAACAAGGTATCTCAAAATTATTAGTCATGAAGCAAGTATTAACTGTTGGGCTTTATAAAATCAGCACCAATAGTTATCTTTAAATCGTAATCCCTACAGCTGGTGCTCACTACAGGGTGCCAGACATTACTTAACAACACTGGCAACTAGTTATTTGCGCCATAGAATTTAATCCAATCAATGATGTAAATTACTGGGTACACAATGGAAATGGCGAAGATGTTAACCATATGGGAAGCCCTCCATTGATATCATTTGAAGGATTAAAATAACACCAAATGGATATCCCAGAATAACAACGTCTAACCTGAATTTCAAATGAGGTGTCAAATATTTGACTTGGGGATCTTAGCTACAGTGAAAGAGCCAGCAGCAAAAGAACATCCACCATGGACAAAAGTCTTATGAATTCATATGAACTCTAGTGCTCTCCCAAAAATGTATATCTCAAGTGTAACTATTCAGATATGTCATGCGGTTTGTACACCATGCATTATACCATGTTATGTCTTTATTTGAAGATCCGCATGAGGAACTTCTTCATCACATCAATTTCCAGTGGAGTTAAAATTGGCCTATGATCGAGTGTAACATTTAGCGCCGCAAAGTATTGGAGTCATATGATGCAAAATTAGAGCAAACCACTTGTATGTAATTCAACTCTAAAACCAATTTACACCCTTTGATTCCAAAGGCATTAAAGATGTAAAGAAAGCTGCGGAACTAAACATAAAGGGCCTTGATGATTTAAATTATAAGACCAAAAACTACTTAATACTTTTTCCCAAGAGCTTCAGCAGCATAGAGCATCAGCTCAGCGTGAAATTTGCTGTCTAAGTTTTTACTAATCAATGTAAGGACAAACATATTAGTCACATAGAGTCTCAATTAGTTAGTGCTTTAAATAAGATTGACAAACTCGAAGCACACAAATATTTAATAGCTCAGTTGGTGTCCAAAAATCTTACATTTGAACAGCCTGTGTTGAGAAGGATATGGTATCCTGAGCAGCCCAAGTGTCTATTCAAAACAATTATTGAATAATTTTCCAAATTTGATATTGATATAAGGCGATTAACAACTAGCTGAGAAGACTCTGAAAGATTTATTGTCATCTCATTAAGGTTGAGCAGTGCCGTAACTACTGATATAGTAGCTATAATCCAAGAAGGGAAAACTCCACAAAGCGCTGAATGTCAGGAGATGAAGGAGATTTTAAACAGGAACATTATGAATTGCTAGAAGACAAAAATGAATTTTTTAACTTCCCACTCTATTTCTTGCCAACAAATCAATGCTATCAACCTTTGTGTTATAAACTAAATGAATATCAAAGTTTTTCTCCAAAAATGCATTAACTCGTCAGACATCACCCTCAGACCTAGAACTGGGAAAATGAAAAGCATCTTATCCCATACAAGATCAAATTTGGCAACTCTCATCAAATTATTTATTTGAAGATAGCTGACCAGGGTATAATAATTAAGAAAATGCTCTAAGAGATAAAAAATAAGAACCCCAAACAAAACAAACTAAAACGCCAAAAATTGAGCGGAACAAAACACATGCAAAAGATCAAAAAACAAAACCTTTCAGGTGGAACAGAAGATAACCGCTTATTCTGACCAATAAAGAAGGGGAGAGGGGTTCAGTGGGATCATCCTTGGTGGCGTCTTCCTCATCCCAGGGCATATCATGGACTAAGGCAGAGACTTAGGGCGTAGGGGCTTTGGCAGTATGCGGTGTAATATACCCAATTAGCGGTTGCTCATAAAAGTTGTCAGCTTTAATAAAAGATGATGATATAATTTGCAAGGGCTTCTTTAAACTAAATTCAGGAACTATTAGCTTGGTAAAAGTACTAATTTGTGCCAGTGATCTCAGTTTTGGAATTCTGCATTAACACAGCAAACTTTTTTATGGCATCATTAGTTGTTTTATAGAACTTAAGAATGTACACTTGCAAGTTGGAAGATGGTCAAAGGGATATTTGGGAGGAGGGAGACCCCTTTAATGATCACCACTGACTTGGTGACAGCTTTGTAGAGGAGATGATAGTTGAGAGTGGCAGCATTTCAACAGCGATATGATGGTAACTACAGAACATAGTGGCATCCATCTGGGGGCTTAAAAATATAAGGGAGGGACTTAGAGTGTAATCTAAATTAAGAAAACACCAAGGTATAGATTAGATGGCTAAATATACTTACTAATTCATCAACCTTAACTAATAAGCATCAAGGGTACTTGTTGGACTAAAAGTGGGTATAAGCATAACATTGTGGTTTGATTGGAAAATGGGATGAAGCCTTGGAATGAACCTGAATCTAAGCCACTCATTCCTGATTGGCTGTACTGGCCGAGGTTCTGGGATGAGGAAAGGTCTTATTAGCCGGCTCAGGAACCACTGAAGCAGCAGGCTTTAGGGCAGGATTATATACAGACAGAAACCCCTTGGGATCAGCAGCAGGTTGGGCATTAGCGGAGGTGTTTTCAAATCCAGCAGAAACTTAAGTGGAGGGGCATTTGCGTTTAAGTGATCCAACTTAGAACAGGATGGACAGATTGTCCTCCCACCCTTTAGATAGGCCCAGAACTGATGGTCAAGGGCAGCAAGAAAAACATTGTAAGGGGAAAAGACCAGTGAAACTCTATTAGAACTAGAGCGTAATTTGGTGACTGCTAAATGCTTTTAAAAGACGTGTGGGCTCCTTAGAGACCACTTTCTGAAGGATTGGGTCAGAGCCATAGGCGGCAAAAGCACCTATCAGCTCCCTTGGGCGCACATTAAGGGTAAGGTGAGTGGGAAACCAGCAAATTGAACCGTCATAGTGGTATTGCTGGTATCTGGGTTCAAATTGTGGGAAAAGGGCTGCCATGGAATACCAGGGCACAGTTGCCACAGTACCATCATTGGCTTTGTAGGTGAAGCCAGGATCAAAGTACCCTTTGTAGGGTTGGAATTTAATGAAGCTTTCAGGTTTTATCACTACTGGGCTAATTTAGTGATTAATTTGTCTGCAAATGGGAAAAACCTCCAATATTTGACACAAAGGCTGAAATGTATGTTGTTTCAGGGGAGCATTGGGGGCTTCAAGGCTCCACCTGGGAACAGGTGAGGTGGAGGGTGAGATACTTGGGAGAAAGGAATCATCCTAAGGATTTTAAAGGACTGGAGACCCAGTATGAACGCATTTCCTGCCAGATGGAATATTTTAAAAGTAGTTTCGCCATTACACCACACTGGAGCAGCTAGCAGAGAATCTGAGGCCGTCAGTGTTGAGTTAGGTGGTGGGATTTCAAAGTTGTTAATTACTTTAGCCTTTACAAAAATCACTCAGACTTTAACATTTTGGAAAGAAAGTTCTCCTACCTCCTCAAATTGAATGGATTGATACACATACAAAAAGCACTGAATAGAGCGCTCCTTGAGTACATGTTATCTTGGGTCTGGAAGAAAGTACCTTTAACCCTACCTTCAAGGAGAATTTTACACCTGGAGAAAAAACTATCATTTTTTTATGTCTATGAGGCTGCAATGGAAAGTAAAACTAATTATCAAAAGGATAAACATATATGTCTCTTTAAAATAATGACATAGGAGGGTATGGTTCCCATAAAAAAATCCAAATTACATGGGTTAAAGATAAAGAAGTGCTTCTTAAGGATTTCAGTATAAGCAAATCTTAGTATAAGAAAACAGGCTTTAATAAGGGTTGCTTTATGCCAAACTAAAGCTTTAACATAATATGCAGACTGTTTCTGTATGAGGCTAAATTTCTAATGACCTCAAAATTGCTTACATTGGATGATGCCATAGCGATTATTAGTTCTTGTTTACATAGTACTTAAAATTTTACTATATACTTTACTTCAGTCAAACAAAGCTATAAGTATGTTTTATAATAATGGAAGGCCTACTTTTGTGGTTGATAAACACAAACTGGAATTGACCTAAAGGGCGCCTAAGAAGCCCAAATTTTATACTGTGGAAGAAGCTGAACCAAAAAGTGCAGAAAATTATATGTGGCTTCTAGATGAAGAATTACTGCACCAAAGATGAGTGATTTAAAAAGAACTCTGACCTCACTGAGCAGGGAAAAGAGCAGTTGGCTTAGAGTCAAATAGCTCTAAAGCTTACCAATCTAAAGTACCTGATATCAAAATATTATAATCGCTCACCTTAAAAAATGAGAACTAATATTGTGATTACTCTGAAGGGGGTTATAAGATACTGTTTTTATATCTAAGTACACTCTCTGAGATTGCATTGCATACATTTTCTAAAATATTAACAATACTCCAAGTTGAAAGATACCTACCTTCTTTAATTTATTTGATGTCCAAGAGTAATTGATATGGCCTGTGTTGCTGACAATATTTGCCTATAAATTTGACTCATCTTAAGAATATGTAGTTAAGTGAAAATCAGAAAGAACAAATATTCAAAAAACGTAAAGAAGCTTAATGCAAAGTTCATCTTAGAGATGTTTTAGTCTGAGTTCAAAATTTTGGAGCTAGAACCAATGTGGAAGTAATAATTCAAAATTTTTATTAAGGGCCATCTTAGATAAAGGATCTTTGATCAGCGTTGTCTCATCTTGGCTCATTGAGAAGATTAAGCTTGAACGACCTCAAATACACCAGGATTATAGCACTGCAGATCTAGATAACACCAGAGCTATAGGTGTATATTCCTCCTTACTAACTCAGAATAATAAGTTAGGTTTTTTCAGTTCACGCTATTGCCTTGGACAACAGACAATGTGTCATACTTATCCTGACAAATTCTATAATTAAACAAAGGAGTTATAAATTTAAAGGAGGGATTTTCTCTCATTAATTAAAAAGTTCCCCTTGTGGTGGATAAAAAATATCTCCAGGAAGGGATACTCTTGTCTGGTCATGTACTCTGTTTCTGATTTGCCTTTACACTAATCTACGTCAGAACAAAATATGTTTAGCTCCCTGATTCAGTAGATGTGGCAAATGGAATACCATTCTATGTTACCAAAAATGGAAAATGGAACCATGGGAACAATGAGTGGTCTAACCAACATAACCTTTGAAGTTGAGGAGTAGTTAGCATAGCGGGGTAGTTCCTGCTCCATTCTGGGTCAGGTTTTGATTTAAACAGGTTTGAAACCAGCACAGGCTAAAATTACTTGTCATGTTTATTTGTCCCAAAGTCGACCTGCTTCATTTACTTTAAACATACCCTGAAGTTAATCAGACTGCTAAAAAAATATCACTAAAATTAGTGAAGTCAGTCTATGATATAAACTATTAGCAGTAGAGCTCAAGTAAGCTTATAAGCGACCTTTTTATTTACTTCTTGAAAAAATAACAAATTGCGAAATCATAGATAAGAAACACCAGGGAGTTGGAAAAGTATAATCGATTACAATTGAAGGTATTGATAAGAAAAATCATATTGATACTCATTTCAATCTATGCCTACCTAAGGATACCTAAATTATGCAACACCTCAAATCCAAATATTCAATAAATTAGACTATTAGGAACTTGAGAGGGTGCATAAGTTATTTGAATATTATTGATATATCTTATACTTAGAAGTTACCTATGGTCATATGATAAATTGGATACACGGCAATGATGTAGGAGATTCAAGTCCAGTACAAGTTAAGCCATAAAAGAAGTAAAAAGTCGAGTAGCATAAATTAAGATCAAGATGAAAGAACTATAGATGCTGGCCTACTCGAACCCTCTCAGAGTCAATGGTCATCCCCACAATTAAACATAATTAAGAAAGTTGGTAGTCACAGGTAATAATATAGTATAGGAAAATAAACAGTCCCAAAAGAAGGACAGCTATTTAAATACTTAAATAAATGATTCTCTGACTGACTTTCCAGCTCAAATTTCTTCTCTTCAATAGACATTGCTAGTGTTGCTGGAAGATGAATTTATAGCCAGAAGATCAAGTAAAGTGCGCCTTAATATGTATGAAAGGATTAATTTAACTTACTTAGCTCCCCCATTAATTATATATACATTAACCTCATATCAATGGGTTGATGGATAATATCATGCAAGATCTCAGTTTGAGCTTCATGATTGTTTATTTGAATGTTATACCGGTAATTAAAAACCATTATTAAACATCTAGATTATTTCAAGTCAGACTTTCATTGATTAAAATTAAATCAAATAAAAACTAACTCATGATTTTTACCGCTTTCCAACAGGCATTGGATTTTTTTAGAACATTTCATATTGAAAGAAGGAATTCATCCCCTATCAATAAAGTCAAAGTGATTATCAAGATGTTTTATTTTAAAGAATCTCAAGGTTACAAAAAAATTCTTTTTACATGATAGGGTATTGCCTTCATTGTATTCCCAATTTTGCTCAACTTGATGAGTCCCTCGTTTGTTTACTTTCAAAAACACCTTTTGTATATGAATTAAACCAGAAATAGCGAGCAAGACAATGAAGAATTTAATAAAAAGGTAAATTTTGCAACAACCAGACTATGAGATGCCATTCATCCTTTTCATGGATGCATATTACCTAGTAGTATGTGCCACTATCTTGCAGTTGAATGACTAAGGAATTGACTATTTAGCTTATTTACTGAAAGTCGCTATCAAAAGCTGATCAAGACTATAGTGCCACATAGAAGGAATACCTAAAGATTCTATATGCAGTAAAAATTCTAAACCCCCTTTAAAATATGAATTTTACAGTAGTTAGGGACCACGCATATCTAAAGTGGCTAAAGAAAATGAAGATCCTGCTGGAAGGCTATATCAATAGATCCTTAAATTACAGAATTATGACATGTGTATAGTTCATTAAGCAGGGATGCAACACAAGTGGGTAAATTGACTTAGC
Organism: Massospora cicadina; assembly: GCA_022478985.1. Classification (NCBI taxonomy): domain Eukaryota; kingdom Fungi; phylum Entomophthoromycota; class Entomophthoromycetes; order Entomophthorales; family Entomophthoraceae; genus Massospora; species Massospora cicadina. Next base: position 301,683 of record JAKSZP010005263.1, on the reverse strand, counting down.
TGTCCCTTACCCATATAGACAACAGAGGTTCTAATTGGCTACACAACCTAATCATGAAACTGAACTCTTGAGAGGATGAATATGAACCAGTTCAAAGATGTTGAGATGAAACTCAAAAAACACAAAAGTTTTTGATGGATTGTCATATAAGAATCCATAAAATATTTGTTACCTTACTTACAACCAACTGAACGGGATAGTTATTATATAAGCCTACAATACCTTGGACATGGAGGAGCCATAAATTTTACAAATACCAAAGATTGCTACTACTTGGAAGGAATTCTAGAACCTGTTATAAAAGTTTAAACTTCTTGCATAATCATTAGAAACAATCGCTGCGTAAGGATAAGTATTAATATGCTGATGACCCCTCAGAAGCCATTCCATACAATAAGTTTATATGTTGTATTTACGCTCCCTAAATCAGCAAAGGAAATTAATATCATGTAGAAATTGGTCATTTAAAAAAATGGATTAAAGAATTTGGCAATCCTATGCAAAATACCAAGGCCACTGCCACCCACCTAGACTATATATATTCACTCATCATGATTGCCCCAAGTATTGCTATGAGATCATGGAAGAACTTTTACCTTATAAGTTTTGAAAAACCTGCAAGCCTTCATGAAACACAACAGCTCTTCTCAGCGCCATAAAGCCTAAAAATTAATGGAAATTTAGAAATGAGAAAATGAGACTTTAGTTTCTTTAAGGAGGAAGATGACTACCTCTAAACCCTTACACTGGGATTAATACCTCCTTAGTGCACTTGTGGCTTGCCAGATCAGCTATCATTGTATTCTAAAATGTCCTGTTAATTGCCTTATATGGAAAAGAAATAGTCATTTTTTGCTCAATTAACAAAAAGTTATTATTGATATTACTGAAGAGACTGAAAATGTGTTAAGAAGATTAGCGCAGAATCATTCAACTACTGTTAACAATATGAGAAATATGACCAAACGGATATTAAAAATGGCCATTAAGCAAATTCAACCCATCAACCTTTACCCGCTTTAAAAATTTTGATATATTATACCACCACAAATCATAGCTCCAAGTGGAGAAACTGTGGACTCAATCATTGTAGGACTCCACGTCATAACTTATAAGCACAGAAACAAACACTCAAACTAAGTCTTTAAAATGGAGGCACAATTAAATAAAGTACATAGTTGATCTTTATAACGGTATCTCCTAATTTTTTTGAAGGGAATGATGTTGAATACATGGGTATCAGTCGTAATAAGAAAAATTTTGACCAAGCAATCCCACCAAAAGACCTGAAAAACTTGCTTAATTAAGGGATTTTAACATGTACCAAAATTTAATCTATTTTAAAATAATAATATTAATGCTAATATCAATAGTTAAAGAACTCCTTTAACCTGATCAATGGACTCAGATACTGAGGCTAAAATTTTGATTATCCAAGTTACAGAACCTCAGGACATATAGCAAAATTTCACTGGATAACTTAAGCTATTGCAAAGAGTATAATCTTTAAAGGGTACAATCTAGGACTTCTTAATAATATTATTAACTTAAAGTTTTACTAAAATGGGCTTATTAGCATTTGACTATTTCTGTAAAATTTTGGCTACAAAAGAGTTTATAAATTAAGATGCAACACTATATGAAAAACCTACATTCAGACTTCACCTTAAATCAATATATTGTCCTTTTTTCATTATCAAGATTTTAATGTTGGATATCATATATCCCCAATCCATTTACTGATAAGATAAAATTAATCAAAATCTTTGTTTGGTGACTTCTGCTTAAATAAGTCTTTACGCTTTTTTACTATAGGATTGATGTTTTATTTAATGGGACCTGAGCGAAACTTGGTCTCCTAATTAATTAAACAAAGTACTTGTGAAGGTCTACAAGTTAAAAAATATTGCTTGCTAGGCTTTCTGGTATCAGCACCACCAAGAATATCTAAAACTGAAGCCCTACAATTGGCTCTGTTGCATTATTTTTGTCTTATTTTTACGTTTGACCCACTTTTGCTTTGGCACCATTTGCAGTGTTTTCTTTCTGTTTGTTTTAGTATCATGTTCCCTGCTTTTATTTATATGTATTTTTCTCACTTCTACATGAACAAAGAAGATAAAGATACCCTTCTCAAAAGTGCTGTGATGTATGCCCTCACATAATGTTCCAAGTTATAATTGCACATGATAAGTATTAAATAGACTTTCACTTTTATTCATCAAATAAAAGAAGCCATAAATGAGATCATCAGCCATAGTACTAAGGCCGCGGCACTTTAACCTCCTGCAAATTGACCTCAATTACATCCCATAGAAGAAAAAGGGAATTTAAAATAAGCCAAAATTAAATTAAAGTCAGAGTCAACGCTACACATATAAAGAGTGCTAAAGCTGAATTCCAGGGAGATGGAAAATTTTTAATTTGAAGAAAAATGCCTTTTAGTTGATGAACCAAAATTAACTCTAACCAGGTATGTTAGGACTAGGGAGATCCAAAAGAAAACTGGTCTGTTGACATGAGTGTTTAGACACTCATAACAGTAACTTAATACTGTCAGATGACGCCCTACCTTTGGGAATTCACTCAGGGGAGGTAGGAGAGGGGTTTTGGGTTAACTAGGATGGTGGAAGTGAAAAGAAAGTTCCATCTTCATTCTTCAAGTTAATGTACTCAGAATGGTGAACAATTTTTTTTAACTGAGGCAAGCTGACCAGAGGATGGACATTACTGAGCTCTAAAGAGCAAAAACCATGCTAGAATTTAAACAAAATAGAGATGAATGTATCACTTAAAATGAATAAAAAAAATAAAAATAAAAGCTAAAATTAACCAACCAGGTCAGATGCAGTAAACCGCTATGCGTCCATGGTGGGGGTGAGTCAGGTTCGGGAGGCTCACCTCCCTCCTCTGTGTTGGACAGTTTATGGCAGAGCGCTGAGAGCATGGGCATTGGTGCATCCTCAAAATGGGGGTCAAGGTAGCAAAGTGGCTCGGGGAGCTCAAATTTAGCTATGAGCAGGATTGTGATATATTCAGAAAGGGCTTTTTCAGCCTCAAGATGAACTTTGAGTAGCGTGGTAAAGTTGGCGATGTTGTTGCTAGTAATGCGGGTCTTGGGGCCAAATTTTGTGACCATAGCAACTTTTTGTACTGCCTTGAGGGAAACTTGTTGGAATTGGAGAAATTCCTTTTTATAAATTGTTGCATGGGGGAAGGAAAGGGGCGGGTACCCCTTTGGCCAAGACTGTGACTGATTTCGCTATGGCCCTTCAGAAATGTGACAATCAGGGGATGCAACAGCCTCTTTAGTGAGTTGGTGGTCACTTTGGAATTCATCTGCATCTGAGCATAGAGCATAGTGGCGATTTGGGAATTGAGTCACAATTCTGCGTTTAGGTACATTTTGAGACTTGGGGCCTCGACTGAGTCAGAGATGGGATTTCCCAAATCATCAACTTTCCCCAAATAATGTCAGGGATTTTTGTTGATGATAGGTTGGTCGGCATATGGATGGGCTGGATTGGGTGTCTGGGTGGGTTTTTTTAATTTATTGGGGTCCACGCTGGCTCCTGATTAGTTAAAGGGAGTGGTAGTTTGGCATTTCAGTTCCTTATTGGTTGAATCTGTGGCATTTGCATCTACCATTTTGCGTGGGGGAAAGGGAGGATTGATCCCCATTCAAAAAGTATTTAAGTCAGCTATGGGAGCATCATGGGGGAGTCTAGCACATGGGCTCCATCTCAGGCTATGGTGTGGCTGCACCACTTTGAGTGGTCCAGGTTGAAAAAAATGGGGGTAGATTTTGCGCCCCTTATCTACTCTGTCCCAGAAAGGGAGGTCAGGGGCAGAGGGGACAATGGTGCGAGGGGATTCAAAATGGCAATCTTGCTTGATAATAGGCATATGGTTGCAAAGGTGCAAGGGCCCGCTAGTCAGTTGGCTCTGTTGGGAACCACAAATTGTAACTTGGGGTCAGCGCCATACACTGACAACCCAGCTATTATATCATTATATAAAGTTTCAGTGGGGAGGCGGGTGGGAAGACCTCTAAATTGAACCACAAGAGTGGTATCATTAGGCAACCAGCTGCTAGTAGTTGGGATGGGGGTTTCCTGGAGCACTAGGGGAATGTTGGCTGCGATTGCTGCATTGGCTTCACAAGTATAACTGAGGTCAAAGTACCCCTTGTAGGAGTGGAAAGTTGATAAAGCCTGCAGGCTGCATAAGCGCCTGAACTAATTTAATTATTTGTTTGTCATTGCAGGGGAACAAGTTGACATATTTGGCCCAGAGGCTATATTTCATCTTGCTTTGGGGGAGCACAATGGGGCTATGAGGCACCATTTGAAAATGTGTGAGGTGGAGGGCAAGATCCTTGGGGAATGTATCGACCTGAAGAATTGGGGGACTAGTTGATCTGGTTCAAAATTGTTTCCCCACTGGGTGGAAGATGCTAGAGGGGTTTCGCTGCTGCCCCATTTTTGAGCAGTGGGAAGTCAGGCCGAGGACATTGGTGGTTTGCTGTTTGTTGGTGTGACGAACAGGGTCCTTCCACATTACCACAAAACAGTTGGGCAAGAGGGCCCAGATGAGGGCCCACAAACATGAGAGGGCTGCTGTTGTTTGGTCCTTTGTTCGTTGGCTTGATGAGTGATTTAGGTATCCCTGAATCATGGTGAAGATGATGCTCACACTGAGGAGGACAGTCTGTCCCCAGAGAGAGCATACAGAGAGGCGACTGCTCTGTCAAAATCTGTGGAATGGTCCATTTTTTTTAGTACTAGATGGTCCCAACCCAAGGGGGATTCATCGATGTTTATTGAATTACGCCTGTGCTCCTAAGATCCTGAGGCGAGGGAAGGGGAGGGAGGAGGCATCGAGAAAGGGAGGGGGGTTTGCGCGCCAGAGCCGTGCTGCAGTGACAACTGAGCGGGGGAGGGTTGGCGACATAGTACAGACCTTCAGGGCCATCTCAAAGTGTACCTGAAAGTGGGTGATCATGTGTGGAAGGGTCCACACCTGCTGGTCAAAGGCAGCACGAAGGAAGGAGTTATGGATGGTCCAGATGGCTGTGGCATAGGCGAGGACACGGAGGGGTCGGTGGCAACCAGGCAATGTCTGCTCAAACATGAGGTCTTGCACAGGGTGTCCAGACCAGGGCTGAGCATGGAGGAGCGCGCGGGCCTTTGGCCAAAATGCGGCGACACCTGGACAGGTGAAAAAACGATGGAGGTGGGAGTCAATAGGCTCCACACAGCGGGGGCAGCTTTGGTGCTGGAAGGTAGGGCCAGTCCGGCCCCCTGTCCTGTATGAACAGTGGAGCACCCTCCACAAGGTGTTGGACACCTTTGCTGACAGGATGGGGTGATAGACGTCCTTCCACAATTCCTTAAGGTCAAATCTCACGGAGGGAGGGAGGAGCTCAAGGAGTCTTGGGCGGATGGGAGGACGATCTTGGGGTTGAGGCGAGTTGTGACAACTTATCCATTGTGCACAATTGCATGGCGACGGGGGCTGAGGCCAGGGCCTTCCCTTCTGTATGGGAAGGCATGGTGGATCCGCGCGCCTACTCGTTTCAGGGCAAGGAGAGCCTGGTTCCAGTAGGGGGATGAGGATGGTTTTAGGCGATGGCCTGGGTGGTTTGTGAGCCACTCCCCTAATGAGGTCAGAGATGCTCTAGGAAGACCCAGAGCTGCTGACACTGACTGGCGGAGGGCGGGCGCCCATTGGGGCATGGGGGTCGCGTCCCAGCAGACAATTGTCCATAGGAACTTCAGGAAGATTGTGGTGGCGTGGGATCGCGTGTCCAGAAGCCCTAGGCCCCCTTCATTGCAGGGTCGGGCAATGGTTGAGAGGGCCATTGGTGGATGGTTTGAGCCCCAGATCCAACAGCGGAGGAGTACATTGAGCCGCGTATAAAAGTCATCTGTGAATGGGCAGACGTGCGCTAGGAACCAGACTTTGGAGAGGAGGAACACATTGGCCATCAGAGCTCGACCCTGGGGGGTGATGTGCCGCCGGTTCCAGCTGGCAATCCTGGAGTTAACTGCTTCAAGGAGCAAGTCCTCATTGTATTTTAGCGCAACTCCTTGTTGGTTGGTGAGAACGCCCAGGTGACGGAAGGTACCGCGCTCAGGTTCAATACCAAATGGTGGTGGGAAGGTGGGGGAGCCGACCTGTACAACTGTTGTCTTGGAGGTGTTGACTATTGCGTTGGACGCCTTGGTGTACCTCTCAATGGTCACAGCAGCGAGGGCAACATCCCCAGGGCAGCCAAAATGCAATGGCAGTGTCATCTGCAAATGCCATGGTGCGTGTGGGGGCTTTACCTGGGACCAGAATCCCTGTTAGCTTGTCCTGTAAGGAGGCCAAGAGGGGGTCAAGGGTGATGTTAAAAAGGATAGGGCTCAGGGGGTCCCCTTGCCGGAGACCTTGTCCAACTGGTACTGCCACTTTAAAACCCATTGGCGCCAGGACTCTGGTGTGGAGCTGGTCATAGAGCGCTGATATCCAGCGCCTAGCTTCGGGTGGGAGATGGAAGCAGGCCAGGGAAGCATCAATATACTTCCAGGCTACCCGATCATATGCTTTCTCCATATCCAGGAGAGCCACAAAGCCATTCACCTTACAAAAGTTAGCAGTCAAAGTCACGTGAAGGTCATTATAGTTGTCCCATAACGACCTCCCCGGAATAAAACCGTGCTGGGATGGGGAGAGGCGAGGTGACACCCATTTGGTGATGCGGTTGGCCAGAAGCTTCGTGAAGAGCTTGTGGTCTGTGTTGATCAACGCTATGGGGCGCCAGTTCGCCAGGTTCCCACGGTATGACTTCTTGTGAATGAGGGTCGTGATTGAGCCTCTGGAGTCGGGGAGGACCTCGCCATTCACCAAGAGTGCAGCGAAGAGGTCGCGGAGGGTTCTGGCTATCACTTCAGGTTCCAGAAGGTACACCTCAAAGGGTATTCCGTCTGGGCCTGGGGCTTTAAGCCGTGGGGATTTCAGAAGAGTTTCCATCACCTCCTGGATGGAAATAGGCGCCAGTAGAGCCTCATCAGCCCGTGGGTCAATGGGCGGCTCTGGAGCCCGCCATAGGAAGTCTTGGATGTCCGATGGGTCCACCTGGGTGGCATGGAAGAGGCTGGAGTAGAAGCGGTGTAGTTCTTGCGTGATTTCCTCCTTATCTAAAGTGGTTGTAGTGCCAATCTTCAGTGCAGTAATATCCTGCGCTGTTGACCGGGCTTTCTGTTTCTGAAAGAAGAAGCGGGTGGGGCGTTCCCATTGAGCATAGTAACGAGATGTTGTAAAGTTTGCTGCCCGTTCTTCCTGCAGTGTGAGCTCCAAGTTGAGTGCTTCCTGCGCCGCTTCCCAGTCTTCCAACCATCTGGGAGAGGGCGAATGCTGGCAGTTTCGCTCTAGATGTCTGATTCTGGCTTCCGCCCTTTTGACTCTGGCGCGAGCTGCAGTCATCTGGGCTTTCGGCACAGTTGTAAGCAACGCGGGTGATGCCCTCCTTGGTCACCGCCCATCTAGCCTTGTGGTCAAGCAGGTGGGGTGGGGGGAGGTGAGAGTCTCCCGGATGGTCATAGACAGCTTCTCCTTAGTGAAGGGGTTGTTGAGAAGAGCTGGGGCAACCCTAGGCCAGAACCTACGCGACGGTCTAAGTGTGGTGGTGAGGACAACGGTGAGTGACCTGTGATCACTCAGATGGTTGTCGCGAGAGATGGGAGAGGAGACGCGGCCAATTAGCAGGGGGCCAATCAGTGCCATATCTATGCGTGACGCTGACTGGAAAGCTCTTCCATCATACTGGATCCTATCATGCAACCTAGTCAGACGCGGAGGGTGGAAGCGCATCTATAAAGCCACTCAGGCGAAGGAAATCCTGGAGGCGACTTGATCCAGGGCGTTCCTTTGCTGCAGGGGGGTAAGAGTCATGGACGCGACTTATGGTTGTGTTGAAATCTCCTAAGAGGACTGTATTCCGTGGGAGATTGAGTTGGAGGAGCTCTTCCAAGAGCCGATTTTGCTCCTGACCTGCATTAGGCAGGTAGATGCTTGCAGCGAAGAAGGAGAAGTCAGGAGTGGTGAGTTTGGCCAGTATGAGGCGGCCACCTAGATATTGTGAAAAAGAATGGGTTTTAACCCGGGGATTCAAAACAATAAGGGCGGCATGGTTTGTCCAGAAGGAGTTGCCTCCAAACTGTTCATTCCATGCAGATTGTTCGTGGGGGAGGATATGGGGCTCCTGGACAGCAGCTATGTCAATTTGTGCTGACCTGAAGTTTCGGAGGAGGCGGGCTCTCCGCTTAAAATCTGCAACCCATTTGCGTTGATGGATTGCAGGGCCAGGGTGCTGCCATGGGGACTCATAACTGTTCCCCTCCATGTCCTGGGGGGTTGCCAGCGCTTAAACCTGCTGCTGTGAGGCGGCTAGTTTTGAGTCCTTTAGCTTGACTATTAGCTGCAATCTGTGAGGAGCGTCGAGGGTTCTGAGGGGAAGGAGAAGGTGGGGGGCGGAGGACCCCTAAGCCAGCCTAGGATGCTGCCCCCGCTCCGTTGCAGGGGAAGGACCTGAGGGTGCTCAATGGTGACCTCCGCGGTGTCCCCATTTGATGAGTCTGAGTCCATATTCACTTCCTCCAACACTGCAAAGGATCCACGCGAAATGGACTGTGGGGTTGGGGTAGGACTCTTTGAGGTGGCACTTCTACCGCAGGCCGCGGGTTGCCAGTCCATTCTGGTGGGCATAGCTCCATTGGGAGCTGAGGGTTGATGTGATAAATCGCTGGTGGATGTTGGTGGGGGTGCCGCGGAGCCCTGAGTTGGGGTGGCTGACGAGGGGCACCCTGTGGGAGATGCCTTGCGCTTGGTGAGAGAGGGAGTTGACTCTGGGAGATTAGAGGGGGTGCCCATTGGAAGGGGGGCATGAGCGCGAAGGTATCCCATACCAATAGTGGGGTTAGCTGTTCCAACTGCTAGGCGTAAGGCCTCAGGGGACAGGTCTTGAACGGGAACCCATTGTGTGGGTTGTGGAATTGTGCTGCAGCCACGTGGGATCGTTTTTGGCCTGGTTTAGGCCCCTGGGTGGTGGCTAAGAGGGCTTGTTTTCGAGCTGTGCAGCCACTATACAAGTGTCCAAGGGCGTTACACCATGAACACCGAGGGCGCGCCTGATCAGGGTCAACAAAAAGATCTCAGGGCATGTCCCAACTACCGCCACACGAGGAATAATCTCAATGTTGCGGGATACAGTGGGGGAGGGGATGAACGACGCCCTAGCAGTGTGAGCTCTTTGAGTGGGAGCATAGTAAGAGGGGACGCTAAAGTCCACTGAAAGAACAGACCCAAACTCCATTAAATCACGATGGAGTGCCAGTTTAAGAGACTCAGGATCAACAGTCATTGGTAGGTTGGAAAAAGTAACCCATGAAATTTTCTCCAGGTGAGAGCGTGTGCGGGAGATGCGAAGAGATCCGCGTGGAATAATGACTTGGAGGGTGGCAGCATGGTCAGCAAGGGCAGCTTCAGTGAAGCCCACATCGATGTAGTGGCCCTCCACTGATTCATGGATGGTGATGTTAATTGAGAATGTCTCCGCAATCGCTGCAAAGTATGAGAAGTAATCCTCTGTATAGAATTCAACAGGGTTATGCCCATAATAAAGGCAAATTGCGTGGGAGAGGGTTGAGCGGAGTAGAGCTTTTTGCGCTCTAGTTTCGGCCCATTTCTTCTTAACATCAGCAATAAACGCCACTTCATGGGGATCAGCTTTGGGTAGCGTTGGTGCCAGAGGTTTTGCCACGCCCCAGTGGCTCCTTTGGTACGCTTGTGTTTGCTTTGGGCTGCAATTGCGGGTTGAGTGTGAGCTGGTGGTTTGGACAAGTTTACGGAGTTCCCTTGTTGCTGGAATGTTACAGCAGTTGCTGGCGTCATATTAAATTGAGGGGCGGTTTGTTGGGCCTCGCTAAATTGGGGATGCCCATCCAGATTGGAATTAACTCCAGCCAATTGGGAGGAGGGAGATGTTTCATCACCATCCCAATCTATTTGGGTAAATTCAGCCCGAGTATTTGCTGTGATTTTGTGGGCAAAACTCACTGGCTGATTGGTGAATTGGTCATTTTCAGCATATTGAGATAAAGTGCCGACTTGAGAAGTGCCAATTACGGGGTTTAAATGGGATGGGTGAGATTAGAACTGGTGTGAAGTTCTAAAATCCGAACCATTTGAATCCTCATTGGGAAGAGTAGATTGTCCCAAAATGGTGCTTAGTGAACCAGAATGTGCGGCTAATCCAACCTTACATCTGAGGATTTGGGGGACAGGTAGCTGGGTATCGCCCCTCATGGAGGGAGCCAGAAACACGGCGTCAGCAATAATAGATGGGGCTGAATTAGCTGACACAATGGGGGAGGTGAATGCCTGGATGGGCTGAGTTGCATTCAACTGAGCAGACGCCATTAAAACAGCGTGGGTGATGGCCTCCTTGGTTGGAGGGGGCCCAGCGGGTTGGTGGGAGGCAGCGCACACAGAGCTGTTAGGCGTGCAGGTTGCAGAAGTGCGATCAGGTGAACTGGCGCTAGTTGGAGTAGCTCCAGGTTGGGGGATGGTGCCTGCTTTCATGGCTGCTGCTTGAGAGCGGGTGATTCTGGTTGACCCTGAGGTGGGTAACCGAGGGTTGCTTCGTTTGGGGGTGGTGCTGGCTCGTTTGGCATAGCCTGCGGGTTCTTTTGCGGGGTTTCCCGCCATATTTGCTAATAGTTTTCGTAAATCTCTTTAGTGGAGCTAATTTTCAGGCTGAATTGATTTTCGAAAAGTGATGCTTAGCAGAAAGAGATTAGTTTGGAATAGTCCATTTTCTTCACTCAAGATTCCAGGTTTTCCTCAAAAATCTTAGGAAAGATTTCGAAAGTTCCAAAAATTATTTCCAATTTTTGAGGTTTATTTTATATTTTTAAAAGACGAGGTTGTCTTAAACACCTTCTCTTGGTTGTTTTTATATTGTTGAATGGGGGATATGGATAAATTAGATCCCAATGAGTCTTCAAGCAGCGGGCTATTTGCAGGCCTATTTTGAAAATCTCAGCCTCCAATATTCCCATCTAGGCCTGTTCTAGACTGATTGTTGGGTACCCGTGGCATTATGGAAACTTTTCTGCATATATTTTTGTTCATCAGGGATGAATTAGAGCTCAGCATTCTCATGTTGACCTTATCTCAAAAATTTCCATTTTTTGGGATAATTCATCCTAGCAGCCCCTGATTCTCTGGGCTGCCCTTCACCATGGCTCTCAATATTTTTGTAAAGCGGCAGATTTGGCTTGGCAGCTCCTGATTTGCTGAGCTGCCCAATGCCATGATTCTTGACGTTTCTGCTTTTGGTATTATTCAGCTTTGCAGCTCCTGATTTCTGAACCGCCCAATGCCATGGTTCTCAATGCTTCTGTTTTTGGCATAATTTGGCTTGGCAGCCCCTGATTCGCTGGACTTCCCTTTTCTGTTGCCATTCTCATCGTTTAGCTCATTGGACTTCGGGTTGGTGGCCTTTGATTGGCCCAGTCGCCATTAACGTCAACCTTTGCCACATTTGCTCCAAGTTTTCATCAATTTTCCAGCATCTGATTTGTCAGAATGCCATTTTTGAGGGTTGTTGCCCTCGAGCCCTATGCTTTTATTTATATTATTTATGTTACTATTAGCTGTGATCCCCTGCCTTAGGGGGAGTCGGGGCTATGTGGTGGTCAGGCAGCGCCTTGACTGTCACATCACCCCCCTCAGAGGAGAGCCCCATGTGCCCCCAGTACCCTCCACCTTCTGGAGATAGTTGGCGCAATTAGCGGCTGTTTTCCAGGAGGATTCTTCTATCAAGTAGCCAACCTAATTTACCAATTACCATCGCTTTTTGTGAGCGATCTTGGTGTCCAGGATCTCCTCCATCTCATACTCCGCCTCCCCTGGGTTGTCTGACTGGACCAGCTCCAGCTTTGCTGGTATGGGTCCTTCATAATTTTATGAGCTGCAAAACGCGCAAAACCGGATGTGCATGTAATCCTTCTGGGAATTCTAATTTGTATGCCACATCATTCACCTGTAAAAGGACCTTGTAGGGTCCTATGTTGATGGGTCTAAACTTCCTACACTGTCCTGGGGGTGTGTAGTGTTTGGCATTTATCAAGACGTAATCTCCATCTTTGAGGGTGGAGCCATAGAATGATTTTCATCCACCTTCATCTTCTGGGCCTCCGCCGCCTTCTCCAGGTTGGCTCTTAATGTCTCAAAATTTTCCCTCATTCCGGTCACTAAATCATCTGACATGGGATTTGTTCCCCCAGCATGTCCCTCCATCATCCGTGGGTGATACCCATGGTTTGCAAAAAAGGGCAACATTCCAGCTGATGAGTGTGCCAGATTGTTGTTCGCAAGCTGTGCAATTCTCAGCCACTTGTCCAATGAAAATGTCGCATGGTGAGGTAGCACCGTAGGTACTGTTCCAGGGTCTGATTGACCCTCTCCATCTGGCCATCCAATTGGGGGTGGTAAGCAGAGGAATGGCATGGTTTAATGGAAAATTTTCTAGGAGGTGATCCCAGAACTGGGAGATGAACTGCGGGCCCCTGTCTGAGATGATCTCATCTGGGAATCCATGTCAGGCAAAGACCTCCCTCATGAAGATTTTGGCCATATCCTTTACCATGACCTTAGAGGTGCATGGGAAGAACTCATCATATTTTGTTAGTCAGTCCAAAGCAAACTATGACCGCATCGTAGCCCTCCAATATTGGGAGCCCAGTGATAAAATCCATGCTCAGGGAGGTCCATGGCATTTGGGCGATCTGCAGTGGTTTTAACTTCCTTGCAGGTTTATTTTGAGATGGCTTTGATTGGGCACAGGTAAGGCAGCACGCGGTATACCTTCTTACAGTTCCCACTAGGACTGGCTAGGAGTAGTTCCAGCGTATCAGCTTAATTGTTTTCCCCACCCCAGGGTGTCCCACCAGGGGTTGGTCATGACATAACTCCACCACCTCAGTTTGAAGCTTGAGCATCAGGACCCATAGGCAGTTGTGGTGCAGGATGAGGCCCCATCCTTCCTTTGATTCTTGTATCTTTCGCTGGGGTCCCCTCCCTCTCTCTCTCTCCTGACCTTGTCTCTAAATTTGGTGCATCATTGGGCTGTCTGTATTCTCTCTGTTAAGTCAGCGCGTTCCTCCTGTATTGGTGCAAACACCTGTGGAGGTAGCATCATGGCCATGTTGAACTTGTCCAGCTCCTCCTTCACGAAGATCATTTTTGGGTCTCAGCTAAGTAGGTCTGGGAGTAAGTTGATCTCCCCAGGTTTATAATCTATTTTAAAATCATATTGAGACAGCTCTAGGTGCCAGTGGGCTTATCTTTGGTTCATCCTATGGGGGTTCTTGTGGAACTCCAAGGCCCTGTGGTCAGTCCAGATCGTGAACAGGTGGCACGCGTATAAAAGATGATTCTGCCACTCATCTAATGCTGCAATAATCGCCAGGAGTTCCTAGTCATAGACAGGGTGGTTTGTTTCTGCTGGTAGCATCTTCCTGCTGAAGTAGCATACCGGGTGCTTCAAACCATCCTCCCCTGTCTGCAAGAGGACCGCCCCAATGGCGAAATTTAACGCATCTGTCTCCAAAATGAATGGACAATTGGCGTCCAGGTGTGCTAGGACTGGCGCTGTGAGAAGGGCCTCCTTAATGGCCTGGAACGCCCTAACTTCTTCCTCTCCCCATTGGAAAGGGACTTGCCCAGTCAACTGGGTAAGCGGGGCAGCTGTTTCTGAGAGGTCCTTGGTGAATCTCCTCAGGAAATCCACCACCCCTAAGAAACTGCGCACACCTGTCTTATCCATTGGCGCTGCCCACTACTTCACTGCCGTCAGCTTATCTGGGCAGATGGCTGTCCCCTTCTCATTTACACCGTTTCCTAGGAAAGATACTGAGCCCTTGTAGATCTCCCATTTGGAGGGCTTCAGTCGCAGGTTAGCCTTGTCCAGTGCCATGAGGATCTTCTTGACGTCCTCTGTGTGCATCTCACGAGACTTGGGTGAACACCAATATGTCGTCCATGTATGTGACACAGCATTTCCCGATCAAGTCGCCCAAGGCATGGTCAATGGTCCTTTGAAAAACGGCTGGGGCGCTCTTAAGTCCGAATGGCATAACCTTGTACACATATACTCCTAGGTGGCACTTGAAGCCATGTACTGTTTGTGCTTGGGTACAACTGGCACTTGGTTGAAAGTGTCGACCAGGTCCAACTTTGAGAACACCTGACTCCCAACGATCATCTGGGAGATGCTCGCCATTAGCAGAATGGGATAGGGGTCCGTTTCAGTTATGACGTTTAAACGGTGGTAGTTCACACAGGGGCGGAGCTCGCCATTGGCCTTGAGGACCAGGAGGATGGGAGACACCACTGGAGATTTTGAAGGCACAATAATCCCTCGCTCCAGCATATCCTTCATGTACTGGTCTAGGGCTTCCTTCGCTCTGGGGTTCAGGGAGTACACTGGGCTTCCTTTTGGGAGCTCATCATCCCCTTTGAATTTGAACGAGAATGCAAAGGGGCCCTGTGGAGCGCAGGTGGCGGCGACGCTCCTCTGGAACAGGTGTTCGTAGTCTCTAAATTCCTCTGGTATCTTTTCCCTCTCTGTCTTTAGGTTCACAGAGTTCACGCCAGGCCTGCTGCTGCCTGAGGTAAAGAATTTTAACGTTATAGGCTCTTGATCCTTGGGGTGAAGCATCACCTGGCCCTCCTCCAGATCAAAGTGTGGGGAGTACTTATGCCACCTTTTCATGCCCAGAACGATGGGGTGGGGCAGGTTCTGGATAGCGCAAAAGTCTTCCCAGAAGTGGTGGATTCCCTGTTGAAGCTTGATCCTGGGCTCAATCTCCCATCATTCCGATGACTTGGAGGTGTCCGCAAGAGTCACAGTACCCTTTTCTAACATTTGTACTTCTAATTTCTTGGCTAACTCTTGGTCCAAGTAGTTTTATTCAGCTCCAGTGTCCACTAACAGCCACAGTTTTTCTAACTTGGCCCATTTCCCTTTCTTCTTTTGCTTCAAAGTAAATGGAATAAACAGGTAGGAGGAACCATTTCCTTTATTGAGCGAAGAAATGTGAGTGAGGGGTCAGGTGAAGGTTGTAGGTGGGGCCATCCAAGCTTCTGGGAGTAGTGGGTGCAGGAGCTGCAGGGTGTGAGTCATTTTCACCAGGGCCCCCCTGCTCTTGTTGCCCCATATGGCTTGAGATGGGCTCTGACTCCGCTATTCATCCATGGAATTTACCGTGGTTCCCACGCACAGGGGCCCTGGCTTGGGCCAAGGCTAGCTGATTCTCTACCTGAGAAGCAATAGTGACCTCTTCCTCCAAGGTTGCCCTCAGGCGGGTGGCGGCCATAGCTGTGAGGATAACCAGGCGAAGGTTCTGTCTAAACATCCATGCGATCTGGGAAGGAGACACTTTTGCGGCTTTGGCTAGGGGGCGGAACAACTGAGCGTACTCCTTAATGGCCATTCTCCCTTGGCTGAGGGCCAAGAGCGCTGACCAGGCAGCATTTTGAGAGTCGTTTAGGGTGGCAACTCTTTCCACAAGGTGGAGGCAGTCCTCCAGAGAGGCTGGAAGGGCCGGCTGTGTTTCCAAGAGGTCAGTGAGCCAGATGGACAGGTTTTTCAGCAGGTCCATTATCACTTGGGCAATCTGAAGGGATGTGGCCATTGTACCCCCAGAGGCCGCTGTGAGGTGGGCCTGTAATCTAGTGCAAGAGAAGGTTCCATGCATGACACTCAACTCCTTTGGGGTCAGTGCTTGTCTAAACTCAGATGTGGCATCAATGTGTTGGAAATAAGCGACAGAATTCCCTCAGGATGGGAGGAGTTGAGCGGCTTCCCTCAGCAGGAACAGGATGGAAAAGATGACCATCAGGAGAGTGGTAGTGTGCTCATACCAAGCTGGTAGGGCTCTCTCATATGGTCTCCCCATCCCATCCCATAAAAGGGAGATGAGATTGAATGAACTTCATCTAATGTGACTAATAGGTCCTTCCACATTGCCACAAAACAGTTGGATAAGAGGGCCCAGGTGAGGGCCCACAAACATGAGAGGGCTGCTGTGGTTAGTTCCTTTGTTCATTGGCTTGATGAGTGATTTAAGGTATCCCTGGAACATGGTGAGGATGATGCTCACACTGAGGAGGACAGTCTATCCCCCAGAGAGCATACAGAGAGGCGACTGCTCTGTCAAAATCTGTGGAATGGTCCATTTTCTTCACTCAAAATCCTGGGTTTTCCTCAAAAATCTTAATAAATGATTTCGAAATTTCCAAAATTTATTTCCAATTTTTGAGGTTTATTTTATATTTATTAAAAGACGAAGTTGTCTTAAGCACCTTCTCTTGGTTGTTTTTATATTAAATGGGGATATGGGGAAATTTGATCCCATGGAGTCCGTGGGTGGTGGGCTATTTGCAGGCCTATTTTGAGAATTTCAGCCTCCAATATTCCCATCTAGGCCTATTCTAGACCGTTCATTGGGTACCCAAGGCATTATGGAAACTTTTCTGCATATATTTTCATTCGTTGAGGATGAATTAGAGCTCAGCATGCTTTTGTTGACCAAATCACAAAAATTTCCGTTTTTTAGATAATTCAGCCTGGCAGTCCCTGATTCGCTGGGCTGCCCTTCACTGTGGCTCTCAATATTTTCATCAAGCGGCAGATTTGGCTTTGCAGCTCCTGATTCGCTGAGCTTCCCAATGCTGTAATTCTTGACGTTTCCACTTTTGGTATTGTTCAGCTTGGAATCTCCTGATTTGCTGAGCTGCCCAATGCCATGGTTCTCAATGATTCTGTTTTTGGCATAATTTGGCTTGGCAGCCCCTGCTTCGCTGGGCTGCCCTTTGCTATTGCCATTCTCATTGTTTAGTTCATTGGACTTTGAGTTGGCGGCCTTTGATTGGCCCAGTCGCCATTTACATCGACCTTTGCCACTTTTGCTCCAAGTTTTCATCAATTTTACAGCATCTGATTTGTCAGAATGCCATTTTTGAGGGTCATTGCCCTCGAGCCCAACACTTTTATTTATATTATTTACATTACTAATAGCCACGATCCTCACCTTAGGGGGGGTTGGGGCTATGTGGCGGTCAGGCAGCATCTTGACATCACAGTTGGTTTTTTGTAGTTGTTTAGTTCTTCTGTAATTCCAAAATTTACTCAAATGTGTAATCAAATGGAAAGAGAAAGTTGAACAGTTAATTCCATATATTATTTTTCCTTAGTAACACTAACTGCTTTACTTTATCTAAAGATAAAAAGAATACTTTTTATTAATTTATGGCATGTAATTTCTTAAAAACCCAAATCCTTTCCATTAGAAGGGTGCTGGGTTTTATGTTATGCTGGGGTGGGGGAGTTTTTAAGCCAAATAAAATGCTAAGGAATGGTTGCTGATTTTAAATACCATGATCAACTTTTTAAACACTAAATCCAATTTAATAGTATTAGGGAACATTGCCTTTAATGATTTACATTAGTAACCATATTGGCTAATGTTCAAACACTATTCTCAGGTCATATATATTAAATTCAAATGTCCAAATTCTTTTAGAAATTTTATAATTTTCCATGGGTTTTATTCCTGACTATGTTTTTTAGCTTCATATCTGAATATGACTCATTAGATAAAAATTTTCCCCTCAGGTTGAATCCTGATTAAACTATCTGTTAAGGATGTAGACTGGGGGCTTTGTTATTGATTTTCTTGGAATTCCCAAAATCTACACAGATTTTTCTAAAGTTTATAAATAGTTCTCATCAGATTAGGAGACAATAGTGGACTTTAGAGTATGTTGTGGGAAAGAGCTTAGGAAGCATGGATGGAGCAGCTACGTATCTCTCATCTAGGGTATGACCTAATTTAGAGATCTTGTTAAGTGGCAAGGCCTAGGGGATTTTGCCTTTTTGAGACTGAAAGGGTATTTGAACTGGTCCATCTTGATATTCAGAACTAAAAGCATTACATTACCTTTTCTAAAAGGACAAAGTTACTTTTGCTTCAGTGGCGTTAGCCAAGGCGTGATTCTTGTGTGGGGTGGAGAGTTTAATAGCTGCACTGGTGGCCTTCTTATTTAGGGAATGTGATGTTCAATTGGTTTGGCCTTGTGAAACTCTGAAACAAACACCTGACAGTGTTTACAATGGTTGAAATGAATCCAATTATCTATAAAATATGAGAATTCTTACAAAATACCAAGTAATTAAAGGTGTGTTTGACTCTTTGAGAGTTAAAGATCTGCTCCACTTTAAAATCAGATGCAAACTCCACTATGTTTTACTCTATTTCTATGGGTTTACGCCCTTTAAAAGGAAATAAGGACGAGAATTGAAAGGAGTTTTGGATCTTCCAGTGAGTAGCAATTCTACGTGAAAAGATCCGTTTTTAGCACCTGGCATATAGGGAAGGGACTGCTTTTTTCAAACCAACTTATGGCACATCACTTAATGTTGCAAATTCTTGAGATTAAACATAATCAAATTACTTACTTGGTAATCATGCACTATGTCAGGATTCAAACCCAAATTGAGGATTTTAATGTGATGGCCAAAGGGAATCAAGCTTGATCTGACAAAATAGCCAATCTTTTATCAGGGATAATCCCCAACGAAAATCACAGCCTTCCAACATAAGGGATCACTCCCTGACTTATGCAGTTGACTATTGCTCTCTCAAAGCTACCTAATCTCAGGGTTTAAACCTGATCTATGCAGAAATCAAATCCTGTTTGACTTAGATGGCCAACCTGCTATAGAATCCCCTATTGGTAACAAGTATAAATTTTAGCTCGAATGCTTTGATATGTATTAAGAAAACCTCCCTGATCTCTCATATAATGTTGATTCTGAAAACAAAAAGTATTTGAGGTGTGTCGACCTGGGTACAAATATACCACATCAAAAAAATTTCTAGTCAGTATAGGTATCAAACCCAAAACCTGCACTAGGGTAGAAGCATTTTTACCTTCAAGGCTAACCACCCTTCATATAATGTTGATTCTAAACAAATAAAGACTACTTTCTTTTTATCATTAACAATTTGTCCACCTCTAAAATCATTCAGGGTGAATATATATCTAGGATTTACTACTCAAGGCATTATATCCTGAGAGAAGATTTTACAGCCAAGAAAAATAAAATTATCTCCAACACCATGGAACTTTGGGTATCCTGGCCTCAAAAAATTAAGTATATGTGGTATAAACCCCGTGGTCCTGGAAAACTGGTGCTCCCTGCCAGTTTTACCCTAAGTTCAAAGTGAAAATATATAATAAATAAACAATGAACAGTAACAATTTGGCTTCAGAAAACGCCGCAGATTGTGAAGCTGCCCGTCTTAGTGACTGGTCAAACAATATGCACATAAGAGATATATCACGACCTGCAACATTATATTTCTCCTGTCATTGGAGGTGACCCTCCACGCTCTATCTGCAGAGCGATAACAAATGCACTTATTAGACTTTGATGAAGCCCTTCAGCTTCTCTTATCTGGGACTTGTGTCCCCGGAGGCTGAGATGATAGAAGATGGGCTCTTGCAGTACCAGCCCCTATGATGAATTTGGCCCAAAGTTCTTTGCTTGATGTAGATCAGGTTGGAGCTGGACGTACAAAATGCTATTTGCGTCAACTTGTACATCCCACCTTGTATCATCTACTACAAGTAGCAAGAGACCCATCATCAGGAACTACTCCACCTTTTGCAATTATTGGAGATGATACATTAGCAATTCCTCCAATTCTACCAATCTGCCTCCCAGTTTGACATTGAAAATCAAAACGCTATATTGTAAAATTAGCAGCTTATCAACGAGATACAAGAAGTGCTAACCCTTCTGGATCAAAGTATCATGGGATTTATTTTAATTGTACTCATTAATTGTTTTAGTCAACTAGAAGTTGTCATTCATAAACAGGTTAGAGAATTTACCCTTGGGTTACAAACCAAAGTTAATAACTATATGATCTCCATGGATTAACGCCTCCAGTTGTTGAGGAAATGACCTATGAAGTATGTGGTGACCAAGATAACTACCATTCTTCATGGCCACAAGGAGTGCCCGGTGAGCGCTTACCCCCCAGTCTTGAAAGACATGATGGTGGATGTGGACCCCCTGGGCCAATGGGATCTTTTGGACCTAGCGCTGACCCAGAAATTTCTGACGAACGCCTCCAGGCGTTAATTCAGCAAAAAAAAACTTATGTTCAATCAGGATGCTTCACCCAACGAGCCCAAATCACTTAAAATCAAGTTTCTTCTCCCCTAAAATTTTCCTAATCGCTCATCATGAACGCCTCAGGAACTTGGCAACCCTACCTGGTGTGTTACATGGGTTATAGCAAAGAGTGCTGCCACCAAGCAACATCAACTCAAACTCCAAGATGCCACTACTGCTTTAAAACGTAATGTGGCAGATAAACCAGCTCATTGCCATGAAAAGGGATCTTTGTGCCACCCTTGATTGAGTAGATCTACTAATTAAGGATTTTTACAACCTTCAAATTCAAGTTGATGCGCTTCATTCTAAAGAATATTCTTGGATACCGCTTCTTTATTAGGTGAAAGCGTGCCCCCAGTGTCAGTCCATGTCATTTGGCCTCCAACCCCTCAAGTGGTATGTTTAAACCCTTGTTCAAAGAAAAGTACATCTCCAGAGAGAGGAGCATCTTCCATTTCTTATATTGCTGCAAAAGCGCTATGGAAGAAGCGACTTACAACCAACGTCTCAACACCTGATGAACTATCTTAGTTGCATGGCTCAAGACATTATGTCCCTCATCTAACGCATTGCCATATGTGGAATGAAGCAAAGACTGTCTTGCTTCAAGGATTTAGGAACGACTTAACCTTATCTAACCAAAATCAAACCTTTATGGAATAATCCTTAAACAAGGAAAGACCACCAATGATTTGTGAATAATTTTTACCTCTAGGCTCAAACGTTGATTGCAGGGGATCATCTTACGTTAGGTGATGCTATAACCACATCGTTTTTGGCATTTAAATATATACATAAAATTCTACTCTATATTAAAGCGGTGAAGTTTAACTTGACGTCCCATCTCCATATTTAAAAAACCATCCTGGAGATCCCTTCCAAAATACACAAACCACTGGGCCACCTCATCTTAACAATATTAATCCCCAGCAAAAGCGTTATTCAGTTACACCCCCTTATTCACCTACACCTAAATTATTCTGCAATTTTTGCAAAATAAACAACCATAACGTAAACTTTTGTTGCAGCCGCCAAATTAAGATGTCAAAAAACCAGTCAGTATAGGGAAAGAGGCTCTTTATGCTGACAACACTCAAGTGCCTCAAAACCCTTGTTCTAGCTCTAGTTCTATTCCCAGCACCTCAGGATGTTTTGTGTTAGCTTTCCTGGAAAAAGTTGATGTACCTCTCTATATTTAAAGAAATAAAAATATTTAGTTTTCTTATTTTTATACTAGGCAGTTACCCAAACAAATTTTGGAGGTCAGCTCCTCTATGAAAAGGCAAGCGCTGGCAGATAAACCCTTAGATAGCAATGAACAGCCCCAGGCTTGTCCGCAGCAAGAACCTTCTCTTGCTTTGCTGCAGATCCCTAATGACAGTCTACTAACTGTTAATTCCTGGTTCAGATATTTGGTGGTTCAGGTGGAGGTAGTTGTTCACTAGGTTAAAGTCCTGGAAATAATTGATACCAGCTCACCTGTTAACGTTATATCTTTCCAACTTATCCAGAAAAATAAAAATGGCTCCAGACTTGATTCATGAAGCTGAATATGGATTTCAGGTAATCAGTTGACTAAGGCGATTGAAGCGTATTCTTTTCCCTCCAATTTGGGAAACTTTTAATTACTGCCACTGCTATTGCATTAGAAACAATAATTATGAGTTGCATATTGGAGTCCAACTGATTAGGGAGTCTAACTGGATTATCAACCATAAAGAAAAATGCATTTCACTTTTAGTGTTTAATTCCCATTAAGACTTGAACTCCCAGTCAAAAGTAAAGGAGCCCCAAAAAGATGAACATGCTTCTTGAATATATGTCCTCTATTTTCACAGTCAAATATCAAGTCAGAGAAAAAACTAAGTTACCCCCTAAGATGTGGACGCTAAAGATGGGATTACTTTGTATGCCCCCATCCAATTATGATACTCTCTGGCTCACAAGTCATTGTGGATATGGGGATCAAGTTTCTCACCCCTTCTAATTAAATTTTGGAGCTAAGCGGACATCCAAATTCTTTAATCAAAGAAGCTTTAAAATATCCAGAAATTTTGGATCATGTTTAAGGGAAATCTATCTCTATCTTATTAGGCAATCTAACAAATTAAACTCACCAAGTCCCTCAGTATACCCTTATTGCTTATGTAAAACTATGCCCAATTGAAGTAATTGCCGACATTAATTGTTTTGGCTCTTTACAAGGTTTAAAGTTTGATCCCCTACCCACCATAGCTCTGGTTAAAAATAGCATTGGAGACAATCTCACCCCTAACAAGCGTTAGAACGTCAAAAACTTACTTGAGGGGTATTGTGATATTTTTTCCTGAGACCAAGTGATTACAGAAAAATGTCCGTGGTAGTTCACCAAATTGAGACTGAGGCTCACCCTCCATTTAAATCTCGGCCATATCTAAAATTTAAAGTTGAGGAAGCTCAAGTGGCCTTATAGTTACAGCAACTGTTAAAATTTGGTTACTTGTGTCTCTTTAAGCCCATGGGCTTCCCCGCTTATATTAATTTAGAAAAAGGATGTTGGTCGCCATGTTTTCACGAATTATTGCCACCTCAATTCAATCACAATAAAAGATAACTATCCATTGCCGTGTATTGATGATTCCTTATACCTGATATCAGGTGCCCTCTATTTTTGGCTATGGATCTTGCCAGCGGATACTGGAAAGCCAATTTGTCACCAGAAGACCGTGAAAAATCCACCTTCATTTCAAGTGTAAGACTATTTGAGCCCAATTAAATGCCGCAGGGATTATGTAACGCCCCTGCTACCTTCCAACACTCCTTGGACGGACTTTAGGGTGATTTTAAACGTTCTTGTGTGCTAGTTTAAATTGACGCTATTACCATTTTTGAGGACCTTTGCCAAACAAATAGATTATCTCATGCAAGTATTCCAGCATTTATGGCAAGCTTTGTTAAAGCCAAAGATGTCAAAATGCTCCTTCTTTCAGAGCGAAATGGATTTTTGGGCCATAAGGTAGGGAAAGCCAGTATATCCCCAAACGGATGATAAGGACCTGGCTATTTCTAATATTTCCCCCTAAACCCTTATGAGATGTACAACTTTTATAGTGATGTTAATATTATTGCCAGTTTATTCCCCACTTTGTTGACACCTCCAAGCCTCTAGTATACTTATTGAAGAAATGAATACCCTTCCAGTGGAAAGAAAATCAACAGTAGGCCTTTGACCTGCTTTGCATCTCTCTTTCACTCTACAGTACTTATTCATCCTAATTTTGTTAAACCCTTTCTCCTCTTTACTGATACTAGCAATATAGCCATTGGAGCCATACTTATTTCAGCACAACGAGAATTTAGTGGACCATCTTATCGCCTATCATAGCAAAACTCTAACCAGAGCTTAACGCAAATATAGCATTATGGAGCGCAAATGATAGGCGGTACTAATGGCTTATTAAGAATTTCAAACTTTATTTATATGGGAAACACTTCACCATAATGACTTATCATGCTTCTTTGCAATGACTACAGCAAATGAAGGACCTAACTGTAGGTTATCCCAATAGGCGTTAAATCTCCAAAACTATGACTTTTCAATCATACATCATCCAGGGCCTATACATTAAAACGCAGATTGCCTATCCCAGCTTCCTATATTAGCTTTAACTGACCTTGAAGAGGATTGGCTCTACGACCTTCTAACTCAATTGCAATTATGAAAAGATCTACCACAAACCCTTCAAAAGCAATTAGCAAAAAAATTAGCGAATTTTAAAGCCAAAAACGGACAACTGTATGAGTCCATGTCACAAAAATGGTTGACCTATGTGTGACCTTTGCATTAAAGTGACGTTATATTGGAGTGACATTAAAAAGGTGGCCTTGCGGGAATTTGGAAACTTACCAGTGGCTCAAGGCTCAATTCTACTGGGAAGGAATGCTTGTTTTGATACAAGACATCTTAGAGTCCTGTCTAGTATGTAAAAGCCAAGCTGGAAAAATCCCCAATCTCAACATTTAGTGGTTCCACCCTGTAAACTTTTCCATGATATTAGCATTGATGTTGTAGGACCTCTCCCTTGAGCTTCTAATAATCATCAGTTCCTCCTTCTAGCTGCGGATCATTTAATTAAGTGGATAAAAGCTAGATCACTACCATCCGCTTCAGCAAAAGCTACTGCCTTAATATTAACTAATTGGATTAACACCCAGCATGAGTGCCCTAATATAATTCTCTCCAATAATGGCAAAAACTTCCGATCATTGTTGGTGAATAATTTAGCCAAACTGATGGGATCCACCCAGGTATTTTCTACTCCACACCATCCTGAAACCAATGGAATTTTAGGTTGGCAAATGGTACCCTAACTGCTACTCTCCAGAAATGGCCACGATTAACTCTCTTCATTGGCCCCAATATTTTCCTAGTGCGATACTGGCCTACAGAATAAGCTACCTTAAAATATTTAAGATGTCGCCCTTCTAGGCTTTATATGAAAGAAATCCCCATTTGCCTTCTAAAGTGCAGTCCATGGTAGATCAAGAATTACCTAAGGCCCCTGAAATGACTATGTGAAGCATTGGCAACGAAATAATCTGACTCCAGGATCTAGCTTTCAAGAACTTATCTGCTTCCATTAGTAGAGAAACTAATCAATTTAATGTCAAGCATGATCACTGAACACCTTACAACTGGGTGACCTATTCCTTTTCTAGCATTATCAGCCTGGGGGTTGTGACAACGAATTGAGCACCAACTGGTTGGGGCCCTTTAAAGTCATTTATAAACGTGGCAATGACAAAAAATTGTAGAGGTCATTCATGGTACTGTAGTATACCGCATATATAGTCGCTTTCACCATCCGTTTTACTCCCTATTCCAAGAACTAGAGGGGCTTTGTTGGGATTGCTACCCAGTTGAAGATTTGAATAGTTCATCCAAAGGGAATCGAGCTCAATATGATGATATAGACCAAACCTTTATCAATGATAATCCCCAGCAAAAATTACAGCCTTCCAATATTGGGGATCAACCCTGACTTATGCAATCGACTATTGCTCCCCTAAAGCTGCCTAATATCAGGGTTCAAAACTGATCAATGTGGCAATTGAATCCTGCTCAACTGAGATGAGCCAGCCACAGAATCCCCAATTGGTAATAAGTATAGATTTTAGCTTGGAACGCTTGGAGATTTACCAAGAAAGCCTCCTTGATCTATCATATAATGTTGTTTCTAAACAAATAAAGACTACTCTTTTTGCCATTAACGATTTGTCCAACCTCATAAATCATATAGGTATGAAAAATATTTAGGATTTACCACTCAATGCGTTGTATCCTGAGTGAATATTTTCCAGCCAAGAAAAGTAATACTTATACTCCAACACCTAGGTTTTCAGTTCAGCTGACCTCAAAAAATTAAGGAATACGTGGTATCAACCCCCATGGCCCCAACACACTGAATGTCATTTTTTGTCAACAAACTGTTTGGTTTGTTAGCAGGCTTAGTAAACTGTTTCTGGACTCAAAGATGCAGCTTCCAGATGTGCTTAATAAAGCTGGTCGCTGCTGGAATAATGGTGCGGACTTGGGGTCCAATGGTGAAATCTAGACAATAATCCAAGTAGTATTACATGGGTGACCCCCGTTGATGCATGTAGGAAGTTATTGTAGAAAAACTAGGCCATAGAGAGGTCTGCTACTAGGTGATTGACAGCGGTGGAATAGCATCAGATATGCTGCTCCAATGAATAGTTGGTTCATTCATTTTAGCCATCAGATTGAGGATGGTATGCCAATGATCTGCAGGGTTTATGTCAGATTGTCTATAACTTTTCAGTTCCTAGGAATGAGATGAGGGAATACTCATTCAACATTTTTAGAGAACAAGTTAATACCATAAGCATGAATAGAATACCTCTGAATATGTTAGCTATAAGAATAGAGACCTCATTAGGTAAGTCTTTAATAAGTGACTTTTAAAACCTTTATTTAAAGAATATAGATATAATAAAGGTTTAATCGAGAAGACAACCAACATGGATGTTGGTCAACCAAGAATGATTATGAGAAAATTGAAGAAGTAGGCCATCATCCTTTTTGCTGAGGTATACACAAAATCTGGCCAATAATATTAACTTACCATTAATTAAGGTGCTATAAATTGAGTAGGCGTGAACTTTAGTTACTGATTGAATTTTAACCTTACCTGATTTAGAAGTATTCAAACTGAATTAGACTCAAGTTCTCATTTCTTAACCAGAAAGGCTGACCCATCTTTTTTGATTAAATGGCTGATACACTGGAGCACTGTTGATGTAACATTGGCTAGCCCATCACGCGAACCCTAGTATAAACTGGCCATACTTTGTCCTTACCCATCGTTGATTTAGGGTATGCTTCAGGTCAGGTAGGGCGTCCAACTTAGTGCCCTTGGCTATGGTAAGCTCTACCTTGTTACTGTAATCAGTTCCTATAATTATGTCAAGAGCCATGTAATAGTGATCTTTAATAATGTCGCACAATTCCTCCCAAAATCCTGAAACAAATGAGTCTTTATCACTGACTATCTCCTGGGGCAATCCATTCAAGGATAAAGCATATAAAACAAAAAACCGCGCCATCCCAGAAGTTAGTTGTCAAGCAGAGCTGAAGATGCCACAATTTGTGTAGCGATCCACTGCTACCATGACTGCATCATACCCCTGTAACATTGGCAAACCTACAATTAATTACTCTTAGATTGAGACTCACGTTACATCTTCTTGTTGGAGTGATGGAATAGACCATTTCGGCCTGTTATGTCTGATTTGGAATGGGAAAAGGTAAGACAACCTTCTATAAAAAAAGGGGCGTCCTTTGTGTGGCCATGCCAATCATAACCACGTTAAAACATATTAATGCATTTCTTCACATTAGTAAGACCCATGTTAGGTGGGTTAAGGTGTTCCCTAATAACTCTGAAACATAGCCAGAAGAAACTCAGACTTTATAGTGAAAATAAAAAACCATATCCTATGTAAGTAACATACAAATGTGACATTACCTGCGTCAATATTTGCTAGGAGGTTGCAACACTCAGGATTTGAGGACTGGGATTCCAAAACAGCATAAAGGAGAAACTTTTTTGGGGGAATTCAGGGACTGGGACAGATGGCACTACTTCAATCCCTGACTCAGAGGTAACAGGGCTGATGGAGGTCTTGTAACTGCAGGATTTGGACCTAAACCTTGAAGTGGTGGAAGCCACCGCAGTGATGACTGAGGGTATTAGTTCATGATTAGTTAGGATAAATTACTGTGCCCAAGTATAAATTTTGATTATAGAGGGACCATTGGGGATTGCGGCTCAGTATATCTGGTTGAATATGGCTAACCCCATTGACAATTCATACTTGGAATCAAAGTTAGAAAGCCACGATAAGTACTGTTTGCTTGTGGGCTAGCTTTTGGGGTTTGAGATAGTATGTAGGTTAATTATGATCTGTAATAACAATTACTGGATTTTTAGCGCCCTTAGAAGGTTCTGCCAATGCGTCTATGACCATGCAACTACTGCTAGTTTTTTTCATATAAATCTCAAGAGTGCTCAATTATGCGAGAATTTTTTAAAAGCAAGCTACTGAATGTTCTCGCCCTTCATTTTCTTGAAAGAGAACAGCAACAACGCTGTTCCTATGCGTCTCAAGACAAAAATTATTTATTCATCTGCATGTTGCAAAACAGGAGTGGTAACAAAAACTTCCTTTACACATCAAATGCTTGTTGGCACTCTGGGTTCAAACAGAAGGGCAAATACTACCTGTGAGGGGGTGTTAGGGCGATACAAACTTATGAATAGCCAATGAGAATCTCTTCTGAAAGGTAATAAACCCTAAAAAGCTACGCAGCTGCTTCTGCATTATAGGAATTGACCAAGATCTAATGACCTATAATTTTGAAGGTGCATTATTATGCCCATTCTTCAGCACCAGGTTAAGAAAATGTACTTCATCCTTGTAAACTCAACTTATACGTCTTTGCAACTAACACAGCTCTATGAAGTGCTAAACCACAGACAATAAATCCGTAGAGTGTTGCTATATATTGGAGGAGTGGATATATGTATCATGCATATAGGAAATTTCGCAGGAGAATCTGATAATATCAGGGTGTCATCAATATGGAGCTGGTTAACTTCTAGTGCGTCTTTCAAGACAAAGGACATGAACTTTATCTAGTAAATGCTATACTGCGCCTAGTTGGAAGTCAGCCTTTCCTGTATAGATTTCACCCACATTAGGTAAAGCACAAAACATGTCAAGATTAGTGAAGTCTGTTGACTTGTAAATGGCTTGAGAAATGGATTCTTCCAAAGAAGAAAATATGTTTTGAGATTTTGACATTGCTCAAGTGCCTGTAGTCCACAAAGGGTCTCAGGGTGCTATCATTTTTCTGCGAAAATACTACTGGTGATGACACGTTAGAGGACTTCTTGATTATCCACCCCTTCTTTACCATGTCGTCAATCTAGGTTTTTAATTCCTGATCTTCCTCAGCTGTATAGGGGTATAAGGAACAAATGATATTGTTCGAATTAACCATCATCTAGAAGCTCAAGTCAAACTCAGAGTGACTGGGCATCTGATTAGTACCTCCACATTAAAATTGACTTGAAGAAGTGAGAAAAAAAGCGAAGTAGGTAGCTCATACACAACATTGGTGGAAGAGTAATCCACTGTTGCCACCACATCATTCTCTGTTACCAATGTAAATAGGAGGGGATTTAGCCTGAAAGACAATTAAGTAAAAGCTATCATGTTCCACTCTAAGTCAATACACACTGACTGACGGCGCCACCATCCTATCCCTAAAATCACAGAATACAATGATTTTGGTCTTGCTGCAGTATTTTCCACAAATTTATACTCATGTGTAATAAAACGCTGTGGTTTGTGCATAGGAAGTGTTAGCATACGGAATACTAAATGCTTTTTAGAGGTGCGCCAGTGGTAACTTCAAGATCTAATACCTGTACAATCTTTAGAACAATGAAATTCCACATAGCTATAGTGTCCGCAAGGGCAGTTACTGCAACCTTTCACTGTCCTACCAAAATATGATTGAAAAACAAGAATTTAACGCGGTAAAATTTACCTACCTCATTAAGAAACAAAAGGAGGGATCTGATTTCTTAGCCTTGCGATGCTTCCACACCTTATTGAATCTGATTATGAATTGTTTTGGCATAGCAGCAGCCCTAGCACATGAAAGAGGAGCTAAATCAGGATCTTCAGAGTTTGATAATGGCTATACACCAGAGCTATCTTTATACACTAGGTTTATCTGGTGTTGTTTTTCAACCTGGAAACCAAAGAGATGTGATAATCTGTGATTGCTTAATCCGCAGGTTCTATAGGTATTTTAACCATTACAAAAGAATCATTTGACTAATCTCTGCAAGGAGGTGGTTTATCTGTACCTTAAAGTTCCATGTGAACAAAAGTGGATTCCATAGTGCTATAAAAGGAGGTATAGTAGTCACTTGGGTGGTAACAAAAATTCTTTTTCTTGAGCGACTGGCTCCATAATTCTGTACTCTGACTTACAATTTCTAAATTGGTTGGGTTTTTTGCTAGGACAGAGAGAGCCAAAAAAACTGGGCTGTTGACGGCAGGTGCTTGGCCACCCTCAACAGTAACTCTATACTGCCAGGCGACGCCCTATCTTTGAGGAATAATAGAAGAAGAAATATAAGGTTAGTGGAGTTCCTATGTTAGTTAAGGTGTGTAAGGATAAGTCTTAACGTTCCTCAAAATACTGTGATCAGCAAATTAAAAATTACTTCTAAAACCGTATCCTTCTTCAGGAACATTAACCATCTAATTTAGATAACTAAATATACAAATAACTTAAACTTAAATATAAATTTGAAAGGGTAAAGCAATGAAAAAAATAAACTCAACGCCCTGCCATTAACAGAGTGCTGGATTTTATACTGTGCTGGGGAGGGGATGTTACTATTCCAAATTTTATTACTAGGGTTTAGGTGTCAATTTTTGGATATTGTGATCATAGATTTTTTTACCAATCACCTAATTATGTCATAAATCATTGCCTCAATTCAAATCAAAATAGTAATAATATCAGCTAAAATTTTTGTGCTTTTCTTGGTTTGTTTTTAGTATATTCTAAAAGTCTGAATTTACTTTAACAACTATGGAATTTAGTATCAGGTTTGATTCCTAAGTTCAACCTTTTTCTTTAACTTCTTGCCTAAATTTTGACTCACTAAATACTTTTTTCCATCCAGGCGACTTTTGATTAACCACCTGTTGAGAGTGATGTCTGAAGACCGTGTTATTGATCATCCAAAGATTCCAAAATCTGCACAGAGTTTTCTGATTTTTTTCAGGTAGTACTTTGAAGACCAAAGTGGGATTGGGAATTGTTGGGGGAAGAAGCCTGGGAAGCAGGGATGGGCAGAAGCTACTCATTACTTGTACAGGTTATGCCATAGGTCAGAGATCTGGGTAAGTGGCAAGGCCTTGAGTTTGATCTCTTTCTAGTCCTGAAAGGTTTTATGACTATGAATATCTTGTTGGATTGAGCCAAATGCCTTACACCAATTCTAATATTGATAAAAACACACCTCAAAATGTTCTCATGTTTGCTTAGAGATGCTTCAGCAATAGAGAAGTTTCACGGAGTTCCAACCACTTGCACCTTGCACCCAAACAGCCCAAAGGCTCCACCATTTAGACCTCCCTCACCAACAGTCAAGATCCTGCCCCCCTGTGGCCCCAAACCCTCCAAAATGGCTGCAAGTATGGTTTAGCTAGACCTAATATTAAAATATTTCTTGTTTCAAAAGCTATTTCCAGCTGCATTACTAATCCCAAATTCTCCCCAACTTTGGGTTGTGATCAATCAAATCAAATTTTAAAGCTTACAGTATCCCTTTTTTATTCTGTTCTTCCTTATGCTCACATACTTTTTTGCTCATTTGTGAAACTTAAACTAATTTTAGAATACACATAAAATGAACCATTTAAATTTTAACTTAAACTTCAATTTATGTTTAAATTTTTATATCAATCTTAAACCATCACTAGCCTTTCTGAACTGTGGCAAAGCCTAAAACTAAGAGTTGAATAATCCTATTTTGCTTCTCTTTTTTACAAAAGGGTGCGATTACCAGTAGGATCAGCTCTGGTTACTTTTCTAACCTTTACTAAGTATTTTTTAACTCATTCTTAAAATTGGATATCTTGAGCAACACATAATCCACTACTTGTGTACTAGGCCTCAACTTGAACTGGGACATAAATATATTCAAAATAGTAGCCTCATCTGTGTCCCACAACCTGGCTCCATATGTGATGGCCTACTTTATCTTCCAAGGCATGAATACTTCATATCTCTGCATCTGCATCAATCATTACTAATTGGAGATTAAAATCTCTTTTTTCCATTGAAGCTACCCTCTTACCTGGGAAGTCTATCCCCATTTTCAGTATTACCAATGACATGCAACCACAAATACTAATACCCTGGTGACCTCTCAGCCCCTCCCACCTCCCAGGATTCCCAAGCTCGACCTGAGATTGCCCCAGCAACTTCTTTTAGAATAATTCTTGGGCCTTTAGTATGTTCTTGAACTTTTAGTTTCCCTTATATCTTCTCTATATATTCAATAAATAGGTCATTAAATGGCTGTACTTCTGGAATTCTAGATTTTTTTAGTTCATTGAGAATTAAGCCTACATTCCAGTCAAAATTATCTTAATCATTCTAATGACACTGTAGATTACCACATATCACTTGTTAACTGTTATTTATGTTAGTCTCTGCTCCTCAACTGAGATAAATATATAATCTTACTGAACTCTTCTCCAGTTGGGTAGATCAAGTTACTTGCAATTAAATTCAATAAGATCTTGTAAGACTACTATATTGTACTTGATCTAATCCCACAATTTAAAGAAGAGTAGCCAATACTATCACTGATGCTACCCTACTTCATACCTTAGTACTGACACAATATTATGTGGGAGTATTTCTCATCAATTACGTCAGACTGACTTTTGAATAAAAATTAGTAGTTGCTAACAGAAAATACTCTAAAGTTCAAAAACTCAACTATGCAGCCTATTGTGAATAAAAGTATCTCAAAGAAAGATGCAGAAGGGAAAGCTCTAGGGGAAAAGAAGACAAAATGATAGACTGTGAGGTATGAGCAGAAAATAACATCCCAAGTAATAATAATAAGTTCTCATATGAAATTATGAGTCAAAACGCACACAAAACTGGTACAGAGTAATAAAAGAAAGTGACCCTGTAAATAGAAGGTTTGGGTAGGGTCCATATTAAGCGTACACAGATTGGTGCTCTTCAGACTTAACAGAGTAGTTATTGGTGTGGGCTTTTGAATTTAGTCAAAATAGCCAAGTGAGGCATAACTGTTGTCTAAGAAAGCCATTGCAGGTGAGGATTTTATACAAGACAATATGAAAAAAGGACACAAAGGATAACAGTTTTAGCATATGATACCCTTTATTTAAGGCTTGTAACATCTCCCTTGAAAAGCAAAAATAATTTCAGCAAGTGTTTAAGTTTTATGGGTGAAATTTGTAGCCAAGCAATTTTCAAAACCCTATTCATGCTGGTATTTTTTGCTTTCAAAAAAATTGAGCTTTTTAGAACTATTCTAAACTCAATTACCACATACATGGTAATTTAAAAAAAATGGGATAAACTTACCTGGATTCCTGTTGCTTTCCACAATGAGGATTATCCTTTGCATGTAGAGCCAAAACCATTTATATCAATGACATTAAAGAGGTCTCTGGTATTTTTATGGTCTCTGTCCTTATCCTTGAGCTTTACTAGACTTGGATTTAGGTTGGCGTTCAACGCAAGGCCTAATGACACTAGCTGTGATGTCACTCACACCTTATAGAAAGTCCACTTTACTAGTGAGACGTTAGCCAGGAGAAAAGTTCTTATAGTGCAACTTTATGGCTGCCAGTAAGGATCCTGTAAACTAATTTGGAAAATTTAGTGCACAGGTTTAAACTTGTTGTAAGAATAAAAGGAATACTAGTTGTATGGAGCCAACTAGTCAATTTAAACTTCTTAATAAGTGGCTTCATCCCCACTAAAGTATACTATTACTATGGCTTAAAGAATCAACTAGGAAATTTTATTCCCTTCAACTCTTCAATATAGAAGTAAATTATAATAAATATCTAAAAAGTGCGATTTTCTTTTTCTTTCTGATCAACATCATTTTTAAGTGTTTTGATTAAAAAATAAAGTTAATTTTCCATCACCACCTACACCACATCAGTTTTCCATTTATGTCTTCAGATCCACCACCTGCTGCCCCAGTGTGGGGCAGCGTTGCTCCACCTGATAGTATTTACCGCCCAGCAGGCAAACTCATGTGGACTGGATCATTCAGCCCACCTAATGCAACAGGCCAATTTGTCCCTCCAAGGGACTTATTACTACACCTAGCATGAGTCCACCCAACCTGCCTTTACCCCCTAGCCTTACCTCAATCCAATATTCACTTTTGCCTCCATGTCAAATATGGATGTCTCTTACCATATGCCAACAAAGTGATAATTGAGCTGGAAATGGCCACCTTTGCACCAGCTGGGTTTATCAACTTCCACCCTTACAAGAGCTAAGTTGATATAGGCTTTCCCACTGAAGAGGACGCGGCCACTGCATCAGCTACGACCTTAGTATATAAAAACACACACATTACACCACCCATTCACGACTCCTCAGTGATACCACATTTGTGGTGTCCTTTGCAAACCTTCCCTCACACTTTTCTCAAAAACTCTATGAAGAATTAATGACAAGGATGTCCAAATATGGCACAAACCACATCCTCCACTTCCCTGTCCTGAGCGGTGCTGAGAGACTAGTGGCACCTTGGGCAATAGCCACCATTGCCCTCCACCAGCCAACCATAGCCCAGCACATCACACTGCATGCCTATATCCCATCTGCATCAGATCACTTATTTTGGGCTCGCATTGACAACAGCTGCACAGTTTGTCACCTCTGCCATGAGTTGGACCATTTTAAAAAGGACTGTCGCCACAGGTCAAAAAATGCAGAAACCACCAAGCCCACCCGTGAGGCCACATAAACAGCGTTTGAGTAAAAATTTTGGCTGCCCTTACCCCGTCCACTTGAATGCTCAAAAAATCATCAAAACCTTGCAACCAAAGCCCAAGCCAGCCAAATTTCTCACAATCTACCCAATTTGGAGCAAGTTTAGACCCAAAATCAAACCAAACATTTTCCCATTACAAAGCCTACCCAACCACAGCCACATATCTCTGACTCAATCCCACTCAACCAAAATCCCTGGGACTTATTGGATGAAATAACCAAATAGGGGGAATTGTCCCCCCTCTGGACTTTCTGATTAATTTGAAATTTTAATTTCCTTCAGACTTTGATGCCCCATTCCCGCCCAAGAAATATGTCCCCAAACCCACCACTACCCCTTTCTTGAGCGACCATCAGCTTGCCAAGACTGAGGTGGCTTCACCTGATAGTCACTATCTCCGTAATTCCATGGCGCTCTCTCTCACTAAATTTAAGAAAGGGATACACATCACCCATTTTCCTCCTGATTTCCCTGAGGTTGCAAAAGTGGAAATCAAACGATTAACTGAAACTGCCACCTCGCTGTCAAGCATGTTGCTGCACTGGCAGATTTTTCCCCCATCACATGTATCACCAGAGTCAATATTACGAAATTTGCCCAGCTTCTCGATGAACACATAACAGCCAAACACCATGTTGCCAAACTCTTAGAGGCTTTGCTCCAGGCCCAAATTGCCAATGGCAATCTTAACAATTATCTATTTCACCTTGACCAGCATCATGCGGATGCCCAACCCCCTTGCTCTCAGCTTTGATCCACCTCTTTAATATTGAAGCTGATATAGTTAATCTGCCTGATCCCCCCTCCCCCTCTACCATGGTGGGATAAGCGGTTCACCGCTGCTACACCTGGTAGTTTATTTTTCATTTTGTTTTGATGTCTCACCGCTCATTTAGGGCGTTTGGTTAGTGTTTTCAGTTCACTTGTTTGGTTTCTTTGTTTTGGTAATGTCCATCCCCTGGTTGGCTTACCTCAAATGAATTTTTAACTTCTATAATTTTATAATAAATATCTAACAACTGGTTTTTCTCTTTATTCGAAAATACTATAGATCTTTATAGGGCAAAAGTCGCACAATTTTTTATCTGGCTTACTAAAGATCAACTGGTTATTCTCTTAAAGATTTAACCCTTCGCTTGACCTCCAAACATAGTAGGTTCATCTCCTTAGTCAATCCTCTGTAGCCAACTTTACAGTTTGGCAGACATATAATAGTGTCAGGAATCAAACAATGATTTCTTAGGGGTTGCATTGTTGGTTATTACAAGCTACCACCAGAATAAGCGTTAAAAATGCTTTGGTAGATTCAAAGAATGCCCCTAATCATTTTTGTGCCTCAACCTAAATGATTCAAAAATGGAAATTTAAATATCGTCTATCTAGCCATCATCAAATTACCTATCAGTATTGTTAGGGATGATCCCCAATAAAACATTAATCATAACCAATCCTTGGATTTGAATTATATGGTGAATTGCAAGTGAACCTTTAGCTATAAACTATCGCTGAACAAAAGACTGTTAATTATAATCTTAAAAAGCTTACTTTATAAGCTGGAAAATATATATACTTATTTATAATAAATTTG
This sequence comes from Massospora cicadina, assembly GCA_022478985.1. Taxonomy (NCBI): domain Eukaryota; kingdom Fungi; phylum Entomophthoromycota; class Entomophthoromycetes; order Entomophthorales; family Entomophthoraceae; genus Massospora; species Massospora cicadina. Next base: position 265,634 of record JAKSZP010005263.1, on the reverse strand, counting down.
GGAGAGTGTATAGCATAGCAGGGTGGTTCCTGCTTCATTCTGGGTTGGGTTTTTATTGAAACAGGTTCAAAATCAGCACAGGATTAAAAACTCGGCGTGTTATATTTGTCACAAGGTCAATTTACCTTGTTTACTTTAAAAATAAATTAGGGCTTAAACTAATCCAAGATGGACAATGTAGTCAATTATAAAGAAACCAACACCTTAAGAGGCGGAACCTACAGCATCATGGAACCTTTTATGAATGTCATATATTAATTAATGAGCATTAGCATCTTTGTGGGACACCCAGCTACTCTCAGTTTTATTATATCCCTTCTAGGACACCATATACTGAATGTGATATCCTGATAGGCGGGAGGTAAGGATTGTTCAGATTTTCTACTGCAGTTCACCATCTACCATCATGGTTTAGGATGAGAAGACATGGGGCCATCATGTGGATCAAGAGACACTTGTGGAGGGATTGAAGCTTTTGATTTAATAGTTGGATCTACTTGATAAACTGAATGTCCTAACTTTAGATGATATAAGTGGACAAACGCATTTAGTACCTTATTTAGGCAGGGTTTCTTTAGATGCAAGTTCATGACTTTTAAAATATCTAAGTCGCCTGGCTTGCACTTGGACTTCTTGCAACATTAACAGTCAACATAAGCTTTATAAGCTCTCACAGCGTTGGCCAGATGTTCCTTCACCATCTTATGGATGTTTCTTAACTCTTTTGCAAGTTTTTTAGCTGCAATTGTTTACTGTAGCTGTAGACTTAAATAAAGCTGGGTTTGTAGTCATAGTTCACAAAAATGTTAGAGGTGCCCATCATGGTGTGGGCCAGGTTATTATATGAGAATTTCCCAGTGGTAGATGAGAGCACCAATTGTCCTATATCACATTAGAGTAGCTATACAGAACTGCTTTAATCTTGGTTCACCTTCTCTTAGTTTGTCTGTCTGACTGAGGATGAAGGGCTGTGGAGCAACAGAGCGGATACCTAAGATAGATAAAAAAGTTTCCAAAAATGAGCTTTATATTGGAGACTGCAGTTGCTGATGATCTCCTTTGGAATGCCGTGCAAACAGAAGATGTGGTAAATGAACAGTGGGAGTTTTGAACATATATGATGCTGGTGTTAAAGGGGATGAAATGGGCTACCTTGGTGAAGAAATCATTAACTACCATCACCGCATCATAATCCCTGGACAAGGGAAGTTCAACAAAGATGTTCACTAATACTGAAGCTATGGGCCTTTGTTAGTGTAAAGAGTTATCAGGGGTCCAGAAGAATTTTGGGCGCTGGATTTTAGCCATTTACACGTTAGACAAAATTTTGTGAATTTAACAACATCTAAGACAAGAATTTTCCAACTGTAGGAGTGTTGAATTAACTTGACAGCCTGTTTTACCAGATGGCCAGTGGTGGGAGGGTCATGGCCCTGAAGATCACCTCTTCTTGCAATGGCCCATATAGACCCACCATTTACCTTTTTAAAATATGACTTCATCAAGTATCTGATAGCCCTTCTCTAATGGTTTTCCGTTTCTTTAGAAGTATTGCTTTATCTTTAGGTTTTCACCCAATAGGTGCTATAACAGTATAACTCAAGATGGGTGTCCACATACCCAGTCTAGGACTCTATAGCAAGCAATGTGGGGTGCTTGACGTGGATGCCTTCTTTATCCTGATACATCCTTATCAACATTTAATTATTTTGGAGTTGTAGAAGCAGGGTCAAGTGAAAAGGCAGGGTTTTTCAGGAGGATGTCAGGAACCAAGTTATTGTCACCCTTTATAAGTTCATATTGGAAATTGACATGTACAGGATCTCCAGCCACCTGGGCTAATGAGGAGTCAGCTTCAGGGGGTAACGGTATTACATTAAAGCTTTGTAGTCGTTTAGATGGTGAAAAGCCATCTAGAACCATGCAAATGGTAGCTCCATGTTGTACGGCCCCAAAAACAGCAAGGATTTTTTATAGATGGCATAGTTGAGCTGATCCATGGACATCTTCTTAGTAATATGTGTCAGGCTTTCCCTTTTTCAGGGTGAAGCCTATTACTAGGGGTCGCAACTCGCTAGTATTAGTTATTGACAAATGCCAAATTAGGCTCCCCATTAACTTAGGTTGAGTCATTTGATGGGTCAGGGATCATCCTCAATAACATTTATTAGTATTTAAAGCAAGGTAGCAGTCCAGTAACAATCCTGATAACAATTTGAATTCTGTGATTACTAGCAACTGATGCTAAAGATAATCGTCCGTTATTTTCTATTGCTCAACCTAGTGTACTATTATCTAACTGACAACTGATGCTGAGAGTTTCCCTAAGTGAGAAATTTGTTTTCCTTCTATTGCTTAATATTTTTCCCCTGCTTTTAATTAATAATCTCGCCTTCCAATATTAGGATTAAAATTAAACAATTTTGAGGCTCAATTTTAATAAATTAAATCTCATCACCTATTATTACTATACCTAATAATATCTCATAATTACTATAACTAATTTAGTAGAAATTCTTATCAAAGATCCCTTTCTTGGCAAGGGTCAATGATGGTAAACTTAGATGGACTTTGGCTCCCTTTCTCTTGGGCAAGGCGACGTATTAATCCTACCACACCTGCCCTATTGTTGGGATCTGAGCTGGCACTATGTAAACACCCAAGAGGTCAGAGATCCTGATACTGGTGCTCATTACAGGGGGTCCCTATATTCCCCTAAGTTTCCACTTTTACCTGAAAAGGGATTCGCCTACCTGCACCAAGATGAGCTTTTGGGAAGCTTTGCAAGAGGTTGAGGTCACACCCACTTGAGAACTGCCAAACCCCCAATTACTGCTCAAGTTTAACCAGTAAACCGCTGAACCTATCAGAGGTTAAGTTACAACTTTTAGCTGTCCAACCTGACTTCAAATTACTCACTGAGTCCCTCAGTATACTCTTTCCAGGGACTACCCCATGATGCAAGCTACCAGCACTGATGAATTTCCTGAAGCCAATCCCTGATGTTGGCGCCTGATGTTGATGGTATTTACAGGGTCATCCCCAATGCTGGCAACCCTTGCCCTGATCTCTTAAAATAGGCCAGGCATTCAATTGCTCCGCTTCAACCAATTCAGGACAACCTGGGACTTTCTATCCCCCTGACAATTCTGGAGGAGGTGAAACATATCTCTTTAAATGATAGTATAAGCGAGGAGGTGGCTCACCTTTAATGGTTTTTTCTTGGCCATAAGTGCTGACAGCTCACCCACGTCAAACCATTGTCAATTAACTCAGTCAACAACGTATTTCAGATTTAATCTCCTCAATTCTGACGATATTTAGAGGTGAGAGGTGATACCAACAACTACTTCCCCAGGTTCTTAATTTAGAAGTTTTGCATGTGCAGATCCCAGCATCAGAAATTGATTAAACAGGGTTGGCTGCAAATTAATTCACTTGAATTAGATGTATATATCTTTTTAGTTAACAATTAAGGTAATTTGAGTTTAGCTCCTCATTAAGTTAAGTTAAGCTAAATTATAAACTATGATTTAGCTTAAGCTCCTTATTAAATTGAGTTGAGCCATATTAAGAATTTCCGTGTGTTTCTCATTAATTTGAGTAAGCTATCCTGATAATAACTAATATGATGAAAAACTTGAAGTGTGCTCCCATTTATTGAATCAAGATACTTCCATCTATCAGCCGTCTTTAAAAATTCTGGGGTTAATCCCTAATGCCGTCTGTCAACACCAATTTTCTTTCTAGGGCTACTCCTCTTTGCCGGCTACCAATGCTGATGGCCTCATTGGGGAAAATCCACCATTCTGGCTACTAGGCTGAGGACCTCTCTTGGGCCAATCCCCAATGCTAACACCTTATGTCGATGATCTTTCCAGTATCACCTCCTGATGCTGGCCCTGCAGCTGCTGATCTTTTAGATAGGCCAGGCATTCAATCGCTCTGCTGCCTATGTCCTAACCACCGCAGGTGACCTGAGCCTGCTCCTCTCCCCAATAATTCTGAAGGAGGTGAAAATAAGAACCTTTCAACATGCGTCAAACTCTCAATCACACCTTCCTAAGCCTGCCACCAGGCCCCAGGCTATTCGCTGCTCAGTACAACCTCTGGGGTGTAAACTTAAGCCAACTTTATTGATGGTTTAAATCACTAACCCCCAACAATCACGCAGATGACACTTAGGTTCATTACTTGAAATTAATGCTGAGTATAGACCAACCAACAGTCTCTATCTACAATTTCTGAATTGGGCTCTCCAATTATTTGGGTTGAGATAGTTTATAGTGTCAGAATCCTCTGATAGATTTGATGCTAATATGGCACTAATGACTGAAGCTGAGGATGTCAACAATTTATAGTTATTTATTAAATTTATTTTTCTGGCGGATTAATAATCTGACGCTGAGGTTTACAGGATTACTGGAGACTAAATGCCAAGGATAATCCAGACATTATTTTTAAGAAAATTACCAGCAAATTTCGCTGAAGGTAATCATGGCTCCAGCGGAATGCCAAAATTCTTTCATTAAGAGCTAGTAAGTTTTCTGCCAACTAAGATTTTGATTGCAAACATTACAATGCAATGGTAATCTATTAAAAATGTCTTTTTTTTAAAATCGCGCTCCTCATTTAATTGAGTTGAGGTGATTCAAGGGTTTACTAGCAACTTGATGCTGAGGATAACTAAAATGCTTTGCTGAGGCCACTCCCCAATTATTTTTCTAAAATACCAGTCACCAAGTCTGATGATCTTAAATGGGCCAAGCATTAAGTTGCTTGACGCCTATATACTTGCCAGCCATCAGTGCTGACGATTTTCAAAAGGCCAGGCATTCAATTTCCCCCACCACCTATGTTCTTACCAGCAAAACGATGCTGATTTTTTCTCAGGTAGGCAAAAGATTTAGTGGCTCTCTGCCGTTTCTGTTCTTACTGGCACTCCATGCTGACAATCTTAAAGAGGCAAAGCATTCAGTTGATCTCCACTTGTGTTTTTACTAGCAACTGTTGCCAATGATCTCAAATAGGCGAAGCATTCAGTTCTCCCTGACGCCTATATCCCTTCTGGTGACAAACGCCAAAGTCACCTCTTACCAGATCTCAGGTTTGTCTCCACGCTATCAACCTTTGGCCTATACCAACCCCGCTACATTTTGATCTTTCTTTGTTTTTTACAAAACCCAACGGGCACTAGAATCTCCACTGCTTTGGTTTCCCAACCAAACTATGCTGAGGAGATCTGATGACCCCCATCTGGGCACTTGCCCTCTAGCTGAAACTTGAAGGGGTTCTATCAGGCATTGTTCTTTCAATGGTAAAGACTTACTAGGGGTGTGATTTGTCAATATTAAATTAATAAAGAACGCTGAATTAGGTTCCACACTAACTTAGTTGAGCCCTTTATGGGTCAAAATCACCCCCCAATAACATTTTTAATATGAGTGATTTAGCAGTCTGGGATCAATCATGATAATAATATAAATTCTGTGATTATCAGTGGCTTTTGCTAAAATGATTAGCCATTATTTTACTATTTGTTAAACTAAATTGATTATCTAACTGACAACTGATGCTGAGAGTTTCCATAAGAGAGGCATTCGTTTGCCTTCTATTCCTTCATATCTTTTTCCACTTTTAATGAATCTTCTAGCCTCCAACTATTAGCCTTATTTTATTTGAGGTGGGCCGACCTGGGGACAATACTGCACCGATTAAGGGAAATTGAATGAATGGGAAAGGAGGATAAAATCTGGAAAACCTCCACGTGTGGCATATGATAGGCCAGGAACTCCATGGACCGCCTTTTCTATTTGCTATCTCAGTTTAGGGCATTGGTGTGCAACGCCAACACAGTCATAATTGTCCCCTACCCAAAGTTCCAGTACCGGAATCAAACTTGGGGAGGCAGTGGTAGAGGTCACCACTCTACCACTTAGGTATCCTCCCCTTCCAACTATTATCCCTAGAATTTTAACTATTGCAAAGCTCAATTCTAATAAATTATCTCTTAGCACCTATCATATTATTCCTAATATAATATCCCATATTTTACTATATTGATTTATTATAAAATAGATTTAAAATTTCTTCTCCAATAAAGGGTTGTGGCTGGTAAACTTAGATGGAACTTTGGCCCTCTTTCTCTTAAGCAGAGCGACGTACATGCATACCTCGCCTGCCTTATTGTTGGGGTTTTGATCTGGCACAATGCGAGCACCCAAGTGTCCAGAAATCCCAACAATATGCAATGGGACACTTTACTCCATCTTCCTGCAACAAAGCTGCACTAACTGAAAAGTTAGACAAATCAGTGGAAACAATAAAAGGGTGATCAGATTCAGATGTGCTAGTATTGGTCTAAAAAAGAATGTCCTTGACTACATTAAAGATTGCATCACGTTCTGTTATATGACTGAGGGTTTTTTCCCATATGCAATGTAGAGGGGAAAGTGCTTTAAATAGCTATGGGGTGAACTTCTTGGGGAAATTGCAGGTCTCTAAGAAGCTTTGCAAATTTGTGAAGGAGGTAGGTGGCACCTATTAACTAAGTAGCTTCTTCCTTATCTGTAACAAGCATGTAGCCATGAGAAAAATTAGTTTTCCCTAAGAACTCATATTTTGGACTGAAAGAACTCACAATTGCTTTTATGGTAAGGTTTGCTTGAGCTATTTGTCTTTAATAGCTAATATATTATGGTTGTGTGATTCTTCATCTGTATAGAAGACTAATATCGTTTATATATGCTATTATACGGATCTCATGAGTTCTCCTAATATGATGTCAATGAACCTTTGGAATCAGGTGGCTCATATCAAAACCAAAGGGCATGATCATGTACTGATAACTACCTTATCTGGTGTAGAAAGTAGTCAAACACCCTTGACCTTTTTTATTGCAAATCTTGTTAAAGGCGTTAAAACTGTCTGGCTTTCTAAAAACTCTAGATTTATCAACATAGCAAGCAATTTTCTGTTTAAGGGTAATGGATTAAGGTAAGGGATTGTTATGTTTTTCAGATTGCCATAATCAATGAAGGATCTGAGAAAGCTGTCTGATTTCTCTACAAATAGCAAGGAAGAACATATGGGCAAAGCCTTTCTGAAGATCTGACCCTTGGAAAGCATATTATCAACCCAGACTTCCAGGGCGGTATAATCCCTCAGAGATAATGGTAGATGAGTGAGGATATCTTAACAAGGCTAACCATCAGCTTAAACTCAGAGTCAAAAAAATTTTATGGTCAATAGGCAAGCTTTAGAAGAGTCAAATGTGTCTGAATAAACTTTGGTATACTCAGGTAGGCTAATTTCAGTAGTATAATTGGTGCTTGTTGCATTGTGGCAAGCCCAGCATTGGGGAAAAATCCACACTTCCTTGACGACGTCATGATGCTTACATCTAGATAAGGGTAGTAGAATTATCTCCCATAACAGTTTTGCTAGGATGGTTGCATCTGCAAGGTTTGTGCAGATGCCAAAACGCCGCCATCATCCTACTCCTAAAATGACTTGATAAGGAATCCTGTTAACTGCAGATAAGGTCTCTACAAGGCGTTAGTTTCCTGTATGGAAAAGGGAATGGGTAAAATACTTAGATACTAGAAATGCCTTTAGAATACCGCCCTTTACTAATTGACCCCTGACACCTAGGGGTAGGTCTAAGGCTTCTGCAAGATCCTAAAAATTAAAGTTTTTGGTAGCTCTAGTGTCTACTAAAGTATAGCTTTGTAACTCTTTACATATGAGGTAAAGTGGTCACAAATAAGTACTACGCAAACAAAGATTAAAAACCATAGACCAAAAGAAATAAGATGGTCTTTTAATGGTTAAGGCATTTCTTGACCGCCACATAGCCCTAATTTCCCTATTGCAAAGATTGCGGCTCAGGATTTTTTAAAGGCAAAGACATTTTAAAATGGCAATCTGATGAACTAGACTTCATAAAAAAATGCATTAGAGAGTTACAATGAAAAAGTTTGTGGTGGTAAATGGAATATGATAAATCAAAAGCCATGAAATCTAAATTACTGAATAAATAATTATGTTGACAAAGTTTGTCATTGTAAATGGCAATCTGATGAAATAAATGCTGAAAGAACACTTATCTAATTATTTACAATATAAAATAAGAATGAGAACAAAATAACTTGGCTTCAATAATGAATCAAAATGTGAGATTGAATGTAGTATGTCTTGTTAGCTCTAGAGGTGCCCGTCCAGGTTATGAAATGAGTATAAACAAGAATTTTGGAGATAAGATTCTTACTTAGGCCACTGAAGTCCAAATTTATCTAGACTCTCCGGAAATAAAGCATTAATTCTAAAGCCTCATTCATGAACTAAGTATATATTAAATTAGGTGAAGGTTCTTTAACTTTGTTTCTATAATATATAATAAAAACTTTAAAATTCAAAATCATACTAATAATTAGAAATCATCTTAATTACAAAAGGGGATAAATAGGCTAGAAACAGGTGATGGATTACATCTTCAACTTCAATAAGGCTTTCGCATCCTTGTATGCACTTTCATGATAACAATTCTCTTTACCGCTTTGAGTAACAGACTTAGCATTGCCCAAGGGCTCCTCATTGGTTGATTTAGACCACAGACAAGTGACCTTACCTCCAGTGTTCACTCCTTCCTGTGGGACCTTACATGGCTGTCATGGTTAAATGACATGATAGTTGGTATAGATTTTAAAAATAAAACATAGCGTGAAAAGGCCAAAAGGAACAAGCTAATTAACCTGCCTGACATGAAGCACAACATGGACAACGCTGGGTAAGGGAAAAATATGCCAAAGTTAGTTCAAGGGGTGCGCGTGATGGACATGGGGCCATTACAGACCAAACTCTGCGTTGCACAAGTTTTTTAAAAATAAAGATGGTACATTAAATTTGTTAGGAGAATGGGTCTATAAACCCGTTCAGTTTATCAATTTTCCAAATCCAGCAAAATCTAGTTTCAGTCAATCACTGAGTTTTTGTGTACTCAAGCCATATTACTACAAAATGATGAACGTTTATGATTGCTATTGGATTGGGCGCAGTGCATTGCCTGATGGGAAATGACTCCCAATTCCTTATAATTATTGTTTTGCGACTAACCTTCTTTGTTGGTTGACTAAAGTTAATTAAAAAATCTGTTCATTTTTTTAAATATGTGCATTGGTTTGGTCCTGTTTTCCGACCTCCATGCTTTAAAAAAATGAAATTTATGCAACCATTGTTCTGAGCTCATTGTGAACCTTTATCTTTTGCAATACCCTGTTTTCCCTCCTGTTCGTGGTGTGTTCCCAAGTTGTGAGGTGGGGACTTCCCCACCACCTCTATGGGAATGCAAGCTTTATAGACACGCTCTTATAATCTATTTTATTAACCTTTATTTTAATCTTTGGAACTTATTCTATGCGGGAGGTTCTCTTAGTAGTAATAAGCGCGTTGGCTATGCACCATGTAATGATGCTTTTGGTCAAGGCGTTATTGTTCTCTTTGGCGGTGTGGAAGCTCAGTTTTTCTCTTTTACTGCTCACAATGTGATATACACTCTTTCTGAGAGTATATGGTGGTTTTGGACTGTTCAAGGTCCAGTTGCACAGGTTTCCAGTTTCCCACCGCTATTTTCTCATTATAAAAAACCAGCCCTAGATTGACTCCAACTGGAGTTAAGTGGCTGCATCGGCTTCTACCCTGGGCTCTTGACTTATTATTTTAGATTTGAAAAATTGTGTCGTGGGTGTCAGAGGTAATAGAGGATTCGGAGAGGCCCCTGGAAGCAGGGAAACCCAGTTCTGCTGCTTCCTAAACTTCCTGCTGGTCATTTGCACATCGTGGATTTGGGAACCTACTGTGCCCCTATTTTTATGGATCTACCAGGGTCTTAGGATTAAATGTGTCCAACACGTTCAAAACTTAATAATTACAGCCACTTTGGATACTCCTGTGAGGGACGCCCCAGTGGGGCAGGCTTTTCTTGCCAGCTTTGATCATCTGATTGCATCTCTTTGGGGTGATTTTCCCGCCTCAACCATAAAGAGGTCATGTAATTGGGCCTATATTGTTTCACCCAGGGAGGCCCTATAAATATGGGCCCCAAACTCTTGCGCACGCCTCTGAAATTGAAGTTTTCACATCCTTCCATTCCTTTATTTTCAGGAAACTCAAAGGCGAGTGAGGGTCTAACCCACATCTTTATTAAATGTTTCAGTTAATTTAGCTGCAATGATGTCACCTGCAATGGCCTATATAAATATGACGCCTGAGATTATTAAAATTTATCTGAATAGGGCAGGATTTCACACTGATTGCCCCTTCATTTTGGGGGAATTTGAGGGCTTGAGAAAGCCAAAACCCAATCTAATCATAGATTATTAACTCTGATATGGTTTCCCTTCTGACGTTCATTTCTAAAAGAACTATCTGAGCTGTTGATGAGTAACCTTGGGGTGATGGTGTTTAAAGGTGACTCCCAGTTGCCTATCAGATCAAGTGTGGTGACTTTATTGCTAGAAGACGCGTTTAATACCATAATTTATGCAAAAACTACCAGGATGATTTTGAGCTCTTGCAAGTCCACTTTAGAGCCAATTTCTTTGTACCACATTACCTTGAGAACCCGCGCTTGACCAAACTATGATTCACAGGACACAGAGGTAGAAAAGGAACTGTTTTTACAATTTCTAGAATAATATGTTATTGCTGAGGGTGGTATAGGGTGTGTCCTCAGTGGTGAAGGTGGACAACTATCCCTTTCCTTTTTTAATGAAAAAACTTATACTGGGGCATGATTATTCCATATGAGAATTTTAATGGAGATATGTTGGTTTTTTTGTGTTAAATAAAGACTGTTATGGGTATTTTCTGCTCTCTGCCCCTTACTTTTAATCCCTTTTGGGAAATTCAGCATAATGATTTTAATGGATACTGGTGCCTCTAGAATTTTATTGACCATGACCTGGCTGACTAACGTGAGTTAAACTTTTTCCTGGTGGTATGGTTAGGGGAAGGACCTTCTAGATTATTTCCACGCTAAAGGTTCAGAGACTGGTAGATTATCAAGTTATTGAGTACCATTTGGCTGACCGCTTCCAGGAAATCAAAAATCTTTGCCCCTAGTTTTTTTGGGAGTGAAGTGGTGGCGCAATTTTGATGTCAAAACCAAACTTAAAGCTAATACCTTGTCATTATTTCTGTAGAGTAATTAGGAATTATAAATCTCCTTTTATGAAAAGCAACACTAAGGGCAGTATGCCCCAATGGACAAAGGTACACACACTCAGCCTTGAGCCTCTGAATTAGCCCACTCCAGAGGTACCCCTACCTTCCTGTTTGAGGGGTTGAAATCTTCGTTTGATGCGGCTTCTGCCATTGTCTTACCAGCTCATTCAAAGTTTGATTGTAATTTAAAATCACGGTTGACCTGGTGCGCATCTACTCTTTCATCTACCTTTTAGAATTGAGGGGGGAAACAGCCTTGGATGTGCTTGTTAAAGAGTAGTTGTCAAAAGAAGCTTTGTTTCATAGTATCTCCCAAATATGATCCTCACATCTCTTTGTGGAAAAGGTAGATGGTACTCTACAGCTGTGCATGGACTATGGGAACTTGAATAATGTGACCGTACCAGATCTGCATCCTATTCTAGTGGAGTTGCAAATTTCTCACTATGTGTAGAAGGCTAGAGTCTTCTCCAAACTATATTGCTTGGACGCTTTTAATCAAATCCATATCAGAAAGGGGAAGGAATGCTCACCACATTCTACAATAGAAAAGGTATCTTCCAATTCTGGGTTATGCCTTTTGGACTTAAGAATGCACCTGCTATTTTCCAACGTCATATCGATGCAGCTTGGGGAGACCTTCTGGGTGTATGCGCAGTAGCCTACATGGATGATATTTTGGTGTTCTCCCCCAATCCAGCAACCCATGCAATTCATCTGCGTCAAGTGGTGGAAAACTTGAAAGCAGCTAACCTTACGCTGAAAACCAGTAAGTGGAAGTTCTTTAAGTCTCAAGTCACCTTCCTGGGCAACGTCATATAATGACCAAGACCACATGATTAATCCAGACAAGGAGAAGGTAATTTGGTAGTGGATCACCCCAACTTTATTTAAGAAACTGATAAGCTTTTTGGGAATTGCACTTTTCTCAAAAAATTCAAGTCAAGTCTTTCTGAGGTGGCATAGCCTTTGTATAAGGCAAGTAGGTTAAAAGTTCTTCAACGGTCCTCTGCCCTGTAGAATGCTTTCCAAACTATGAAATGCAACCTGCTGTTTAAGACAATTCTTCACTAGTTGGACCCTGAAAGGGAGCTTATCGTGGCTACTGATGCTTCCAACTTCGTTATAGCGGCTGCTTTGTTACAAGTGGGCGAATATGGAATGGAGCTTCCCATGGGATATTTTTCCAGGATAATGTCCTTGCCTGAATTGAACTATGCCGTTTATGACAAAGGGTTTTTGCCAGTGGTGGAGGCGCTGACATATTGGCTTCATCATTTACATGGCTCTTCTAAACAATTCCAGGTTTGTACATATCACCAGGTTCTATTGTATTGTCACGCCACTTATGTCCTGATTCCGCAGAAAACCCGCTAGCATAAGAACCTAGACCAGATTGTGTTCTCCTATGAGTTTACAAAGGGCAAGAGGAAAGTTTGGCTGACTTTCTGAGTTGGAACCCTGCTTTTGCTCCAGATCCTAAGGAGATGTAGCAGCAATGCCTACTTGGTTTTCTGCTGTATAATATTGTATCCCAGCAGCCTTCTCACAAGGCATGCGTGCCAGCTTTTGCTCCTCTGGAAACGCGGAGGATTATGATATAGTAAAGGTTGTCCTTTCTCAGACCTTATCAGTAGAATTCACCATGGTTCTAACCAAGAGCAAGTTAGATCAGTAAGATATTATCAGGGGCTACCATGTATTTGATGAGATGGTGTTGTTTTAGGGACACTTATGGGCTCCTGCTGGACCACTCCACCAGGAAATAATCAAAGGACTACCATGATGGGTTGACCGTTGGGCACCCCTGGAAAAGAACACCTTAGAACTAATTTGCTGAACATATGATTGGAAGTTCTTAGCTGCACAGGTTGCCAAGTATTGTAAAGAGTGCCTGGTCTGCAACAAGATGAAGCCAAATTGCCAGCCTCTCGTGAGGTTGTTAGTACTATTAAAAAGGAAGAGGGGCCCTGGACTTCCCTATCAGTTAATTTTATTGTGGAGTTACCTGCGTCTGAGGGCTATGATGCTATAATGGTAGTGGTATACCGGTTTACAAAGTTCTTCCATTTAATTCTTTATAACACCACAGTAACAGTGGCTAAGATGGCAAGGTTTTTTGTTTCTAATGTGTTTTCGCTCTATGGGGTGCACCAGGATATTATCAGTTAACACGGACCCCAGTTCACATCCATGTTTTGGGAAGTGTTGTTCAAAATGCTTCATATTTGTCCATGCCACTCTACGGCCTACCAACCCCAGTCAAATGGGCAGACAGAGCTAGTGCACCAGCGCCTTAGCAGTTCTTGTGGTATTTATTGCATACGGCCTTTCTGACTGGGCTTCTCTTCTTCCTTTGGATTAATTTATTTTAAAAATGCCCAGCATGTCTCCATTGGGTGCTCTCCCTTCTCCGCCAACTATGGTTTTGACCCTTCACTTAATATGGAACCCAGAGGTTGGTCCAGGATGGAAGCGGTAGTGGACTTTGCAAGTTTATCAAGAAAGTCCACCAAGGGATCAACACCAATCTGGAGGCTGCCATGAAGGTATATAGGAGAATGCAGATGTTAAGAGATGGGTGAGACCATCCTACAAGGAAGGAGATCTTGTGATGATGGATGCTAGAAATATCCCAATCAAGCAGCCATGAAGGAAATTGGGCATAAAGAGGATATTACCATACCACACTGTCAGAAAGGTGGGTCACACCTCGTACCAGTTGATCCTCCCCCCATCATTTTGGATCTTTGTGGTGTTCCATTAGAGCTAGTTGTCCTTGTTTTAGGGTCCCCTCGCCTGAGATCCTAGAGGCATAACCAGTGGAAGGGATACCAGAATAGGAAGTAAAGAATGTGGTAGCCTCCCTTCAGGTGAAGAGAAGACTGTAGTACCTGGTGTCATGAAAAGAGTTTGACATGGAAAGAACAGTAGGTCCTATCACAGGATTGCGTTCATGCCCAGGACGTTGTTGATACATTCCAAGAGTGTTTATTATATGAAGCTGGGCCTAAGGCAAACCAACCGTTGCCACCATGAATCTGTCTCTGCTCACAATAGCTTATCCCTGGCTAAAGCCCCTGGAGGGGGTGGAGTCCAAAAGAATGGGATGTTAATGTCATGGTTAAATGACACGAAAGTTGTTACATATTGTAATAACAAACCAGAGCCTAAAGAGGCCAAAAGGAACAAGTTGATGAAACTTCATGATTTGAATCAAACGCTGGATCAACGCTAGGTAAGGTTAAAATATGCTAAGTTGGTTCAGGTGGTGCACGTGATAGACATGCGGACATTACGCCCTCATCCTATGGTGCAAAAATTTACTTTTAAATGAAAGAGGTACTTTATGTTTGTTAGTAGAATGGGGCTTTGAAACCAGAATTGGTTTATCATATTTTCAAATCTGACAAAATCTAATTGCAGTCAATCACTCAAGTTCATGTGTAACCAAGCTATAGTACCACAAAGGATGGTGGTTTATGATTATTGGTAAAATTGGAGAAGTGCATCACCCAATGTAAAATGACCCTCATTTCCTTATAGTTGTTTTTATGACTAACCTTCTTTTTTGGTCAATTGGTTTAAATAAAAAACACGTTTGTTTAATAGTATTTATGTGCATTAATTTGGCCCTGTTTGCCAACCTCCATGAGGTCCAAAATAACGAAATTTGTGCAACTCTTGCCCTGGGCCCTCTGTACACCGTTCTCCTTTGCGCTGCTTTGTTTTCCTCCTTCTAGTGGAATGTTCCCATGTTGTAAGGTGAGGCATTCCCCAACACCTCTATGGAAACGTGAGCATAGTTGACACATTTTTACCATGGTCTTTGCTGTAAAACTGCTTTATGTCAGTCTATAAGAATTTTGTCATCACATCCATAATCCCAAAATGAGGGAATTATTTCAGAAAATTGAAGTCTGATATTGTCAAAAGGTTGATATATATGAAAATGATAATAAAATTGTCCTGAAAGACCTTGGTTGCTTCCCGATGGAACCCCTCAAATCAAAGTAACAATTCTAATAGTAATATGGCAAACAAAATGAGTTCTGGAGGTCAGATTACATCAAATCATAAGCCAAATTTGGGGAGTTCATCAGAGACTCCTCCCCAGGCCTCTTCTATTTTAGCACAGCTTACACCGCGGAAACTGGTCCCTTTTATAGTGTCAGAGGGGTCCAACCAAGTGTAAAAATTTTCCAGCCCATTGATTGGATCAAATATAAAATCATTGCCTAATGGACTAGTCCTTCCTGCTCCCAACCCTTGATCAGTCATTCCATAAAAATGAGGCGAGTTTGAAAATCCAATAGGTTGACAGCTCATATAACCTAATTCATACTTTACTAAGCAAATTTAAATTTTGAGTCTCGACATTTAAATACTACTATTGACTTATTAAAGGGGTTCACTTTTAATCCCCTAACCACAACTAATAAACCTTATAAAAATCTAACTGCTTTGTGATAATCTTTTATCTTTTTTAGTATAAGTGTTTGGGGAAATCCCTTTAATAAATTAATCCGTCAGTAGAAAGCTACATCTCCTTCAGAATTATTGTTGGATTTTTAGATGCAAAGCGCACCATCAAGCACAAAACCCCCTAAAATCTAACAAGTGATGCTCACTACAGGGGACCTTGTAACCACAAATCTCCTGTAAAAAGATGAGAACTATGTCAAAACCCAGGCTAGCTGCTTTAGAGCAACAACTAGACAGTGCTTTGTCTCACCTCAAAAGGTTTGAGCAGCACTCTATCCCAAAAACACTTTACAGAGATAAGTTCACCCCAGGTGAGGGCAGTGTTTCCTCCTTCCTCTTCGTTTATGAATCTGCGATGGAAGGAGCAACTGAATAACAAGAAACCCAGTACATCCTTCTTTGCTTAAGTCTCCTAGCTCAATAAAGATTTTCCCACCATGATCAACCTCAGCACCTTGTCAGAGGTTAAACAAGCGCTTATTGACGAATTTGGCTCTCAGCAGAGTTTATAACGAAAAAAAACAGGCCTTTATGTGCCTTAGTCTACAAGAGGGAGAATCGATCAACTCTTTTGTTGAGCAGTTCTATAGGGAGGCTCAACCTCTGCTGATTGCCAAAATGCTACCTAAAGATGACGCCATTGCTGCCATTCTGAGTGGGTTGACATCTCACCCTGGTGTAGCTCGGCATCTTATTTATGTAAAGCGCCACCTCTGGACTATCTGAGATATCCATGAGGCTCTGCTGGTGGTTGCAGATATGTATAACGCTGAATCTACTACAGGTGTTGGGTCAAACCCCAGGTGTTGACCATTGAGAATTATTCAACCGTAGCCCCACCAAAGGGGGCTATAATGATCCCTATGGATCCCCTACGCTGGTTACTACTCCTCCCATAAAACCTGAAGTTCTCAATCCAGTGATTCAGAGTCCATCCTCATCAATGGGGCCGCGCTTCCTTCTCTCACTTTGTCACCAAGATCATCTTTTATCAGACAGTAAACCTCTAAAAGTGGCCCAACTCCTGCTCCTAAGAGTAAACCCCTCTCTTAGGGTGACGCTTGCCTCCACCAATAATGGGTTAAATGACCAAGTCACGAAAGCTAAACTGGCTATATCTCCAAGGCTCACAGCCGCTGATCAACATAAAATTGGAGTAGCAAAAGCACCCATTTCCACAAAGCTATCCCCTTTAGCCTACTTTAATCCTAAACCTGTAGTAATGGGTCAGCCCAAGCCTGTCCCTTCTACGGCCAAAGTCAAAGCCATTACACTTCCAACGCCTCCCCCAAAAGTTGGGGCAGCTACAATGCTCCCTTCAAAGGCAAAAGGGTAGATGAACTCCAAAAAGTCCTCTACTATGAGGAGATCAAGACGGTTTCTCAGAACCCTCTTAACAACTCGTTGAGGTGCATTGACAATCCCTCTGATGACGAGTCTGAAGGGGGTGGTGAAGACGCAGGCTATTATAACTTGGGAGCCTCAATGGAAGTGTATATTCCGGATAGGTTGAGGCCTGAAAGAATTGATATAGATATGATACCACTATGAACTTATCTCCAAAAGATGTTGAGGTTTTCAGAGGTGACTGATATTGCCAATGATGCTGACAAGCTTATTAATAAAGTGATCTGATCTACCCAGCAGATTCATATCCAGCAATCTATAAAAGATACATACCCTGTGATAGCTCAACGTCTTACCTTTTCTCTCCATTTGAAGGAGGTTCTCTCTCTCCCCCTACTTTTGGTAGCACAATAACCAATGTAGAGGTTGTCATCAATAAGGTGCGAGTTCTAGCCATCCTGGACACGTGTGCTCCAGTGAACGTAGTCTCTTCAAAGCTCATCAATAAACTAAGTTGGTTCCCAACCTGGACTATTCCCATGAGTTTGGAACTGTGGGGTCCAAAAACACATGAGCTGTTGGAGCCTACTCTTCTCTACCCATATGTATTGTGAAGCTCCTCCTGTCTGCCCCCGCTGTGGCATTGGAAAATAATACATAAGGCTTGCTCATTGGCACTCAATTCATGATTGAGTATAATAAAATTATCAACATAAACAGAGATTTCTCTCCCTTATCAATTATGAAATTTCCTAGTCTTTACTAACGATGAGATCTAAAAAAAATACACATGCATAGTTGAATACCCTTCTTCCGCCCTTACCCTTGCTTATACCACGTTGGGCAGAAACACAAAAAGCTTCCTGACTCCGTGGATGCTTCAGAGGGCCTTCCATTGTATGCGTCAGAGGAGGTAGTAGTAAAAGCGGGTGAAAAAAAGGTGATAGACACCAAGATTACTGTGCAAATCCCCCACAACTGCCTACTACACCTAAAAAGCATTAATGGTATAAGTCCTTTGGAACCTCAGGTTTTTCCGATTATCCTAGATCCTGACTATCAGCGACCCATTAATCTCCTGCTGGGGAATCTTACTAACAATTACATGGTCATAAAAAAGCATCAGGAGGTTGGAAAAGACTTTCTGATTCCAATTGAGGACATCTGAAAAGTCCATTATATTGGGTCCATGTTAGATTTGGGACTACCTATGGATCACTTGATATGCACTTTGTCCCACGTCAAATTTCTGAGGGTCTTATCCCCGCTGATCTTAATAAATTTCATTCTTTACTGGAGTCTTATAGTTACATCTTCTCCAAGTCTGATACTGATTATGGAAAATGAATGGTTGGACTCATACAATATATGTTTTAATGCCAAGCCTATTTCATCCAAGCCTTATCAGGAATTAAAAGTTAAAGAGCTCCAGATGAGGATGGAGCTTAAACATTTGCTGGACGCGGAGCTGCTGGTGCCTTCTCAAAATCCTTGGTCATCCCCTCTCCTCCTTATAAAAAAGAAAAATGGAGGCCATCAGGTAGTTATGGACTGCCTCAAATTGAACAGCCTTAAAAAGAAGGATAGATATCCTATCCCCTGCATGACAACACCTTAACTCAATTCTCTGGCTCTAACTACCTTTCCTCCATGTACTTGGCTAGCGGCTATTGGCAATTTGACCTTTCTCCCCAAGATCAGGAGAAATGTCCTCTTTTTTGTAGTTAGGGTGTCTTCCAACCTACCCAACTACCACAAGGATTGTGCAACGTGCTCGCCACTTTCCAATGAGCAATAGAGCATATCTTGCAGGACCTTAAATTAAGATGCATCATCATCTATCTTGATGATATTACAGTGTTTTTCAATACTTTATATGGGTATCATATCCACTTGAAAGAAGTGGTCCAACACATTTAAGCTTCTAATATAAATTTGAAGCCATCAAAATGTACGTTTTTCCAGAAAAGAGCTTGATTTCCTTTGTTGTTCCACCAGAGAGGAATCATTAGAGGCACAATCATCTGAAGGCAGGGCTTCAAAGTTAGCAGCCTTAGACAAGACGTTCTCCATTAAAGTAAAGTTATAAAAAAAGATCTGCTGAGAAGTATTTTATTTACAAAATTATCTAGCACTATTTATAGTGCTTCAAAATATAAGGATAGGAATAGGGATTATAAGGATAGGAAGAGGGATATTTAAGGGTAGTGTCATGGGACCTGTAGGAAAGTCCCAATACTAGGATATGTGGGAATAGATAAAGAGCGGATAGAGATTAGATAACAAATAGTAAATGTACATTTTTCCCAAATTCAGCATAATTCAGGAAAAGTCCCAAATTCAGTATTCTAGTTGAATCAAACTCCATTCTCAAAATTATTGGGCCATCTGAAAATTGTGCCCTTCAAATGAATATATCAATCTTCCCCCTGGACAAGTCTTTTACTTAATCCAGGGAGAATCCCAACAACGCCCTCCCCAAGCCTTGTCCTAGGGGAGTAAGTTGTGACCTGAAGGTTAAGGTAGATGGAGGACTCAAGTTTAGTGGTGTATGGAGCCTCGTGCCTGATTTCAAACTTTGAGGCCTTCAACTCCACCTCCATATGTGCTATCCATTCATGCATCTCCTGTGTCATCTTGGCCATGTGGGTCTCAGCCTGTTCAAGCTTTTGGTTCATTTTGTTTGCCATTTTAACCTGGCACCTTGTTATCACCTTATCTGCCAGCAGATTCAGGTAAGGCTTGGAGAAAAGGTCATCAACAGTGGGTAGCATGGGTGAGTGGCCCCACGAGCTTGGAAAATGACCAGGCGATGGTAGAGTGTGGCCCCCTGCAGGTTCTGATAGGGAGGCCTTTTTGAGCAATGCTGAATCACTAACTTGGGATTGGGGTGAGCAATACCACTTGCAACTGAAAGTGAACCATGTGACAAGGTTCAAGAGGGAAATGCAAAGGGGGCCAGAAGGTTGGTATCAGTAGCGGAGGTGACATCAGTAAGTTTCTTGGGCTTCGCGTCTTTAGTACTCTCATGTTCATTGGGATTGGCGCTATCCCAATTAGAGAGTTGAACCAGGTAATCTAAATTATGTATTATATTTGGCCCAATCTTGGGAGGGGCGCCGTCAAAATCAGGAAGTGGTAGCGTTGCTGGAAAAGAGCCATTAAGCTTCACTTTTTTTGACTCTCATCTTTGTTGGGATCAGTGCTATCCCAATCGGAGAGTTGAACTGGGTCATCTAAATTATTTATTTTAATTATATTTGGCCCAATTTTGGGAGGGGCACCATTGAAATCAGGAAGTGATAGCATTGCTGGAAAGGAGCCATCAGGCTTCACTTTTTCTTGACTCTCAGCTTTGTTGGGATCAGTGCTATCCCAATCTGAGAAGTGAACTGGGCATTCTAAATTTTTAGTTTCAGTAGTTTGAGGCCCGATCTTGGGAAGGGCGCCGTCAAAGTTGGAAAGTGATAGGATTGTCAGAAAGGAGTTATTGAGCTTTGTTTTTTCAGGACTCACGTTTTTGTAGGGATCGACATTTATTTTAGTAATATCTGGTCCAATTTTTGGAGGGGCGCCGTCAAAGTTGGAAAGCATTAGCATAGAAGGGAAAGAGTCATCAAGCTTATTCCCAATGGTGTGAAGGTAAGTCCCAGGTATTTTGCCTGGTGTTTTAATTGCATCGACGCACCAAAATGCTTTTGGGGCTTCCCAAAATTCCTGCAGCTTGCTGCCTTCATCAATTTTGGAAGCTAATTCTTGACTTGTTGGCCCAACTTAATTGGTCCAATTTCTCAGATGATGCTCGTCTGAATTAATGTTTGGCACTCTTAACTCTGAACACTCAATAAATTTGTTCTGATTTCTTTCACTAAATCAGACTGTAAAATGACGTCATTGCAGATAATCGGGTTTTGGTCACCTAAATAAATATTATTATTGGTATTAAAATCACTTGTTGTTTTTAAATTCTGAGTATTCAAATTCATTTAATCTTCGCTCTTTGACTGGAGTATAAGCATCAATTTGGTCAGTTTCTTTTTAAAATGCTTCACTTTAGTGAGAAATTTAAAGAGGTTTTCCTCATAATGGAAAACCCAGCCTATAGGCCAGTAGTTATTTCTCTGTGTATTATTTTCCCAAGCTTCTCTTCGTATAATGCCCCATTCTTCCTTAGTATATTTTGCTTCCTGTATATAATAAAGTATTGCCTTTCTCAATCTTTTCACTTTATGATGTTGGCTATATTGCTCTTTGACATCTGGTTCAATTATTTCAGGCATATACAATAAATCGAGTAAGGGCTTGAGTTGGCCTGGTATTTTTGAAACGTACAGGATCTTCTCTTCTAGGACATGTAAAATTCTTCTTGGTAAAATCATTTCCCACAGTTATTTCATCTTGGCCATTCCAGAGTATGTATGCCATAAGATCAGGGTCTGTAGTATCTATTAGGGATTGATAACTATTATCACACAAGGTTGAGGCTATATCCTCATGGTGCAACTTGGAAAGTGACCTGGCAGAAAACAACATTTTGTTGGGCCGCCAGAGAGGAATCATTGGTGACACAATCATCTGAAGGCAGGGCTTCAAAGTTAGCAGCCTTAGATGAGACGTTCTCCATTAAAATAAAATAAAATAAGAGATATGCTGAAAAGTAATTTATTTAGAATAATCTAGCACTATTTATAGTGCTTCAAAATATAAGGATAGAAATAGGGATATTTAAGGGTAGTGTCATGGGACCTGTAGGAAAGTCCCAATACTAGGATATGTGGGAATAGATAAAGAGCGGATAGAGATTAGATAACAAATAGGAAATGTACATTTTCCCCAAATTCAGCATAATTCAGGAAAAGTCCCAAAATCCAGTACTATAGTTGAATCAAACTCCATTCTCAAAATTATTGAGCCATCTGAAAATTGTGCCCTTCATATGACTATATCAATCTTCCCCCTGGACAAGGCTTTTACTTAATCCAGGGAGAATCCCAACATTCTTGGACACGCCATCTCTCAAAATGGGATTTAACCTCTACAAGATAAGGTCGCTGCTATATCCAAGATGTTGGAGCCCAAAACCCTCTACAACATCCAGGTATTCATGGGATTGATGGGGTATTATCATCAATTCATCCTCAAGTTCTCCCAGCTCAGTGAGCCCCTTGTCTGCATCTTGGCTACCACTCCATTTCATTGGGGTGCGGAACAAAAAGTTACATTTGAGACCCTGAAAAAGTTAGTGCAACAACGGCCAATCCTCTGCCACCTTGATTATGGCAAGCCCTTTATGCTATCCATGTATGCCTCTGATTACGCCGTTGGAGCTATCTTGGCTCAGTTGGACGATCATGGGGTAGATCATCCTGTTTCCTATTACATCAAGATGCTCTCAAAAGCTGAATTCAACTATAGCGTCACTTAGAAAGAGTGCCTGGATGTCCTTTTTGCTGTGAAACACTACCAGCCCTTCTTATATTGGACTTCCTTCAAAGTGTTACTAACCATGCATCTTTAAAGTGGTTGCAGAATATGAAAGACCCCCATGGGACGATTGGCTCGCTGAGCTTTGAAGCTCCAGCATTACAACATGGAAAATGAGTATCAGGTGGGAATTAGTCATTTGAACGTTTATATGTTGACGCGGCTGCCTGCCCTTCATTTAGATAATAGTAAAGCTGAGAGGTTACATGACCTCCTAATGACTCCTGATGCATTGGGGGATGAGGATGAACCTGTAAAAAAGATGCTATCTTGGCAACCCCACAAAACCAAGGTTGAAAGTGGGAAGCTATACAAGAAAGTAGGGTTAAATTGGTTGCCCTATCTACAGCCATCTGAGGGAGCAACAGTCATTTTGGAGTCCCATTCTATTTTTAGGGCATAGTGGGATACAGAAGACATATGAGTGGGTAAAGAAACGCTATTACTGGTAGGGCATCATGGAGACTATAACTGAGATCCTGGATGCCTGTCTGACATGAAAAACCAATTAAGCTTCAAGACCTGTTATCAATACCAGGCCACTACGCCTCAACAACCCTCCTAAATCATAAGTTTAGATGTGGTTGGACCTCTGCCCCAGACGACTGGGGGAAATCGATATATCTTAGTTGAAATTGACCATTTTACCAAGTGGGTTGAAGCTGTGTCTCTCCCTGCTCAAACGGCCAAGGTTACGGCCACTTTCCTCCATCAGAATATTCTTTCTTGACATAGTTGCCCCCAGGTTCTTCTCTGTGATAATGGGAAAAATTTTACCTCCAGAGTGATGAAGATCCTCGCTACCACCATGGTCACGCAATAGCTCTTTTAGGCCCCCTATAACCCCTCAATCAATTATACTGTGGACATAGCTAATGGGACCCTGGTTTCTACACTACAAAATATGGCGACTTCAGACCCCTTCACTGGGATCAGTACTTACCAAATGCCCTCATGGCCTACCTTATCAGTTACCATAAAATCTTTAAGATGTCTCCTTTCCGTGTGTTCTATAAATGAGAACCTGGGCTACAAGCATTATTAGCCTAAGACATTTTCACTGATAGGACTGACCCTAAGCAATCCATGAAGAAGTTGGCCCAGTACATTATAAAGTTACAATCAGAGGCTATGACTAACTTGGCCAAAGAGGTTACAAAAGAGGGTCAAGCTGCTAATTAGCTCCTTCCCTTTCTTCTTTCCTTCCAAGCATCTGACTTGGCGCTTTACTACCACAATTGTATCACCCCTAGAAGTGAGAAACTCAGGCCTATTTGGGAAGTACCTTTTGTAGTCATGTACAAGCGATGGGATGAGTGCTCCATCAAACCCCTTGCTACAGGAGTTACTATCGTTAGAGTTCATGGCCAATTCTTGTGGCCTTATTCTTACCAAACACTCTTGAAGGGGGTGATTTCAGACAATTGCAAGTCCAATATTGTCAAAAGAGTGATTCAAATGAAAACAACAAGAAAATCGGTCAAAAGACCCTGGTTGATTTTTTGTGGAACCACACAAATTGGGTAGCACTTCTAATGATAATTGGGCAAACAAAATGGGTTCTGGCGGTCAGATTTCACCAAATCGTTGGCTTAATTTGGGTAGTCCATCAGAGGCTCCTAACCAGGCCTCTTCTTACTTATCACAGCCTACACCGTGGAAACTGGCATTTTTATAGGGTCAGAGGGGGTCCAACCAAGTGTAAAAATTTTCCAGCCCGTTGATTGGGTCAAATATATAATATCATTACATAATGAACTAGCCCTTCCTGCTCCTAACTCTTAATCAGCCGTTCCATCAAAATGAGGCGAGTTTGAGAGATCTGATAGGTTGACAGCTCACATTACCTAATTTGGACTTTAATAAGCAGCCTGAACTTTGAGCATCAACATTTTAAATACTACTGTCGCCTTATTAAGAGAGCTCACTTTTAATCCCCTGACTGCAACTATTAAAACTTTATAAAACTTTATCTGCTTTGTAGATTAGTTTTTATCCTTTTTAGTTTAAGTGGTTTGGAAAAACCCTTTATCAAATTTATCCGTCAGTAGAGAGCTACATTCCTGCGGAATTATTGTTAGAATTTTAGGTGCAAAAAGCATCAGTGAGCACAAAAACCCCTAAAATCCAACAGAATAGATAAGATTGTCCCTAAGACTTCAGAATATGTTTTTTCATTCTGCATGAGATGCCCATGAGACTAAGAGTGTAAGATATTTTGACGCTTTATGTTCAAAAGGGGAGGTGCTTGCTACAGGAGACCACATCAGTAAGCACAGCCAATATAATGATGTGTCAACCAAGGAGAGATTATCTTCTATCAACTTTCATGGACATCCACTCATCTCTAAATAGGATAGGCCATAGAGAGAGATTCTGGGAAAATAAGGAAAAGTTGCTTCACATGCCTGGGAGAGGTTACTATTTGTCAGATCTAAATTCTAAAACAGCAACAGAGGGTCTGAAGCTAGGTTCACGCAAATGCTCTAAAATAACCATGATAGACTATTTATCTCCTACTACTTTTCTAGAGCAAAAACTAAGAGTAATATGTGGTTTGCAACAGTGCAGAGCCAGTGGTGAAGGGATTCTCACCTACGATGGAGGTTTCAGTCTAAACTACTAGTGAGCTCACTGCTAATTATAAACAGTAGATTTACAAATCAGTGTAATATTATTAAAGGGCTAAATTGTAGGAGTCCATGACTGCAAGATTTTCATTGGGATAAGTCACATTTAAATTTGAGACTTGATGAAAATCAGTTTTAGCAATGAAGAACCCTGAAAAGATATAAATTGAGTTGGAGTTTGCAAGCTATGGGATTTAAGTTTGGCGCTGAAAGTTGGGTGGAAATTAGGAAAATAGTTTGGGACAACATAGACAAGAGAGTAGAGCAGGTTTCAGCTATAGTAGTAGGTGGGTTATCCCATACATGCGACAAAAACCAAGTGTTGTTTAAGGAATTGTGGATGAGAGTTATTTTAACTGTTCAGGAGAGTTAATTGTGAGGCTTTCTCCTAAAGATAAATGTAGTACTAGTGATAGTAATGTTTCCCTGAGTTTGGTGGATAAAAAATCAGAGTCCTTGATGCAGCTGAAGGATAACCACAAGGCTTTAAAAAAGCTAACAGAGCGGGAAGAGATTACATAGGGGTTGTTTGTCTCACTTGAGGCAAGCAGCAACTGGGTAGGATCACTTAAAATCTCACAAAAAAGAAGCTGAAAGGGAAGTGTTTGCAAACTCATTCTACTAAACCTTACGGTGAAATCTTATGGCATAAATCTTGTTAAAGTCCTCTTTTTTCAAAATTTAGCATCTAAGGAGGGTTCAAAAAAATTTGGGTAGTAACAGATAATGCACATTGTTTATTTTCATAAGTGGAAAAGTTGTGCACCAAATTTACCAATTCTTTTATATATAAAAATGAGCCAAAATATAGTAGGGACAAGAGGACACTGTCTCAGTGGGTAACTTCTAGGGGGGTCAATTATAAGAGGGCTGGGCTGACTCTTGAGACTTCTATAAGAAACTCATGAGTAGCTCTACATCTAAATATAATCTAATGTAAACTTGATAATATGAGGGTGCAGAAAGAAAGGCTATAGGGAAAAGAAGACAAATGATTAAACTTTGAGCTATGAGAAATAAGCAACGTCCCAGAAAATCACTGTTATTTTTATATATTAACTTTTTAAGTCAAAATTTATCATAAAACTGTTCCATAGTAAGCGAATAAAGTGACCTGAAAACTTGAAAGTTTGATGTCTTGTAAACGGCTAATAAAATTAGGACAGGTCTTTCAGACATTTGCCCTCCAGGCTTCAAAATAAGAACGTTTTGGGGCCAAATTGGCAAAAAGGGGAAATGTCAGACACTTACAAGTCCTCAGTGATAATGAGGTTGATTTAAATATAAATAACAATTTTGTCAGCCAAAAGACCCTAGCCAATTCTCAGTGGAACCCCATGAATTGGGGCAACACTATTATGGATACTAACCAGGCAAATAGTGCTAAGTCAGGAAGTCAAATTTCCCTGACTCCACGGGTAAACCTGGGGAGTCCATCAAAGGTTTCTTCCACAGTCATGACTAGTTCAAAGCCAGTACCTAAGTGGGGAACACTCCTTTTATAGGCTTAGCAGGGGTCCCCCAGGGTGCAATAAATTTCGCTAAAGGGGATTGGCTTTATCTATTAAATAGTTACCCCATGGGTACATATTGCCATAGATTAACTCCATATCATTCATTCAGCCATATGAAGTGAGTTTTCTGAGCTTTGATAGGCTAAGGTCTCATATTACTTAATTCAGAAATTCCCAAGATATCTAAATGTCAAGCCTCGATGTTTTAAATACTTTTATCAATTTATTAAGGACATAATCTTTTTACCCCTGCGTGGCACCTAATAAACCTATATAAACCTAAATATTTTTAGTTTTTATTTACTTTTTTTGTTTTCATATAATTGGTGAGAAAAGCCCTTCAATTATATTGTTAAATTCGAGGTAAAAGAAGCACCAGCGAGCCTTTTCCCAAACTGAATATTCAACAAGTGGTGCTCACTACATGGGACCCTGAACACCACACAAAACGTACAAAAATATGGAGGCTGTTGAGGTGATAACCCTTCTATCCTATTTATTAATAGTAACTCTAAACTAGCTATTTTTGAATGACAGCTAACCAGTGCTTTGTTTCGCCTTAAAAGGCTTGAGCATCACTCACTACAATGCCCTGTTATAAAAAAACCTCCTCTATGAAACAAGTTCATACCTGATAAGGGAAGTATTGCATCCTTTCTTTATGTTTACAAATCTGCGATGGAAGAAGCAACTGACTGGCAAAAAATCCAGTACATACTTCCCTGCTTGAAACAAAATAGCTCAATAAAGAATAGTCCCCACAATGGTCAACCTCAGCACTTGAGCAAAAGTTAAGCAAGCGCTGCTTGACGAATTTGGTTCTAAACAAAGTTTGTAGCAAAAAAACAGGCCTTTATGTGCCTTAGTTTGCAAGAGGAAGAATCTATCACCTCTTTGTTGAGCGCTTCTATAATAAAGAGCAACCTTTGTTGCTTGCCCAATTGCTCCCTCATGATGATGCTATTACAGCTATCTTGGCTGTCTTGGCATCTCATCCCTCCTTGTTGATTCATCTTTCTTCCATAAAGCGCACTTATAAAACTGTATGGAATATCAAGGAGGTCTTATTAGCAGTTGCAGATATCTATGAGTTTGACCCTACACAAGGATTTTTAAACCAAGCATCTACGCCAACCAATTTAGCAGCTACGACGGCTGTTGTCCTCTGGAAACCTGCTTCTGCGGAGTTATACAAAATACTTCTTCTCATAAAGATATTCAGATGGTAATGGCTGTGATGAAGCAGTGCTCACTATCATCTTCAGTTCAAACCACTCAGTTGGTGAAAGCAGTCGTCCCCTTACCTAGCCCATCCTCTTCTTAAGAGCAGCCTTTCAAGTGGTCTAAAAGCCGGCTCCTAAGCCCAAATCCCTTTCTTGGGTCCCAAACACTCCCAATAACAATGGTTTATATGACGAAATCACAAAGGTTAAACCGTTTGCTTCCAAGAAGCACACAGCCACTGAACGACCCAAAATTGGTGAAGTTGAAGCATCCACCTCCACGGTGCTATCCCCCTCAAACTCTCATTCAGCTAACTCTAGTATGAAACCTGTCTTCCTGAGACAGTACAAAACCCCTTCTCTGAAGCTCAAAACTCGAGCTGTGACAATTCCAACGCCTCCCCCAAAAGTTAATAATGTGGAGGAGCAACCCCAGGACCTATCATCCCATAAGGGAAGTACTGAACCTACCCCACCTCCTATAGGCTCCATAACCTGCATGATAACCCCTCTGACGAGTCTGAAGGGGGTGATGAAGTTGTTGGTAATTATGTTTTAGGAGCCCCAGGTGAAGTGGAGGTACTGATTATTTGAACATGGATAGAGCGAATTGGACCAATATTTCTCGTCAAACTTATCTTTGGCAAGTGATAAGGGGTTTTGAGATTATTGAAACTGCCAGTGACGCTGACCAGCTCATTGCCACATTTCTCTGATCTACCCAGTGCATTCATACCCTGCAGACTATCCAGGAGAAATACCCTGAAACTGACAAATGACTTTCCTCCACTTTTCATTAAAAGAGGTCCTCACTCTTTCCCCTCCTTGGGTGGAACCTTGACTAATGTAAAGGTTGTTGTTAATGGAGTGCGTGTTAAAGCTATCCTTGACACTGGGTCCCCAGTATACTTTGTGTCAACCAAGCTTATTAAGAATGTTAAGCTGGCCCCTGACCTTGACTACACTCAAGAGTCTGGAACTTCAGGTCCAAACAATACCCGCGCCATTGGGGAGTACTCTTCCCTGCCCATTTGTTTTATGAAGCTTCTTTTTTCAGCTCTGTCAGTGACTTTGACCAATAATACCTACGTTTACTCTTTGGAACCCAATTTATGCTCAAATATTAAGGTGATATTAATTTGAAGTAGAGCTATCTCTCTCTGCTTAACTATGAGGTTCCTCTGATTCTGTCTAATGATGAGCTCAACAAAAAAGTATTATGTTTGCACAGTTTTGTATCCCTCCTCCACTTTATCCTTGCATTACACCACAGCAGGCATATAAAATTGTTGCCTCCCTCAGTGGACGCCCTGGAGGGAATCCCTTTCTATGCTTCTGAAGAGGTGGTCATTAAGGCTGGGGAACTAAGGGATTTGACATGAAGATTGCCATTAAAATTCCATACAACTGCCTACTGCATCTCATTAGCATAGATGAAGTTAATCCATTAGATCCTAGAGTTTTTACAGGCGTTTTAGACCCCGCTTATCATCGATCTATTAACCTTTTGTTAGGAAATCTCACCAAGAAGGATATGGTGGTAAAAAACATCAGGAGATAGTAAAGGCCTGCTGATACCTATTGAGGACATCAAGCAAGTCCAATGTGTTGGGTCTATGGCTGATATGGGCTTACCCGTTGACCAATCTTTATGTACCCTACCTTCTGTTCAGATCTCTGATGAACTAACCTCAGCTGAGCTGGATAAAGTCTACACCCTGCTCAAAGCCTACAACGACATTTTATCCAAATCCAACAATGACTATAAACATGAAGGGGTTGACTCATACTATTAGTGTTGGGGATGCTCAACCCATTTTCTCCAAACCCTACCACAAATCAAAAGTTGAGGAGCTACAGATGTGGACGGAGCTCAAACAGCTGCTGGATGCTGGATTGCTGGTGCCATCACAAATCCCTTGGTCATCCCCGCTCCTATTGATAAAGAAAGAAAATGGAGGTCATTGGGTAGTGATGGACTACCACAAAACAAACAACCTCACAAGGGAGGATAGTTACTTTATCCCTCGCATTGATGACGCTCTGGCCCAACTCTCTGGGTCGAAATTCTTCTCAGCCATGGACTTGGCTAGCGGTTATTGGCAAATGGACCTTTCACCACAAGAGCAGGGTTAATGTGCTCTTATTTGAAGTGAAGGTATCTTCCAACCTACCCAATTACTGCAAGGGTTGTGCAACGCGCCCGCCACTTTCCAGCGAGCAATAGATAATATCTTGCAGGATCTAAAATTAAGCTTTGTCATCATCTATCTTGATGATGTTACAGTTTTCTCTAAGACTTTCAATGAACACCTCGCCCATCTAAAGGAGGTGTTTCAGCGCTTGCGGGCATCTAATATCAAACTAAAGCCCTCCAAATGTACCTTTTTCCAGAGGAAGCTTAATTTCCTTGGGCACACTATTTCACAAGATGGGATACAACTGCTTCAAGATAAAGTAGAAGAAATTTATAAGGTGCCTGGGCCCAAAACCCTTCACAACATCCTAATATTCTTGGGTATGATGGGGTACTACCATCAATCTATCCCAAAATTCGCTCAGCTTAATAAGTTCCTCATCCGCCTCCTAGCTATGAACACCCTTTTCCATTGGGGTGCTGAACAAAAGGCCTCCTTTGAGACTCTGAAGGAGCTATTGCAAAAAGGCCAATATAACAGTAACCTGACTACAGTAAAACTTTCATGTTATTCACAGATGCTTCTGGCTACGCTGTTGGATCTATATTGGCTCAATTGGATGATCATGGGGTTGATCATCCCATGACTTACTTTAGCAAAATGCTTTCAAAAGCTAATCGTAACTATAGCATCAAGGAGAAGAATTGCTTGGCTGTTCTGCTCACTGTCAAACACTACTGCCCATTCCTATATGGAACTCCCTTTAAAGTGATCACCAACCATGCCTCTCTTAAGTGGTTGCAAAATATGAAGGACCCCACGGGGCAGTTGGCTCTCTGGGCTCTGAAGCTCCAACTTTACAATATGACTATTGGCCATTGGGCAGGAACGCGCCACATGAATGTAAATGGAATAACGCGACTGCCCATTCTTCACTTAGACAATAGTGAAGCTGAGAGGCTACATGACCTCCTGATGACTCCTGATGCATTGGGGGTTGAGGATGAACCTGTACAAAAGATGCTAGCTCGGCAACCCCACAAAACCAAGGTTGAAAATGGGAAGTTATATAAGAAGGTAGGAGTAATTTGTTGCCCTACCTCCGGCTGTCAGATCGAGTTTCTGTCATTTTGGAGTTTCACACTATCATGGGGCATGGCGGAGTACACAAAACATATGATTGGGTGAAAGAGCAATAGTACTGGGAGGGATTACGGAAACCATACCCAAAGTCTTGGATGCATGCCTGACCTGTAAGAAACAATCTGGATTCAAGGCCCAATATCAGTATCAACCTACAACGCCTTGACAACCCCTCCACACCATAAGTTTAAAGTAATAGGTCCTCTCCCTCAAACTACAGGTGGAAACCGCTATATCTTGGTTGGTATTGATCATTTCACCAAGTGGGTTGAAGCTGTTGCTCTTTCCGCTCAGACTGCTAAAGCTATGGCTACCTTCTTACACCAGATCATCTTCACCTACCATGGGTGCCCCTCAGGTCCTCCTATGTAACAATGGGAAAAACTACTTCCCAACGATGAAGCTCCTTGCCACCTCCATGGCAGCGCAACAACTCTTCTCAGCCCCTTATAACCCATCCACAAATGGTACTGTAGAAAGGTTCAATGGAACCCTGGTCTCCATACTCCACAAATTTACCATTTTAGACCCTCTCCTCTGTGAACTTTATTTACCTAGAGCCCTCAAGGCCTACTGAATTAGTTACCATCACATCCTAAAGACGTCCCCTTTCTGGGTGTTGTATGGCTGAGAACCTGGGATACCAGCTCTACTAGCAAAAGTTGTTTAATTGACAGAACTGACCCAGAGAAAGCCATGAAACAGTTGTCTCAACACATCATCCAACTACAAGTGGTTGCTATAACTAACTTGGCCAAGAAGGTCACAAAAGAAGGTGAAGCAGCTAATGAGCTCCGTGTCCCTCTCTCTTTCTTCCAAGTAGCTTACTTGGTATTATATTTGTCAGGATTCTCCCTGGTTTAGGTGAAAGCCTTGTCCAGGGGGAAGGTAGATACATTCATACGAGGGGCACAACTCCCAAATGGCCCAATAAGTTTGAGAATGGGTTTGACTCTATGTTATCAGCTGGTATACTGAATTTGGGGTTTTACTTGAATTACTCTGAATTTGGGAAATATTTACATCCCCAGTTCCTGAGTCATGTGAAGCGGAGTTTCCATCAAACCGACCATGAGGGCGGCAAAATCCAATGAGGGTTCAAAACAAGCAATCCATACTTAAGGCCAGAAATATCTTGAATGGTTGGGGCCATGAATATCCTTGAGGCACCATATCCCCACGCACCCTATAAATATTTACAGCTCTTAATTTAATAAAGTACTTTTTCAGCAGAATATTATTTATCTTATTTTATCATAGTTTTTATTCTATTCTAATGAACAAAGCCTTGTCCAACTTTACTCCTGAAGTAGCCCTTGTCCTCTCACTGAACATAGTCTCCTCCAGTCAGCCACCATATTTGGTTTCCCAGCGTTAGCACCAGCAAGCGCATCTGGTGGAAACCCAATATCTGGTGCTCACTACAGTGGTGCTTTCAAGGCGCACCCTGAGGAGTTACCCTCAACCTTGGATGAAGAAAAACAATCTACAGAGAGCACTCCAGATACTTATCTTCTGACCTACCTCCTTTGTAATGGCCAAGACACAGTGACAGTGGGGACCAACCTTACAAAGAAATCCTTTGAGTGTATCCCAGAAGATTTTATGCACTTCAGAACTTCCAGTCAGTTGAAACCTTTGCTTGACCTGTTAAAATCGCCTAAAGAATTTGAAAAAGATGTTATTGAGCAAAAAAAAAACCAGCATCATAAAAAAAGATTATTGAAGGCAATATTTTATTACAAAAATCAAGCATCACGTTTCAAGAGGATGTGGGATGCTAGGAGAGAAGAAGCTATAGAAGATATTATACAGCTGGATAACTATTGGACGCTAGGACCTGTCTACTGTGTTGAGAAAGTTATGTTCAAAAATCTTTTGGCTCTGAAAAAAACCAAAAAGAAATTGGCCAAGCTACAACACATCACCCATTCAAAAAGAAAAAAATCAAAATAATCAGAGTGCTCAAATTTTAATAAAACAATTAATTTTGATACTAATACTAATTGTTTAGGCAATAAAAATGAAATTACCTCTCAATGTCATTTTCCACTCTGCTACTTCAGAGCAGAAAGTGGAAACAAAGCTCATATCCAATTTGAACCCAAAAGTGCTGAGCAACAAATCAAATTTGGCCAGTGAGTATTGACAACTCCAAATTAATGAAATTGGGACATTTCAAGGACTAGCTTTCAAACTTGATGAAGGCAGAAAACCTCAAGAATTTTCTGGAAGTCTTGAAAACAATTGGTGTGACAATGCGCTAAAACTGCCAGACAAAATACCTGGGAATTACCTTTGTGCAATTGGTGACAAGCTCAATGACTCCCTTTGGAAAATCTAACGCTTGTCAACTTCAACAGCTCCCCTTCAGAGATTGGGCTAGATATTACTAAAATGAGTATCAAGACTACCTGGTTCAGCTCTCAGATTGGGATAGCGCTGATCCTATCAAAAACGAGGGTTTGACAAAGCAAAGCTTGTGGAACCAGCTGATATTACCTCCGCTACTAATTCCAATCATGTCAAGGAAAAGTTAACACTCGCCAGATGCAATCATGTTACACCCAAGACTATCATCAAGACCAAAAAGCGCACCTCCCAAATAAGCGGCCCACTTGAGAAAATCTGTACAATGATTGAGAACAATGACCAGATTCAGACCTTCACTGAGGCAGGTGGCATTGCTCTCACCAATGCATATGGGCCCTGCATCATACAGTGGGACCACCAGGGTGTCAAGCGGGAGGAAAGGAATTTAATCACCCCCATACAACCACAACTTCACTGGGTGCAACAATGGCAACCATTCCACTCACATCTTCACCAGCCTGGTCCGCATCAAGCTCAAGGCTCCATACACCCTCAAACTTGAGTTCTCCATCTACCTCAACCCTCAGGCCATAACTTACTCCCCTAGGACTAGGATTGGGGGGGCTCTGTCAAGATTCTCCATGGTTTAGGTGGAAGCTTTGTTTCAGGGAGAAGGTCAATATATTCATATGAGGGGCACAATTTCAGATTGCCCAATATGTTTGAAAATGAGGTTTGACTCTATTTTATCAGCCGGTACACTGAGTTTGGGGTTTTACTTGAATTACTCTGAATTCAGAAAATATTTACATCCCCAGTTCCTGAATCATGAGAAGTGGAGTTTCCACTGATCTACAAGGGTGGCGAAATCCAATGAGGGTTTAAAACAAGCAATTAATCTGGAAGGCCAGGAAATATTCTGAATGGTTGGGGCCACAAATAATCTTGAGGCACCATATCCCCTTGCACCCTATAAATATTTACAGCTCTTAATTTAATAAGATACTTTTCAGCAGAATATTTATCTTATTTTATCTAAGTTTTATTTTATTCTAATGAACATAGTCTTATCCAACCTTGCGCCTAAAGTAACCCCTGTCCTCTCAGCTGATAGCCTCCTTCAGTCAGCCACCATATTGGGGTTCCAAGCATTAGCACCAGTGAGCGCATCTTGTGGAAAACCAATAATATTATCACAATGCATCACTCCTAGAAGAGAGAAGCTTGGTTCTATTTTGAAGGGCCATTTTCAGTAACATACAATTGAGGGGATGAGTACTCTATAAAATCCCTTTCTTTTGAAGTCACCATCAATAGGGTACATGGCTGCTTCCTATAGCCTTACTCTCCCCCTGCATTCATGATGGGGGTGATGTCATGCATTTGTCCTCCAGGCTTCAAAAAGAATGTTTTGGGGCCAAATTGGCCGAAAAGGGGAAATGTTGGACATTTAAAAGTCCCTGATGATAATGAAATTGATTTAAAGATAATTAACAATTTTTCAGCTAAAAGACTCTGGCCAATTCTCGGTGGAACCCCATGAATTGGGGCACCACTATTATGAATACTAACCGGGCAAATAGCGTTAAGTCAGGAAGTCAAATGTTCCTGACTCCATGGGTAAACCTGTGGAGTCCATCGAAGGTTTCTCTCCCAGTCACAACTAGTTCAAAGCCAGCATCAAAATGAGGACCACCCCTTTTATAGGCTTAGCAGGGGTCTTCCAGTGTGCAATAAATTTTGCTAAAGTGGATTGGCTTAAATGTATTTAATTGTTACCCCATGGGTATGTATTGCCAAAGATTAACTGCCCTTCAGTCATTTATCCATATGAAGTGAGTTTTCCGAGCTTTAATAGGCTAAAATCTCATATTACTTAATTCAGAAATTCCCAAGCTATCCAAACGTCAAGCCTCGATGTTTAAAATACTTTTATTGATTTATTAAGGACATACTCTTTTTACCCCTGCGTGGCACCTAATAAACCTCTATAACCCTAAATAAATTTAATATTTATTTACTTTTGCTATTTTCATACAAGTAGTGAGAAAAGCCCTTCAATTATAATGTTGTATTTAATGTAAAAGAAGCACCTGAAAGCCTTTTCCAAAACCAAAAATTAAATAATCTCTGACATTCTGGATGAGTATACATCCAAAATGCAAAACAGATATCATGAGTATAGCTTACTATAATAGATTATCTAATGGGAATAAGGAACTTGAGGTTGTCAGCTGATGACTACTGTGACCAATGCTCCCAGGATTAGTCAAATAAATTTGGTGTGTGCAACTGAGGATTCAGGAGTGATAGCTCCAAAGTTAAGGGCTGTACCAGAGAATTCTCTGTTGCAGTGGGAGGTAAAAACCTAGTAAAACATCTCTGGAAATTAGTAATAAGGGTTAGAGATATCACCACCAACAGATTAAGATTGTAGAGCTCAATTGCCTCAGGGATTGGCAACAAGTTCATTTGTGTCCCATAATAGTACCCATATTAAGAACTGAGGGTATAAGCCTGGTGATGAATGCCACTTTGGCCCAATCATTCCAAAGACCAGGTAACATGACTGATAAAATGAAATGTGAACACCATAAAGTCAAAAATTTAGGGATTATAAAGGTTTTTATTTAGGAGTTGAAAATTAAAAGAATGGACTGACAGCAGAACTTGTTTTGGGCTGTTGTCTCATAAACCTATTTCTGGAAAAAAAGGGGTATGCATTGTGATCAACTAAGTTCAACATAGAAAGATCTGATAAATTAAC
This sequence comes from Massospora cicadina, assembly GCA_022478985.1. Lineage (NCBI taxonomy): Eukaryota > Fungi > Entomophthoromycota > Entomophthoromycetes > Entomophthorales > Entomophthoraceae > Massospora > Massospora cicadina. The sequence goes on along the minus strand of JAKSZP010005263.1, from coordinate 229,367 downwards.
ACACTATGGTAATCAAATAATGATTTTGATCCAGGTAGGCAAGTATGATCACTCCAACCTTACTCATTTTGGAGATATCAAAACTTTTACAAAAAAATTCTACAGTTTGGCCACATCCTGATGGATGGTGATGATCTGTCCTTTGGAACGGGTGGTGCATGCCCATGGGCAGGGAAAGTAGGGATGTTAACAATTTGTAGTGAATGGGTTTGGCATAACTAAACCTATTGGGTTGGCTCATTGTACCCTCTGACAATTTATAGGCTTGAAGGTTTATATCAAACTTGAATTTGATCCAATTAGCTCATTTCTTATTTGAATTTGGTTAATGCACCTTGGATGGACTCAGCTATTTTTGGAGATTTGGACATTGAAGGGATAATCAACCTGAAAGCTAGTGATGACCTCTGGCTTCCACTACCTCCTTTCACATCTATTAATCCTTTATTACAACTTTTAAGTATAAAGAAGGAAAAGAAGGGGATAAACTTTAATGAGACATTCTTGGACCCACCTCTCATCCACTACATGAGCTAAATCGCCTATGTTGGTGAGGGTTTTAGTAGTCTTCTTAGGCACCTTCTTAGATTTGTAAGGAAGCCTTCCTGTCCAGGCATAGAAGTTGATCCCAGGTCTTACAGTAGGGTCTTAGTAAGTGTGTGCAATGTGACATGCTGCAGAATTGGCAAAATAGTTAAAGTTGTGGGTTTGAGTTTAGTTAAAATGGCCAAGCAGGGCCATAACTGTTGACCCAGAATATTTATTTCAGGAAAAAATTAATCAAGTTAATAACTGTAAAGGGGACTTAAGGAGTTTTTAAACTAGCTAAATAAACTTTAATTAAGGTTTTTAGGTTTTTCTTTAATAAGTGGAAAGCATTCTAGCAAGTTTTAAGCTTTATGGTTGAATTTTGAAGCCAAGTAATTATTAAAACCCAACCATACTGATTAAATTGCCTTTCAAAAAATAGGTCACAATTTGTTAAACTCAGTTACCTCATTCCTGGTGGTTTTGAGAATAATAGGATGATTTTATCCAAATTCCCAGTTGGCTTGGCACCAAGAGGATCAGTCTTGACAGGTACTGGCCAGAACCCAATTTCATATCAATGACATTAGAAAGATCTCTGGTTTTTTAGGGACTCTCTCATTGATCCTTGAGCTTTACAAAAAACAGATTTAGGTTGTTGGTCAACATCAGGCTAAATGTCACTAGCTGTGACACAGAGTGTCCCATTTAATCTCAAAGTAAGGCACCCACCCAGCTGCCAATATTCTTACCCTAGCTTTAATTACCTTTTTTGTATAGATATCTAACTATTATGTAGAAGCTATGTACATTAGTAATCTATTTTAACCAAAAAGCTATTACCCTTCAGATATTGCTGCTAAGTCCTGACCCCAGTACTTTTACACATTCTTTAATTAATCATATTTTGTGTTATATGGGTAAGTTCAGATCCACGTTCTAAACCGCTTGTGGAATTGCTGCTGGACTGGATAGGCTAAGGTTGTAAATTATTTAATTTAGCATTTACTGGTACAGGTAAATTTTAGAATATCCAGTATACCCAATATCATGAGCTTGACAATAGGTCTAGATCTGTGTTTTAATGCCAGCTGCACTAGGTAAGAATCAAACTCCTATACAGTGCTTTTGGTGTAAGTCTAAGGAAAACTTTAGTTTAGCATAATCTAAACTTTGAAAGTTATAAAGTCCTTAGGCTTAGTCCCTCAGTCAAAGGCTTCTTAAACCGCTTCTCTTTTTAGCACTAGTGGTTACCAGCCCAATAAAGTGGGGTATCCACTCATCTTTACTTGCAAAGGAGCCAAATAAAAGGATTATCATTAATAAGAAAATCCCCAACATGGCACCTTAACTAACAGCCTAGGAAGACATCTCAGAAGGTGAAGAAGCTTTAAGTAAATTTTTATCTGGTGGCCACTTTATTTGGTGGACCATCGCAGAAAAACTAGGGATTGGCATCTTAAACCCCTTCTTTACAATCCCATAAGAGGCTTATTGAATTCCCTTCTAAGACCTTTTTTTAGCACCAGGTGGTCCCAACCTAAAGGAGGTATCATTCTAAGACCTTTTGAGCTATGAAACTCCCACTTTAACTTACAATTATACTTTCTTACCTAGTTGATAGAAAATCTAGATGCTACTCTAAGAATCCAGGCTAATTGATCTCTTTTTTAACTCACTTGGCATTTAACAACTTTATGTTGTAAGTTAAGCAAGGATCTTTTAGTTTACTGCTAAGACTACTTTTTAGTGAATCAAAACATGTTACCCAACCAAGCATGTCCAAATTTTTGGTTATAACAAAATAAAAGAGTACATATAGTAGAGTTCTACAGGAATCAAGTGCTGAATCAATATCACATACACTAAGTGAAACTGGTTTTTGAACCATGGGGATCCAAAAAATTGATTACCACTTTAAAAGTTGTTGACATCCAATGTTATTAAGGTTAGCTTTTAACTTTAACTTTAGGCTCACAATAATATCACAATGCTTGAGAACACAATTGACCCTCTTACTAAACCAAGGATCTAATTATCTAATTTGTCTATTTATCTTCTCAGCCATACCTTTTGGTACAGACTTAATTTAAACTGTAAGCTCATAATGCACTTAAAACCATCACTTAACTCTATAAAGCTTATAACAGTTATGGTTCTAATAGGAGGTGTTAAAAAAGGTTGCAAAATTGCTATCTATATAATGGTAAAAAACAGCTTTAAAAATGCACTAAAAAATATAAAATAATTGACAAAAGTATGAAAAATCAATAAAAACCTTTTGTAAAGTCAGCATCATATTTTAAACTGACTTATAAATACCATTTATAACATATATACTCAGCACTGTATATTCTTAGTTGCTTATAGCTTAACTTGGACCCAATCCAATCTAATATCTAATTTTATTTGTGAGCAAGTTTGATTAAGCTAGTTTAAAATATGGCGCCAACTTCAAAAAGGTCTTTATTCATTATTTATACTTTTATCAATTATTTCATGCATTTTAGTAAATTTCTTGAAGTCATGTAATAGAAAGGAATCTCAAGTCCCATATGCCAGTGGCACAACCCTAAATTGGAGAGTTGCCTCCATACCAAAAGTGTATATCATGTATACAATCTCATCCAAAATGTGTTATATCCATTTGTTCAGCCTAAACAGCTGAGGTATGGTAGTGAACCAGTCCAACCACCATCTATTACTAATGAAATCCACTGAACACCACGTCTCATCCTCACATTTGGGCCTATGGATCAAGATTTAAAGCTGATCCAGCCTTTGTTACCTGGAGATTCATCAGGGCTCAGTCCACTGGATCACTCTGGATTCATCAGGACTCTGGCACCTGGTTCACTCCATAGGCCAAGGTGCAGCTTCAGTCCACCTCTTTGGACCACTTGGTTATACCAGGGAATTTTGAATATGTAGCTAGAATGGGAGTGAAACTCCATAAAGGTGGGCTATACCTCAAGCACAACACTCAAGGACCAACATAATAAAAGTGAATAAACTTAAAATTAAGTAATTTAAACTCACGCCTTATTTTGGTGTTGACAGGGTAAAAAATTTCAAGGTGAGGATCATCCCATTGGTCCTACCATGAAGTAGAGGAAACAAAATGTCAGCGGGCTTAAATTACTACTACTTTGTGAAAGTTTAATTGATTATGATTGTAAAATACATCCAGAGTAATTACCAACTTCAAATGCTCTAAATTAAAAACCAATTTTGCAAAAAAACATTTGAATCAACCAAACTATTCAGATCAACAGATTATGTTTTGTATCACCTTGAGTTAAGTTCTTATGCTTTGTAGTATAAAACGCTATGCAATGAACTGTTTTATCACAAGTAAAATATTTTTCACCAAAGAAAATTTTAGTGCTTTTTTAAAGTTGGTTCTTATTAGTCATACTTTTTTAAAAAAATTTATCTCTATACAATTTTTTTAAAATCAATATTTGTACATAAAAATAAAAATTATTATAAATTATATATGTAATGGATATATTATCTCATATACAAATAACCAAAAATAGTCAAACTTGGCACAAATATATATAAAATTGGGAACCACCTTAGGCTGTTTTTCATTTTCTTAATTATAACTAAATAGATAAAAGTCATATATAGAATGTATTAATAATATATAAAGTATAATGCTAATCTTTAAATCAGGGGGTGGAAGGCGAGTCAGTAGGGCATATGGCTACCAACCTGAAGGTTGCAGGTTTGTTTCCTACCCTTTGCACACCAATTGAGTTCAGTAGGGCGTATGGCTACCAACCTGAAGGTTGCAGGTTTGATTCCCACCCTTTGCACATCGATTGGGGTGCCAGCTGAAGGAAGCTATTGGCAGTTAGTAGGTATAATAACATGAAAACCTTACCCATGACATAACCAAAAAATCTGAGTCCCTATCTGGAGGTGAAAAAAACTTTCTATAACAGAGTTGACCCTGCTCAGGTTTCATGTCAATACTTTCTTTCTCTATTTCAGTAATGTCCATCCCCTGGTCAGCTTGCCTCAAATAAATAAATGCTAAACTTTAAATCATTTTAGCTGAGCAGTTTGTTGTTTTTGGTTAATTTGATAGGCTCAATAATTTTGAGTAAGATGATAGTTATTTTAATCAATTCATTGAGCTCTTTGTTTTGTTAAGTGGGTAGTTACTTGGTTAATTCATTAGGCTCAATGGTTTCTATATAAAGTTGGTGATTGGTTGATACAATGGTGTCAGACAATTGGATGTGCAACTAATTGGTAAGTATCTCCTGGAGTCAACTCTCTCCAAATGTATTGTTAAAACTCCCCCTTTTGACTATCAGCTGAGTAATCCCAATTGGGGTAGAGTTTCTATCCCTATGCCTTGGTCAAAACACCTTACTTTTGTTAATAAGATTATGCTAAACCCTCAGGTGAATTGATGGACTCCTTCTGAGGTCCCTCTATGCCCAAACTGAAATTTAGTCCATATTCTAAGTGAAACTAACCCCCTTTTGTAAACCTTAAGGGGTTTCAGAGGGATGAAAATATATTTTCCACCAATAACCACCTAGAACCTCAGATCAGCAGCTGAGGTAAAAGTAATTTTAAAAGATTGATTGGATTGAATTTATTTAATCCTTGCCACATGGATACATCCTACCTGCTATTGACCCACCCCCTAAATTAAAGTCAAGGGAAAGAGATTATTGCAAGTCTGATAGATTTAATCAATATTTCCTAATTGTGCAATCATCTGCTTATGCTGAATTCTATTGTCCCTCCAATTTTTAGCCTCAAAGCCCTTTAATAACTAAGAGGGAATATTATAAGGGGTTTTCTTTTGTCCTCATTTTGACTATTAATAAATTTATATATATAATCTTCTTGTGATTAGTTTTTCCCCATTAGATTTTTAATAGCAGTTGAGGAGTTCCAATAATCTAGGCCTGCTAAATTGTTGAAATCCTGTACAGAAGCACCAGCAAGTGTTAATCATGCCAGGATTCTAACAAATGGGTTTAACGAGTTTTGGTTGAGTGGTTGTTAATTTTTAGTTAAGTTAAAAGATTTAATGGTTTTACTATGCAGTTTAATAAAACTTAATTAGATTGATAGAATTAATTACTGTTAATCTATTGATGTCCATATACTAAAAAAGATGTTAGATTTAAAGATTATCTAGATAAGTTGATAGGTTTAATTACTGTAAACCTAATGATGCCCATCTACCAAAAAATGACATCAGAGTTAATAAATGATGCCAAATTTACAAACTAATAAATTGATTAAATACCCATTAATTGCTCTGCCAATAAGATATACCAATTCATTATAATCATATGTAAAGCTTCACTTTTTACATATAAAACTTTTTCTTTTAATATAATAAGCCTTGAAAAATTGGAATGGTACCTAAGTGTGGCATGCTCTTTCATTTAAAAAAGTGCATTAAAATTGGTCCAGCAGTTTCAGAGTAATGCATAAACAAATATAGAAAAAAATAAAAACCCATATAAACAGGTAAAATTCAGAACCTCCTCCTTTTTGAAGTTAGTTAAAAATAGAAAATATTAGTATGCATATATTATACCATCATTTAAATATAATTTGATAAGTTCATAAGTTTTGATAATTTCAGGATATAGTTGCACACACTGGGGAAGGGTAGTTAGCCTGACAGGGTAATTCCTGCTTCCACTCTAATCCAAGTTTTGTTCAACAGAGGTTCAAAATCTTTACTGGCTAGAACAAATATAATCTTCTCCAACCCCTCTTATCATCATCTAATTAATGATATGGAGTTAAAAAGGAAAATTTGGGTGGTCATGTTGGGTAGTTCCTGCTATTGCTGAATCTTTTAAAAAAAGTTTCACACACTGTTACTACAAGCTAAGGTGGAGTAAAAATACCATAACAGGTTCAAAACCTATTATAGCTAGGACAAACATAATTTCTTCCCTCCCCTATTATCTTTATCTATTTAATGGTAAGGAGTTTTTTAACACAAAGTAGTTTTGATAACCAGTTAATAGTTGTTTAGTTGTTTTTAAGTTTAAAAATTTGGTTTGGGTGAGTATTGATAGTTTTTGGTTCATTTGATAGTAAACTTGGCTTTAGCTAAATGATTAGATATTTAGATAATTTGATAGTTTTAATTGATTTTGGCCAAATGGGTGGTGTTTGGAATATTCAGTAGCTTTTTTGATTTCTGAACTCAATGATGGCCATGTACCAGTATAAAAACAAAATTATTGATTAGAATCATCTGGTAAATTTTAAACCCAAGCAAAGCTGGGAAAATTGGTTGATTTATATATAAATGGATGTTGGTATATATATATGTTCTATAGACTCTGACACCATTTGACCAATCATCATGAAAGTTGGTACATATAAGTATTTTTTCAAGAAGAAGGTTTGTGATTTTTAAAAATTATACTCATCATAGTAAAATAAAAAGTTTTATATACAGGAAGTGAAAATCCTATATATTCTCAATGGTATTTGCTATATTGTTACAGCTGAGCAGTTTAGTATTCAGTTGATTTGATTTTTAAATGTTTTGTTAAGTGGTTAGTGGTTATCCAGCTCTTTAGATGTCAATCTAAAACAAAACTGAATTAAAAACTCTATTGATTTTACAAATGCTTCCTCTAGCATAATCAGCTCATCCTCCCTCTCACAAATATCAATTTTTATTAAAAAGTGAATTGAACAAGAACCGAGAGAGCAACCAACTGCTATACTGCACTGAAATTTTAAAGACAGTGAACAAAGGCCAACCAACCAAGCGTAGGGAAGGCAAGCCACCCATCTGTGCGCAGCACATAGAAACAGATGACTTGCCCGCACTGATAGCAAGTTTTATTAAGAATAAAACCAAGGTCATTGAGATGAACAAACCATCTGCCAACCTTTCCGCTGGCCCAAGCCCTGACATGACTAGAAATGGGGCTGGGTATTCCACCACATATGTACCAAGTAACAAACTGGTGACATGAACAACTACAAAATGAACGAATGTGGAGATGGGTCACAGAGCACTAATGAATAGTGCAAATGATGGTGTCAACTCCTTAGGATCGATGCCCACTGACACCCAGATGACAAACACAACCTTCTGGGAGCAAGGGCTGATGCCAAGAACAGCAGAGTCAGGAATATTCCCCAGTGAACCTCAATCAGCAGGGGGGACTGGGGCCTCACAGGATGAGAAAACTCTTGCCAATAAAGCAAAAAACCTGGATGAGGTATTGGTAGGATCTGAAACTGACTCAGATTCAAATAACATAAATCAGCGATTCAAACTAATGGAGTCAAGCAATAAAAAGTTTTCTACTGATATGACGAAACTTACCAAATCAGCTCAGGGTATTTGGGTGAAGAACAAGTCAGGCGCCAACCCCAAAACAGCCCAGTTGGGGGGGTGAATGGTCCCCAACCAAAATTGATTCAGTAGTATGAGTAACTCATTGGGTGGAACGCCTGATACACAATTGGGTGCAATCCCCAATGAAGGCATTCTGATAGGGGGCCATAGCTCAATAATGCATCAACAGCTGATCCCAAATATCCAATCACCAAACCAAGATGATCCATTGAAGACCAACCAAGGTTGGGATGACTCTATATTGGTGACCAAACCGGAAGCAGACATAGCACATCGCTATTATGAATGTGCCTTGTTCAAAAAATACTGGTCCATGATGTGATACATCCTATCAGGCAATCATTCACTTTCTGGTATACATCCATCGCAGGACCTGTTCTTTACAAAAACCCTGAGAATGGCTCAGATCCAACTATGAGCCTTCATTTGCCAGTATTGTGTATGGGTAATTCACTGTGCGCTTGTTGCCAAGGTTATGAGCAACGAGCGCCCCCATCACAGAGGTTTGGTATTGAAGACCATTCATATTATCTCCAATCAGCTCCACCGGATCTCAAAATTCTTGCACATAATCCCCGGGTGTTATAAGGCCACGCATTTGGCTTTCCCCACTGGATTGCTCATCACATGCAATAAAGCTATTAATTATCTTAGAATAGTATGGCCTGTAAGCCCACCGCTGCTAGAATCATGGCTAGCAATGGCAATTGCCAATCAGCAATGGTCGGAGGTGCTAGAACTCTAGTAGCCCAAATCCCCGGTCTTTTTTTACCCTCAGCTGAATCACCTGTATTCCACCCTTCCCTCTTACTTTCCCTTAAATTTTATTATTAAAGTATGGAGTTTTTAAAAAAAATCTAGCATAATCAGCTCAGCTTTTAGCTCTAAACTTTTAATTCTTAAAGATCAGTTGTTCAATTTCTGGCACAATTACTTTTTATATAATTACTTTTTATCATTTATTTTATTTATATAGTTAAAGCTAGTATGCAATTGTAAGCTAAAAAATTTGGAAAAATAGAACTTCCTTTAAAAAAGATTTAAAAAGTATGAATCAATCAAAAATTATGCTTCCTTAATAAAATCCTTTTGAATTCAGCACCATATCTTAAAATGAATTATAGAATTTTGTTTGCAAATACAGATTATATCTTATGTCTGGATTGGGTCCAATTTTAAACTATAAGCAACTTAGAATATATAGTGGTGTTTATGTAACTTATAAATACCTATTATAAGTTGGTTAAATATGGTGCCAACTTCAAAAAGGGTTTTATAGAGAAGGCATATTTCTTGATTATTTCATACTTTTTAGAGCTTTTTTTAAAAGAGGTTCTTTTTTCCCAAAAAAGAATTCTTCAAAAAGGTTTTTTTTCCCCAAAAAAACTTTACCCTCAGTTCTTCCCCCCCCCCAAAAAAAAATTAGTGCATCTTAAAAGTGGCTCTTTTTCCTACTTTTATTGGATATTACTATCTCTATATATTGTTTTTGACCCCATACTATTTCTCTATAAAAAGGGGAGGATACCCAAGTGGTAGAGTAGGGACCTCTACTGCTGCCTCCCTGAGTTTGATTATGGTATTGGAACTTTGGGTAGGGGACAATTATGACTGTGTTGGCATTGCGCACCAATGCCCTGAACTGAGATAGCAAATAGCAAAGGCGGTCCATGGAGTTCCTGGCCTATCATATGCCACGCATGGAGATTTTCCAGATTTTGTCCTCCTTTCCCGTTCATTGATTTCCCTTAATCAGTGCGGTATCATCCCCAGGTCAGCCCACCTTGAATAAAAGATATACTATTTCTCTATAAAATTAAACCTCATTGTATATCTATTATATATATCATAAACAAATATACTAATAATTCATTTTATTAAATTTAGATGATTTTATTGGTCAACATATGCATGATTTACTAATTGTTATCTACAGTTATTCATTTTATTAGATTTGGTTGCTTTTATTAGTCAATCTATGGTAAATTTATTGATTGCTATCTAAAACAATTCATTTTATCAAATTTAGATGAGTTTATTGGTCAAATTATGCAAAAATGATACCCATCTAAAATGATTTAAGCTCGTCCCACTATAATCTCATACTACCTGGATTTTGAACATACCCAGCCAGGACATATATCATATCAAAAGTTGATTCAAGCTATCGCTTCACCGATGCCGGAATTAAGTTTATCCGGAGTTGTATCAGTCCCACAAGTATCCATCGCTTCCGAGCCCATTTTGATATACTTACTAAATTAATGGGCAGATACTTGATCAATACTTACAAAAGTAAAAATGGGACCTAAGTTGGAGCATCCTCTATTTTTGAAGATGATCATCCAAATTGGTTCAGTATTTTCAGTTATGCGCGAACAAACAGAAAAAACAAAAACATACATACCGGTCGAATTGATAACCTCCTTTTTCAAAGTTGGTTAAAACGATGATGTGCCAACGTAGTAAAATATAAAAATAAGTTAAGTAGTTGATTTGGTAGTTTGGAAGACAAGTCACGTACACAATGATTTTAGATATATAGAGATGTTTTAGTAGCAGTTTGTTGTTATTTATTTGATTCGATAGGTATATTTAGTTTGGCTGAGTGGTTGATGGTTTTTGGTCGAATCGATAGGACAGTTTAGTTTTGAGGGGTCATTAGTTATTCGTTGATTTGATAAGTTCAGTTAGGTTTAGCTGAGCGGTTGGTGAGTTTTGGTTGATTTGATTGAGCAATTAGATTTGGCTAAGCGGTTTGTTTATCTATAATATAAAATCTAAATCAATAAATTTGAATATCTGAACTTCTAAAACACCATAGCGAAGCACGGGTAAATCGGCTAGTCTACTTAAAAAATTCACTGACAAACTCACTGATTGACTGACATCTGAAATCTTTGAGTCTGATAGGCTCAATCTATTAGGGGTGAGTGGGTGAGAATTGGCGAATCTTATCGAATCTGAAATTATCGAGCCTGATGGGTTCAATCTATTTGGCCGTGTGGGTGAAGATTGACAAATAATGTTGAATAATTCACCAAATTGCTCACCTGAAGCTAATCGATTCTAATAAGTTTAATCTATTTGGGTGAGTGGGTGAGAATTGGCGAATATTATCTAATAATTTACCAAATTGCTCACCCGAAACTAAACGAAAATCAGTATTAGAGTTTTAAGTAATTAATTAGTTAGGATAATCAGATCTGGTCAGCACTAGGGCAACAGTGAAGCTGTTAGTCCGAATGGCTTGAGAGTAGCACTGGCACATCCTTTAAGGCTATGCCATTGTGAGCTTATAAATAAACCCGAGCAACGCCAGGTAACTCCACTTTATAATATAAACCCTAATTTAGTCAGTTCAAATTCTGGGAACAAATAAACCCAAACAACATTAAGTAACTCCGCTAGTAATTTATAAATCTAAAATCACAGTTTGTGACCAAGGTTTGAAAAGGTTACCCACTTTTGAAAGAGCGTTTTTGTCATGTGAAAGATTGGGATACCATACCTTCACTTTTTATAAAGGTGAGGGTGGGTTTGATTACCTTAGATGGGTGCTATACGAAGCCAATTTGAAATTTGGGTGACAGCTGCTGGTGTACGCTGAAAGCTCTCAGCTTATTTAGATTAAATCTAACCTACATTAACAGCTCAATAAAGCCTCACTGGTAGCTCAAAAAACAACTCCGGTGCAATATGATTAAAGGAGATGCGATATTAAGCTTCTAAAGGGCCAACTGTAGCATTATTTATTGGGGCGTTAAAGAGCCATGGATACTTTTAAGGTGCCATCTACTTCCCCTCCTCCAAAGGGCTGTCGCTGGGGGACTTGTTATCCTGGCTTCCAATAAGGGAGTAGTTGAAGGTGAAGGGGGTGGCGCTGGAGAGGTTGTTGTAAAAGCCTGATGTGGCATGCCCGGCAGGGGAGGTGGGGGCATAGCTAGGTGACGTGGGGTGGTAAGTAGCTTTGGGCCCAGTGGGGCTGGCCACAGAGAAGCTGGGCGACGCGGGAGAGTAGGAGGGCGACGCGGGCGTATAGCTGGCCCTTGCATACGAGGGGCTGGTGGGCGAGTAGGAGGGCGACATGGGGGAAAAGTTTGGCGCCGCTGGCGAGTAGCTGGGGGAGGTGGGCGAGTAGTTTGCACTTGAGGGCACAAAGGCCGGCGACCGAGCTGACTGCACTACCGGGGAATAGGACATCCCGGGGGAGTAGGAAGGAGAACTTGGAGAGTAGGAGACAGCGGCCGCACTGGTGGCTTGCGCAGAGGCTGACACCAAAGCTGGGGAGTAGGACGGTGAGGTGGGTGAGTAACTTGGGCTCGAGGGCGAATAGGCCAGTGCCGAACCCTGGTTGCCATATGGCAGGCAAGTGGTCGCAGACGTGCGCGGAGATGTAGGGGAGTAGGAGGGCGACGTGGGCGAGAAAGAAGTGCAGCTGGCCAACCCAGCGTCCCGAGCAACTGGGGAATAGCTGGGTGAAGCGGTGGAGAAGCGGGGGGACGTAGGAGAGTAGGAGGGTGAACCCAGCTTATGCTCGCTGCCCTTGTCAGAGTTGAATGAGATGGGCGAAGCAGGAGAGTACTGAGGCGAGCTGATTGAAAACGTGGGGCGGGATGGAGAATACACGGGGCTCGATCCAACCGCGTTGGGGATATAAGCTGGGCTGGTGCTTCCATCAATGCTGCCCCACACTGGGCCAGGGAGGGAAGTGGCAACCTTGGAGAATCCAGTGGCACCATTATCCCCAGCGGGGGAAAATAGCACACCCGCAGGGGAGTTCAGCCCAAACATATCAATCCGCTCGGGAGATCGCCCATCGTAGGGGGTCATAGGGAATGAGTAAGAGGACAAGCAGCTGCCATCCACATCTAACCCTCCCGCCTTGCCTTCGTTGACCAAGAAGGCAGCCCTGGGAAGCTCAAACAACGCAGTCTCATCCAAGAGCACATCAAAAGCCCCAGAACCGAGGGGTGCAACCTGACCAAGGATGATGTTTTCTGAGATGCCCTTGCAGTCATCAAACTCGCCAACTGCAGCTGCATCCATAAGGATCTCCACCGTTTCCTCAAAGGAGCAGCGCATCAATGCCCCCGAGTCCGTGCGGTTGATGCCATGACGCGTAATGGCCAAGAGGGAGCCACGGGTTGTCATGACATCGCACAGCAGTGCAAGATGGCGGTAGTTGACATAGGACCCATCAAATTCAATGACATTGCGCAGCTCCTTAAGGATGACCTTGCGGGCCGCTTCAATCCCAAGCACCTGCATGATCTCAGCAATATCATTGGAGTAGATGCGGGTGGGATCAACCTGTTCCAGGTACATGACCTGCTTGAGATTGGTGCCATCTGTCTCAAGGACAAACTCCTCGCGGGACTGAAATTGACCTTGGGTGGGGTTAATGAAGGTGTTCTTCTTCGTCTGGATGAACACCCGCTTAATGTCAGGGATACCACGCAAGGTGATCTCTGACAACATATTGGTCTCCAGGCGGCGAAGGAAGCTGTCGTCAAAGTTCAAGTCCTCCATGTTGGCCATGTGGATGCGGCAATGGATGACGGCAGGATCAGCGTTCTCATCCGTGGCATAGCAAACCACCTCCCCATTGTACCTTTGCTGGATTTCATTGGCAATCTGCTGGGGTGTCAGGCTCTTATCAACCAAGGCCAAACTGTCCAACTCAATGCGGAGGACCCACTTTGAGACACCATTGAAGGCGGCATCATTGAGCTGGTACAGCTGGAAGAGCCACTCAGCATCCTCAGCAATGAGGCTGTTGTGGGGGTGGGGTCATAGAAGATCTGGGTCCGATGGGTGACACTGGCAAGGGTGCAATGCTCGAGGTCAATCTGAACTGACTTGGCCTTGGCATCAGAGGTGGAATAATCCCCAGCAAGATGCACAACCATGCCAGGGGTCTTGAGGTTGGTGGCAACATTGATGATCTCCTTCAAGCGAGGCACCCCCAGTGTCACATTCTTACTGGACACCCCAGCAAAGTGGAAAGTGTTGAGGGTCATCTGTGTGGCAGGCTCTCCAATGGACTGCGCAGCCAGGGTCCCAACCATTTCCCCAGGATTGGCCTGGGACAGGTTGTAGCGGGTCTGAATTTCAGTGATGAGCCACTGGAAGGCATCAGTGGTGAGGTGAAACTCCTGGAGAACTCGCTTTGATGCAAGAATTGAGCGCACCAGGAGCTTGAACAGGATGGTTGCGTTCACATTGGCCTCAACAGACAGGGCATCAGTGCCACGGATGACCACAAGCTCTTCCAGCAGCCGCTCAACCGTGGTGATGACAACAGAGGGGTGCAGGTTGGTGGGGTGGCGGGCGTGGCAGTGAAACTTGACCTGGGCATTGCGGATCAGCCGCTTGATGTTCACCGGCATGGGCCATCTGTCCTCACCTGAAGTAAACACAAAGCTACGGAGCAGATCACGGTCAACCACAAGCTGAGCAAACTCCCGCTTCAGCACTGCATCAAAGCTAGGGTAGGAGATGCCCACATCCAGGAAGGCGTCACCATCAAAGAGGGAGCTATCAACATTCAGCTCTCCCGCTGGTGTCACAGTGAGGCAGTACATCTCCTCAAACTCAGCATTGGAGAGTCGAAGGCTGTCAAAGGACTGCTTCTCAACAAATGCAGCATCCATGCCATCCTCTCCATAGCAGAATTGGATCACTTGTCCAAGGGAGTTGCGCACCGTGCCATCATAGTTGACCATAACATCCTCCAAGGCCTTGACAAGGCGGCGCTGGATGTACCCTGTCTCAGCAGTCTTCACCGCTGTGTCAATCAGGCCCTCACGCCCTCCCATGGCGTGGAAGAAGAACTCTTGGGGGGTTAGACCCCTTAGGTAGCTGTTCTCAACAAAGCCACGGGAGCCAGGGCTGTGGTCATATTTGGTAAAGTGGGGCAACGTCCGGTGCTGGAAGCCGAAGGGGATACGTTTGCCCTCCACATTCTGCTGGCCCACGCACGCTGACATCTGTGAGATGTTGATGAAGGAGCCCTTGGAGCCAGAGACCACCATCTGCTTGATGTTGTTGTATTCTGGAAGGCTCCTCTCAGCCATCTTGCCCGCATCATCACGCGCCTTGTTCAGGGCCTGGTTAACACGGGACTCAAATGTCTCACGCACTGTCATTCCCGGCAGCGGGTCAAGGCGGCCACATTGGGCCTCCTCAATACACCGGTTGACTTCAATTTTGGCATCATCAATGCACTGGTTAACCTTGTACATTGTCTCGTGGTCAGCAATCATGTCACCAATGGCAATGGAAAAGGAATGCTGCAGGAACCAATAGTTGATGAGGGTCTGGGTGCCGTTGAGGAAGCGGGCTGTTGGCGCCTCCCCAAACTCGTTGAAGATGGTATGGATCAGGCCACCAGCTGATGCCCCCACTGTTCTCTTGCAGACAATCCCACAAAGAAGTTCCCCATTGACAATCTCAACTCGGGTATCCCCAGGCGAGATGTAGCCCTTCTCACCATCTGGGTGGGCGGAGTGGAAGGTGGTCAAGTTAATCCCGGTTGGGATCAGCAAGCTGAGCAGCTGCTTACCGGTCCACAGCGGCATAGGGAATTGGATGCATGGTGGGGGAGGTAGCCGTTCCAGCCTGGGATCCATAACACCAGGTTGTAAACAAACTCCTTGGACAGGAAACAGTCCCGTTTAGTAAACTTGCGGATGCCACACAGGGAGTCCTGGACTATGCCCATCACTGGCTTGTTGGCTTGGGGGGATACGATCTGCTTTGACACCATGCACAGCTCCAAAACCTCAGACCGCGCCTCTTCCGACTGCGGGACGTGCATGTTCATCTCGTCGCCATCAAAATCGGCGTTGTAGGGTGAGGTCACTGACAGGTTGAGGCGGAAGGTGGAGAAGGGCAACACCCGCACCTGATGCCCCATCATGGACATCTTATGCAGGGAAGGCTGGCGATTGAAGATCACCACATCACCATCATCGATATGCCGCTCAACGCAGAAGCCAATCTGCAGGGCCATGTCACCCGTGGCACGGCGGTGACGCAGGTCAATGCGCACACCATCATCGCGGATCACATACTTGGCCCCAGGGTGCTGCGTCGGCCCGTTGCGGACCAGCTTCTGCATCTTCTCAAAGTTGTAGGACGTCACCATCTCGGGGTAGGTGAGATTCCGTGCAATGGAGCGAGGCACCCCAACTTCATCGATAGACAGCATGGGGTCCCCCGTAATGACCGTCCGGGCGGAGAAATCCACACGCTTCCCCATCAGATTCCCCCGCAACCGGCCGTCCTTGCCCTTGAGGCGGGTGCGGAGTGACTTGACGGGGCGCCCGGACTTCTGCGTGGCAGCCGGCAGGCCCGCAACCTCGTTATCTTTGAAGGTGGCAACGTGGTACTGGAGTAGAAACTCAAACTCATCCAAAATATGGCTGGGCACGCCCTCGGCCTCCGAAGACTTGTATTGGTCGTTGGCCTTGATGATATCGCTAAGCTTATGGGTCAGATCGTCCTCCCCGCGCCCGGCGCCCGAAACAATACTGGGGCGCACGCAGGGCGGGGGGACCGCCAAGTTAAAAAGGATCATCCATTCCGGCCGAGAATACTGGGCACTGAGGCCCATCGCCTCAACATCCTCGTCGCTGATCTTCTTAAAAGTCTGGAGGATGTACTGTGGCGTCATCAACAGCTTCTCCCCAACCGCATCTTCGGAGCTCCTGTCCCCTTTAAAGTGGGCAAAGATGCGAAGAGCTTCCTTGCGGTAAATCGGCTGACGATGGCCACACCCCATCTTGGTCTTCAATTCCGCATCCTGGTGGTCCATATTCTCCAGCACGCCCTTCCCCGCGTCACAGACCATCTTGGTTCGACACGCCTCCCAAACCGCTCGGAAGCGCTTCAGCTGGTTTCGGATTTTGAGCGCACGGCGGAAGGCCAAGTTCTCCTGCAAAATCTTTAGCCTCCACTTCACATACCAAAGGATAGAGTCGTGCCTCACCTCATCTAATTTCAAGCGGCCGCAATAGTAGCAGACGCACTCAAGGACCTTCTTAACCCGGGTCAAGAATCCGCAATGAAAAACCGGTTTGCATAATCTGATGTGGCCAAAGTGGCCAACGCACTCCGCCATGTCCTCTTGGCAGGTACCACATCTGTAGTTGCGATCTATCGTCCCCATACGAGGATCGAGTAACCCTCCCTCCTTAGGGCGATGCCCTGACTCATCCATCGTCTCAGCGTACATTATCTGTGCCACTGACATCCGTTTCTAAAAGGTCAATGGGCAAATGTGCTTTAAAACCTATCGCATTTAAAAACAAAGCGTGCATGAATTAAAAGCTGGGCTTCAGTGGAGTGCATCATTAAATAAGGGTATAAAATATATTCAATAGGTCAAATTGGATGTAAAGGGTCACAAGGATTAAATTAGAAGTTTAAGGCTAGAATCAATAACCTTGCTAAGGCTAGGATGTAAACTTAAAAAAACATTGCAGAAAGGTGTTGGGCAACGATTAGCTTCAACGCTAGGGTGAATGAAGGCAAACGATAAAGTATGATAATAAAGCCGAAATCGATAAAAAAAATAAAACCTAAGCGTACAATCTCCTCTGGCGAAAGGATCCCAAACTGAACCCCTTCAACCCGCCGTAATGGGACGGAAGAGGTAGTAAACCGTTGTAACGTCGACATGCTCCACCCTCTAAAACTTTAAATCTGCGTGGTTTGCTGCTCGACAGGATGAAGAAAGCTGAATGCTCTATTAAATTTTATCTTCTATTTCCAAATCCCAACTCGCGGTAATCTACTTAGCCCTTTCACTGATTTTCAAAAACTCTATTTTTTGGTCCTTAACTTTTGCAAAAATTTTCTTAGCCGCGTTCAAACTTTTTGTAATCATTTTGGTCCTTGTCGTAACACGAATATTCGATAAATTCTACTTAAAAAAATTCACTGACACTCACTGATTGACGTACTGACTGACATCTGAAACCTTCGAGTCTGATAGGTTCAATCTATTTGGGTGAGTAGGTGAAAATTGGCGAGTCTTTCGAATCTAAAACTATCGAGTCTGATGGGTTCAAGCTATTTGGGCGAGTGGGTGAGAATTGGCAAATATTATCTCATAATTCACCAAATTGCTCACCCGAAACTAAACAAAAATCAATGTAGTTTTAAGTAATTAAGTAGTTAGGATAATCGGCTCTGGTCTGCCACGAGGGCAACAGCGGAGCTGTTAGTCCGAGTGTTTCGAGAGGGTGCTGGCAAGCCTATAGCTACAATGTGAGTTTATCAACTGATAAACTTTAAATGCCATAGCGAAGCATGGGTATCTGGATGTTTTGATTATATAACTTTAAAAAACCTGCCCAATAAGGTTCCCCTAAATTAATAAAATACTTTTGGCAAGTTAAGTAGAAGTTGATTTAGTAGTTTGGAAGATATATCACATACACAATGATTTTAAATATAGTGAGATGTTTTGGGTAGCAGTTTGGTGTTATTTGATTGATTCAATAGGTTTATTTTGTTTGGCCGAGCGGTTGATGGCTTTTGTTCGAATCGATAGGATACAGTTTAGATTTGAGAGGTGATTAGTTATTGGTTGTTTTGATAGTTCAGTTAGGTTTAGCTGAGCGGTTGGTGAGTTTTGGTTGATTCGATTGAGCAATTAGATTTGGCTAAGTGGCTTTGTTTATCTATAATATAAAATCTAAATCAATAAATTTGGATATCTGAAATTTTATAGACACCGTAGCGAAGCACGGGTAATGAATGCTAGCTTTGAAATAAATCTATGTAAATCTCATTTTTTGGACGCATATATACGGTTTTAGATTTACATACCCCTCAGTTTTTGGACACATACGTTGGATTTTAGGTAGGTATAGACTCGCTGGTGCGTTAAAGCCTAAAGTCCAACAAACAGGGGATTATAACCACTTAAATTAATAAAAATAAACAGACACTAAAAGCTAAAAAGTTGTAAGTTTTTATCGTTTAAGTGTCGCAGGGATAAGAAAAAACGAACCGTCATACAATGTTATAACTTAGTAATTAAGCTCACTTCGGGCTCGAAGGGCATACGCATCGAATCATTATTAGGTTCGAACCAAATAAGGAAATATGGTCATTCGACCTATTGAAGCCCTCAAATCTCACCTCGCTCTATTGGAAAGGCCAATGGAGGGTCGAGAGTGGGCAGGACAAGCCCGTGAGGTAATGTTTTGATGAATTTGATCCAATCACCATGTGCGAAAATATCTGCACTTTTCGGGACCCCTTCCAACCCTATAAAAGGGCCTGATCTCCGCTGTGTGGCTTAAAGGAGATTGGTGGTAAGGCGGGGAGGGACCTCGGAAGAGCTCACTTGATTCCACCGATGAGTCGGACTATTCCGGCTACCTAAACTCAAACCATTTGGCCGAGTTTTAGTAATATCTATTGAATTATTGCCCCGATTTGAAGGATTCCACCGCAAATTGGCCAGGGTCTTTTGGCCGATTTTACAATCATCCTCATCCAAGACGCTCTTCTCACAATATCGGACTTGCAATTGTCCAACAGCATATATGCATCAAATCATTGAAAGGGTTAATAAAACACATTCGCTGACGTACTGACTGATATCTTAAACCTTTGAGTCTGATAGGTTTAATCTATTTGGGCGAGTGGGTTAGAAATGGTGAAGAATATCGAATCTGAAACTATCATTTCTGATAGGTTCAATCTATTTGGGCGAGTGGGTGAGAATTGGTTTATTGTTCCTAAAATGGTAAGAAAATGTACATTCGGCTGTTAAAAAGCTGATTCATTTAGGTATATTGATCTAATAATTGAATCGATTAGCATTCTAGAAATGAGATAAAGTTGATAGTAAATTAAGCACCAGGTATAGTTGTGTACACCTGTAACCATAAGTGAAGTAGACTAGAATGCTATTACAGGTTTGAAACCTGTTTTGGCTAGAAAAAAATTGGTTCCTACATTACTCTTACTATTAAATTAATAATATAAAGTTAAAAGAGATATGGGTGGTTATCAGAGTAGTTCCTGATACTAATAAATCTTAAAAACAAATAGTAATATAAGTATATATTTAAATTATTAAATTATTAAATTTTATATGTGGAAGGCTGACCAGGGGATGGGCACTTCCAATAAGTAAACTAAACTAACAAAATGAACTTCAGCAAGAGGAGGGCACCCCAGAGAAGAAAACACTATCTCATGTTGCCAGTGGGAATGCTAAGAAAAGGAAAGGGGGTTACATGTGTAGGGGCTTGCACCACTATTGAGCATGTATGTAGGAAGGGGTCTGAAGCAATGAACCAAACTGGTAACCAGGATGAGACCATCTGGCAATGATGGGGTGGAAGGTACCCAAACATCCAAGCTTGAAAGTGGTCCACAAGGTGTGACTGGAACTGACATATAGCTTTCTGGAAGGTGGTAGTAGAGCCTGAGATAGCATCCAAGATAATTGTGTGGATAGTCCACATAGTGATTGCAACCATTAAGGTATGTAGGGAAGGTGATAGAGGGAAAACCATGGACAAAGTGAAGATGTCCATAGACAGGTTGAAGAGCTGTTCCTGATCCTGATGAAAGAGACACTGAACCTCATGCTATATCACTTCTGAAGGAGGGCACCTTTCTAGGCTGTGAACCAAAGTTCCATACTGGCCACACACAATGCAAGATGAGTGCAAAGCATTAGAGCACTCAGCAGTACAGTATACCCATCTCAAGCAGCGCCACACATGGGAACAAATATGTGGCTGCAGAAGAGGGTGGTGGGTGTACTTCTTGTAATGGGTGGAAACACCCCAGTTCCATCCTCTGTATAATTTTCCAAATTTCTTTGGTGCACCAACAAGTAACCAAAATGGCCTAACTGAGTAGGGAGAGGTTTGGGGCACTGACAAGCAGCCAAACATTCACCTCTCATTGGTGGGCTATGTAAGTCCTCTGTGTGGTTGGTCCAACCCAACCACATAAAAACTCTTCAAAACAGAAACACCTGAAAAAGACCACAGGTATGTGAGGTATGTGAACCCCAAAACATCCTTTTATTATTCTGGAATATAAAAACCAAGGCGCCTGCCAACCAGAACTCATCTGGGGAGCAACTGACAATGCTCCCAGGAAGGGAATGCTAGGGTCCTTGTAGAATTTCTGAAGTGAACTTTGGAAATGGCATGCACACCTTATAAAGGCAGCGCTTCAGGGACCCCATCTAAGCTATCAATTAGGCTCACACAAGCCTAATTAACAGCTTGGGTGAGGCACAACCCAATGTCCAAAATGATCAAACTAAAAATGTTTTAAAGCAATCTGACTCAGATTTGGAAAATATGAATCTGAATCAGAATGTAACAAATGAGATGAACTCATCTGTTACATCATCCCCCACTTAGAGGAAAGCCCTCCCTGAAGAGGGACCCCTCAGTGAAAGGCTGCCACAATGAGGGCTTCCTGGGGTGAGTTACCTCAAGCCCCAGGAAAATAGCCCAGATAAACTCCAAGCCCCTCAAAGAAACACAGATAGCAGGATTGAATCACCACTGGGATGCCAGAATCAGCCTACCTGGCATGAGGAGGCACGCCCAGCATGTGGCTGTGTTGAGCCCCCCTCCCAGGCCCCCATTGGTGATGGTCTTCCCATCCCAACTGGGAAGGTGCTTTCACTAAGGAAGTGCAAGAGGGGCATGCAGTCCAGCGCAGCTGGACGTCTGACCCCTTTCTGGGCAGGCCATCCAAGGGGTGAGGGAGCCCTTCTGGGACAGGACCCCCTCAATGCTACCAATCTCTGGTGAGCAGGAGGCCCCACCAGAAAATCAAACTGATGGTCACTTCAAGTCCAGGGTTGGCCATCAGTCACCAGCTCCCACTGGTGCTGGTTCCTTGACAACTGGGACCAAGTGGCCACTGAGGTTGGTTCAAACTGGGGATCAGCAGCATAGCAAAAAAGTTGACTTCAGAAATAATGTAACAGATGAAAACACCCCAGTTCCAACCGCCATATAATTTTACATATTGTTTTGGTGCACCAACAAGCAACCAAAATGGCCTAACCAAGTAGGGAGAGGTTTGGGGCACCAACAAGCAGCCAAACATTCACCTCTCATTGGTAGGCTATGTAAGTCCTCTGTGTGGTTGGTCCAACCCAACCATGTGAAAACTCTTAAAAACAGAAACACCTGAAAAAGATCACAGGTATGTGAGGTATGCAAACACCAAAACATCCTTTTATTATTCTGGAATATAAAAACCAAGGTGCCTGCTGACCAGAGCTCGTCTGGGGAGCAACTGACAATGCTCCCAGGAAGGGAATGCTAGGGTCCTCATAGAATTTCTAAAGTGAACTTCAGAAATGGGCACACACATCTTATAAGGGTAGCGCTTCAGGGACCTCACCTAAGCTATCAATTAGGCTCACACAAGCCTAATTTACAGCTTGGGCAAGGCACAACCCAATTTCAAAATGACTGAACCAAAAACGTTTTAAAGCGATTCAACTCAGATTCAGGTTTTCAAAATCTGAGTTGAAATGTAACAAATGAGACAAACTCGTCAATTACACTTCCATATGGTTTTCTGGGTATTGAGGGAGTAGGGGATGTCCAATATGTCCAGGTAGTCCACCCTGGCTATGATAGGGGACCTCATGAATATCACTCTGTTCATAATGGGTAGTCCTTGTATTTCCTGGGTGAACTGAGGAGTAGGGCACCCCCTCTGGGTGGTGTGCCCACTGATGCAAATTCTCCACTCAGCGCTCTGCATGGAGAGGATAATCCTTTTGAAGTGGGGTGACATCCCATGTGGTCCCGCAGCAGAAGGGTGTGAGGTGAGATACTTTAACAGAGAACAGGGGTGGTAGGATTGGTAAGGCCCAGGGCATGGGAGAAGTTGGAGTGAGCCACACGGGACCAGTGCTGGGCTGAGATCGCAGGGTTGTTGACTGCAGAAATCCAGGTGCCAAGGATTTTGGCAGCATGGACCTCATAGTTGAGCAGGCCCATGCCACCACTATGGTGAGGGCCAAACATGACATCCAGGTGCACTGGCGGTGGGCGGCCTAACCAAAGCCACCCTTGCAGAAGGGCATATAATAACTTTAAGAAACAAGAGGAAAAAGTGATGGCGTGGGCCCCAAACCAAGCTTTAGAGAGGAGCATAGAGATGGCTAGCACTACTCTGCCTGTAAGGGAGATCTGATGGGCTTTGAAGGAAGCTATGCGTTTCATAATGTTGTCTAGGATGTGATTTTCCATCACTGTTGAGGTGTACCCTCCCGCCTCCAGCCACACCCCCAAATGGTGGACAGGGCTAAGGTGGGGCTTGGCACAAAGGGGAGCACAAGTGGGGCGGTGTGGGGTGGGCAGAGCAAGCGATTCCATGAGCAAGTTGTTGAAGCAGGTAGAAAATGGGGCGCTGGGGACCAGTGGGCTTGATAATGATCAAGGAGAACAATTTTGGTTTTGAAGGCGTTAAATAAAGCATTAATTACCCTGGAGTAAACCTGAATAGTATCCTTAAGTGTGCGTACAACTTGGTTGCTAGACACCCCAACCACACAATCATCAGCAAATGCCAACATCTTGACTGGTGCTTGGCCTTGCACATGGACACCAGTAAGGCGCGCATTCACATTTCAAAGAAGTGGGTCAAGGCTGAAGTTATACAAGATTAGGCTTAGAGGGTCCCCTTGGCGTAAAACCCTTTGAGGGTGAACTACATCTGTGAGGAAGCCAGGGCCACGCACAGTCATTGTGGCAGATTCTGTGAGCAACATCACTCAATCAATCAAACAATAGAGGAGGTGGAACTTATAAGGCAGGCTCTGAGGTAATCCCAGTTGCCTCTATCATAAGCCTTCTGCTGGTCTAAAAAACAAGTGCTTCAGAAGCCATGAATTGACAGACGTTGGCTACGGTGTGTATGTTGTCCAAAATAGACCTTTTGGGAATAAAACTAAATTGTTCAGGGAAAATGAGAGCAGAGTCAACAACCTCTAGGCGGTTTGCCATAATTTTAGTAAAAAATTTTGTGTCTTTGTTAGTAAGTAAAATGAGGTGCCAGTTAGCCAAGTCCAGCTTATCCCCTTTCTTGTACAATGTTATTGTGAAGGCCCTCTTGCCCTCCAGGAAGGAGGCGCATTTCCATAAGGCATTGGTTCATAGAGGCAAGCAGCAAGGAGGAAAAATATTTGAAATACTTCTTATAGAACTCATAAGGGATGCCATCTGGACCTGGGCATTTCTTGTACAGTGCACTGCAAATGGCAGACCAGAGTTTGTCCCAAGAAATCAAATTTATCAACTCTGGAAAATGGGAAATGGTGCAGATATGTGCACTTTCAAGAAAATTGTCCACTTCAGCTGAAAGAACTGGATCAGAGTGATACAATTTGGAGTAATAGTTGTGTACTTTGATTGTCACTTTGGCTGGCATATCTGTGATGGAGTGGTCTGGCTTTTGCACCTGTGTGCAGGCCAAGCTCTGGTGCAGCTTGAAAATTTTTTGAAAAAAAGTAAGCAGAACATGTATTGCCCACTGTTATATGCTTTGCTTTATACTGAACACAAACCTAATGCTTGTGTTGTCTTGCCAGTGCATTGAGGTGAGCAGACACTTCCGTCCACTTGTGACCTCAAGCTGGACTGTAACCTGCTGCTGGGACATTGTTTTCCAGATGGTTCACTTCTGCCAGTGTGCGCAAAATGACTGCCAAGGCAGCCCACAAGTGACATGATAATATGTGGTGAGCCTGGTGGATGGTGTTTGCTTTGAAGGTTGACCAGGTGAAGATTGGGTCTGCACATAATGGTGTGGTAAACTCTGTAGCCAAGGTCTCAGTGTCCACCCATGAGGAGAACCTGGGTGACATGATCTCGTCAGGGTGGAGTTTGCACCACTTCAGCACCTGGGCCGCTGGATTGGACAAACAAGGAAACTGATACCATTCTGTGGTCAGATAAATTGATTTTCATCGTGGTAAAGTGGGAAATTTGGGATTGAAATTTCAATGGCATGAGAATAAGGTAAATGCGGGTCATAGATTTTAGCCAGCCATTGTGCACATGGAGGTGAGACATGTTTTTAAGTAGCAGTAATTGATGTGGCAGAGTATTGAACAACCCTAGGGTGGCTTTTAAAATGCAAAGTTCAGCGTGCCCCTGTGGGGGTGTAGGTGACAAGGGACAGCGGTTTGTGGTTGGGTTGGTCCAGAAGTTCATGTTGCCAACAACAAATGGGTCAGGGGGTAGCAGAAGGGAATTGATAGCTGAGAAGAATTCCTGACAATCTCATGCACAGGTTGGGGCATAAATGTTAATGACAGCGTGCACTTTGTCATCCCACAAAAAGGTAACTACAAGGATGCAGCTGTCAAGGTATAATATTGACAAAATAGATTTAAAACTATGGGTCACTCAAACAAGCACCCCACAGTGCAGTGACCAAAAGAAAAGGGAAGGGAGGAGCATGGTTGCTCATGTTTTCTCTTCACTGCACAAACAGTGGGTTTCCTGAATGGCCAGGATGTCCACAGGTAATTTATTTTTTAAAAAGCTCAGTTTCCTAGTCTGGGACAGTGAGGCCTTGAGTCCAGCAATGTTCAATATTCCTAAAGTAAAGGCTTCACCCATTGCACCATAGGTGCAAGGGGAAGAGCACCCATACCCTTCAGCCTTCTCATTTTCAGTACATTGCTGTCTGGCAGCGCGGGTATTCTGTGCTATGGAGTATGGTTCAGTATGGGAAGCTTTAGCCATGGGTATGCGTTGGATTTTACCTTCTGCTTTTTTCCCACTGTGGGATGAATTTTTGGCATTGTGTGTACTTGTGGTGCACCATTGCATGAAGGTGGAATTTCAGCAGGAATATTGTTGAGAGACTTGGATTCAATTGATGCTTGGTAGCATTGGTCAGGTGAAACTGACTCACCCATTGGGTCTTCATCTTGGGCGGCCCAATATTATTGGTGAAAGGATTTGTGAGTCACTTCTGCCGCAAATGACTCAATATCCTCCTGGAGTTGGAAAAGTGGGATCATGGACGCAGTCTTGACCACCTCCTTTGCCGCCACCTTGCAGGCCTGCTTAGCCTTACTATGCTCCTGTGGGGATATCAGTTTCACTTGAATGTAGCACCTAGGTGCGCCCCACGGGAAGGCTGCATCAGTGTTTACTGCCAGTTCATAGTGGGCATCTGCACCACACATTGCTTCCAGGATTTTTTCAGTTTAAGTAATGCCCTCCTTGGTGGGGCAGGTATGGGCCTTGTGGCCAAAAGCATTACAGAAAGTGCAGATAGGAGGAGTGCTATCCACAGTGACCCTGAATGGGAGGGAGTATTGCTCATTAATTTCTACAAAAGTGGTGCAAGGTATTTGGGTCAAATCTTCTACTATCACCACGGATGGGGTGAGAACTGCGATTGCCTTGCCTGTGCACAGGTCCAGCATGAGCATAAAGCGCTGCATCTTGAAGGATCATAATTCACTATACTTGGCAATCTCAGCCTTCAGGTGGTGCTCCAGCACAGTGCACCTGACTGTAGTAGGTAGAAAGTTGTAAGTTACAAAAATTTGGTTTGATTTAGTCCAGCAGGTGCATTTCATTTTGACTACCTGTTGACCATCTGGGAGGTCCACTACCACTTGCACTTTTGTGGCTTCATCTTCTGCAGTTTTGTTTTCAAATCCTAGTTCAGCCAACTGCAAGGCATGGAGTGTGGTGCAATGTACACTGCATTTGGGAAATGTGTGTGTACATCTCCACAAAAGTTCTCCCAAAGTGCCATTTGTTGAATATCCAGGAAGACATGCACCCTGTATTCCACCAACAATAGTGGTTGAGAGTGCAGCATATTGATAAACTGGTTGCAGTGCGATTGCCAGGCTGAAATTTCTGGGGAAATGGTAATCTCTGGTTTTTTACTATTAATTTTATCTATGCCACTGAATTCACCAGGGCGTTTACAAAACTTGTTTATTGTGGGGCCTACACATGTGCCCTTAACTTTAATCACCCAACTGCTACCCAACGTTGGGTGCACACTAATCTCCTTTATGAGATTATCAAACTTACCATGACTTAAATTGAATATGTTGCAAAAGTGTTTGCAATGAGAGAGAAAAGTTTTGTATTATAAGTATATATATCTATTAGAAAAGATGTACTATATTGCTTTCATGGAAATAATTTGATATACTTATATGTATTTTAAAATATGATTTGATTACAATAAAGAGAAAAAAAATCTAATGGTAATATATTTCAACTCATCTGATCATATAATCAGCTAATAACTTATAGCTTACTTTACTATATGTCAGACATTTGACCTCACAGCTGAACAAGAAGAATGTTTTAGGTCTAGTTCAGGTGAAAAAAGGAAAATGTCAGCCATTTGAAATTATCTGAGGATATTATGAGCAATTCTAACATTAATGATGTTAAGGTTATTGAAGAAATTTCCAAAATTTCCCTGACTGACTTTTGGTGGAACCCCATTAATTGGGGTAACATGGGTTTGAAACCTCTATGGGCATCAAACTTAAAATTGAATGGTTGGATTACTCCAACCACATGACAGACTTTGCAGATACCATCAAAAGGCACTCCTCCCACCACTCCAAAGTCCTTCACTGCACCTATGCGGCCCCCTTTTATAGGCTTGGCAGGGGTCCCCCAAGGTGCAAGAAATTTCTCAGGCAGTGATTGGCTCAAGTTCATCAAAATGTTACCTCATGGGTATGTTCTGGCCAATCACAATCCTCTTCCTTCTCTCCACTGCCCTGAAGTGAGTTCCCAAGTTATGATATATTGTTTCTGCATATTTCCTAATTTGGACTCATTTACACTATTCTGAACATATTTATAAAATTCCTCTTGACCCTAAAAGTACTTTAACTACAATATAGTCAAATATAAAAGGTTGTCATTTTTACCCTTATCACACCTATAATAAATTGATAAAAATCTCAATTTTATTATCATTTTATTTTAACTTTTTATAAATTTTTGTGGAATCCAGTAGGCATCTAGCACCAGTAAGCACAATTTGACTGGATTCCCACACTATATTATTTAATCAAATCCCTTTGCTTAAAGGTTAAGAGTCTAACTAATCATTCTTTATATAAGTAACCAAATAAGCAACCCATCAATAACAATATGATGATCCAATATCAATCAGCTTTGTGTCTCTGCAAACTTATCCAACTTAGTAAATTGGTTAAACCTATAGATTGGCTACTCTGCTACTAAAATCTTCTCAAAAGTTTCAAAATTCAATCAAATATTTGTTTCACTTCAAACTTCAAATCCAATCCCAGTCAGCAAGTCCACCCTTCAATCCCCACAATTAGATCTTTTCATCTATCAAAATCATCAGATACCTTGGGACCATCTAGTACTAAAAAAATCATCAGATACCAAAAGCTTAGAGTTATCCCACACTGAGATAATTTTGTAAATTTGATTTTTTTGAATAGTTAAAATTGATTAAAGGAGCATTTTGAATTCATAAATTTACACAAAAATTATGGTCAATATTTGCATTTTTAAATTCACAAGAAAATTCTAATTAATAAAGATCTGATAGAATAGCCTTATCTAAGCTGGCTTCTTAGTTTGAAATTGGTTGATTTCACTTGCTGTAGCTGATATATCAATAGCTTAAGATTAACCACTTTAAATGACAGGGGTCTTAAATTGTTCATTGATAAACTTTTATTGCTGGACTATCCAATTTTCTAGCTTTGCTTAAGTTTATAATTTACTAGGATATTGTAATGATTGTTTTATTTTTTAACTAAAATTTTGAAAAAGAAGGGTCTTAATTTGATATATATATCTTATATATTTGTTCTCGCATAACTTCAAAACTACTAGACCAATTTAGATAACCTTTTCTAAAATGAAGGAGAATGCTCCAACTTAGGTATCATACAAATTTTATAAGGATTGGTATAATAAAAAAAGTTTTATATATAAGTGAAACTATATATTTTTATGATGAAATGAATTGGGTATCATTTTGGCAGAGGGATCAGTGAGTATTCGATTGATTCAATAGCTATAAATCTGATGTTATTTTTAAAATTATTCGAGGTGGGTTGACCTTGAGACAAATATACCACACCGAGGATATTTTGTAGCCAGTACAGGTTTCGATCTCAAAACCTGCACTAGGCGTAAAAGCAGTTTTACCAGCTCAGCCAACCACCCTTCCGATATTATTTTTAAATGATATCACTTTTCTATATTAAAGTTATCGAAAGTGATGGTGATCAACTGTGAGTCTAGTTTATCACCGGATAAACTTTATTCCGACATTTGCAAATTGATAGCTTCAAATTAACTTTAGTTTTTTATATTAAAATTTATAGAATCGATGGTAGTTTGTGATTTTAGTATTTTGGTGGACATCGATAGATTTACAGTAATTAAACCTATCAACTTAACTAAGTAAATACTAAACTGCGCAGTACCATCTAGTACTAAAAAAATACTAAACTGCGCAGTAAAATCATTGAATCTGTCAAATCAGCTTAAACCCACCAACCACTCAACCAAAACTAATCGAACCCATCGCATCAACCAATCACCAACTGTATACAGAAACCAGTGACCATATTAAACTAAACAAATAACCACCAATCGCTTACCAAAAACTTATGAGGCTAATAAATTGATACAATTTCCATCTGCTTGCTCAAAATTATTGAGCCTATCAAATTGACTAAATACCCACAAACCACTCAGCCAAAATAATATAAAGAGTAGCATTATAAATAATAGCTTGATATATTCTATATATAACTTTTATCTATAGTTTATATAATTAAGAAGGAAAAGCAGCCTAAGATGGCTCTCAATGTTCATATATATTTGTGGCAAGTTTGAGTAATTTTGGTAGATTTGTTTATGAGATAATATATATAATATGTATAATGATTTTTTATTTTTATATAGAAATAGTAAGCTATTAAAAATTTAATAGAAAGTGAGGTTTAAAAATAGAAAAAAAAGAAGTAACTTTAAAAAATACAAAAAGTTTTTTTTGGAAAAAAAGAACTTCATCAAATAATATTGTAAAAAAGAACTGTCTTAAAAAATTGGAAAAAGAAAATTTTTAAAAAAAGTTTTTAGGGAAAAAAACTCCTTCAAAAAAGGCACTAAAAAGTATAAAATAATTGAGAAATAATAAATACTCTTTAAAACTCTTCAAAAAATTAGCAATATTCCAGCCTGACTCAAAAAAATTTGTTCACAAATACAAAATAGAGCTTATATTGGATTGGGTCAAATGTAAACTATAAGAAACTTATAATATACAGTGCTATTTTATATGTTATAAATGGCTACTATAGATCATTTTAGGATATGGCTCCAACTTCAAAAAAGGTTTTATTGATTATTCAAAATTTCTCAATTATTATATACTTTTTAGTGTCTTTTTTAAAGGGGGTATTTTTCCCAAAATATATTGGTAGAAAGTCATCAAAAACTTTAGAAATCATTAAAACTATCAGTTTACCCAACCACTGTTAGAATTCTGGCTTCAAAGATGCTATCAGTGCTTTATGCCCAGGATTCAAACAACTTATCAGGATTAAGAGTATCAAGACTCTCAGCAGCTTTTAATAATTTAGAGTTTTTTTAATACTTCTTATAAATAAAAATTGGAAACTGTAATATTAGTAAACTGTTGTATCTTATTAGGTCTTTATTAAGTTAAGTGGGGGTCAAAAAGCCAACCCTATTATAATCTCACTGTTTAGTATTTGAAGCAACTCAAGGCTCAAAGTGAAAAGGGCATGAAATTCATTATAGGTTGTGAGTAGCCTAAGTAGTAAATATGGGTTTTTGACCTATTGGAGCTCTCAAGACTTACCTTGCTTAAACTTGATGTCTAATGGTGGGTCATTAACAGGTAAGATGAATCTGTGATGCAAATATTTTATATATTTAAACCAATCACATGGCGGGAAAATATTTACACTTGGTTGAACCCCTCCACATCTATAAAAGGGGGTAGTCTCTAAGTAGGTATTTGAACTAAATTGTAATTAAGATGGGGAGGACTCTTGGAATAAATCCCCTGATTCTGCCACAGGCTCAGCGCAACCTTATGCTCACAATAGGGTTATTTGGCCAAGGAGTGAGATTAGAAGTATTACCCCAATTTGAAGGATTCTGAAAAGACTTGGCCAGAGTTTATTGTGAGATATCAGCCAAACTTAACCTTGAAACACTCTTCTCACACTAATAGACATGCAATTATCCAACATTACCTCCTTCAAGAGTGTTAGGGGCAGAATTAAGGTGTAAGAACTGGCCATGGACCTGGTTGATAGTAACTCCAGAAGCAAGGGGTTTGATGGAGTACTCACCCCTTTGCTTATAAGTGACTACAAAAGACCCTTCACAGATAGACCCAAGCTTCTCACTTCTAGGAGTGATTCAATTGTTGTAATACAGCACCAAGTCTTTTACTTGGAAGATAGGTAGAGGGGCCAGAGCTCATTAGCTGCTTAGCCTTCTTTATTGACAATCTTGGCCAAATTAGTCATATCCTCTGATTGTAACTAGTTAATGTGCTGGGCCAACTTTTTCATGGCTTGCTTAGGGCTTGTCCTATCAAAGAATATATCCTTGGCTAATAAAGCTGGAACCCCATGTTCTCATACATACAGCACATGGAAAGGAGAATTTTCAAGGATGTGATAATAACTGATATTATGGCCATGAGGGCACTGGGAAAGTAGATATCCCAGTGAAGAGGGTCTGAACTTGTCATTTTGCGTAGTATAGAGACCAGAGTTCCATTAGATCTTTCTATGGCACCATTTTTATATAGGTTATAGGGGGCCAAGAAGAGTTGTTGTGTTCTCATGGAGGTGGCGAGGATCTTTATCACCTCGAAAGTAAAATTTTCCCATGTTCACAAAGTAGAACCTGGGGCAACCATGCTGAGTGAAGATGTATTAGTATACGAAGGTGGTAGTGGCTTTAGTGGTCTGAGCAAAGCGAGCTACAACTTCAGCCCATTTGGTAAAATGATTAATTCTGACCAAGATATCTTGATTGCCACAGGTAGTATGAGGTAGAAGACCCACCACGTCTAAACTTATAGTTGGAAAGGTTGTTGAGGCATAGTGATTTAGTACTGATACCAGGTCTTGAAGCTGGATTGCTTTTTACAGGTCATACAGGATCCAGGTCTTCAGTTATGGCTCTGTGACACCCTCCCAGTATTAGCGCTCTTTAACTCACTCATAAGTTTCTCATACCCCACTATGCCATAGAATAGAATGGGACTCCAAGATGACAAATACTCGCTCTGATGGCTGGAGATAGGCAACAGATTGTCCCTACTTTTTTGTATAGCTTTCCATTCTCCACCTTGGTGTTGCTGGATTGCTGAGCTAGCATCTTCTGTATGGGTTCATCCTCATCAGCCCAGGTATTAGGAGCCATAAGGAGGCTGTGTAACCTCTCAGCTTCACTAGTGTCTAAGTGAAGGACAGGCAGCCGCATCAACCCATAAACGTTTATATGTCAGCTTCAAGCCCAATGCTAAATGGTCATGTAATGCTGGAGCTTCAAATCCCAGTGAGCCAACCATCCAGTGAGATCTTTCATATTCTGCAACCACTATAAGGAGGCGTGGTCAGTAATTACTTTAAATGAAGTCCCATATAAGAAAGGGTGATACTACTTTATAGCAAGCAAGGCAGCAAGACACTCCTTCTCAGTGATGCTGTAGTTGCATTCAGCTTTTGAGAGCACCTTGCTGAAGTAGGACACGGGATGATTACCCCATGCTCATCTGATTGAGCCAAGCTAGCTCA
The DNA here is from genome assembly GCA_022478985.1 of Massospora cicadina. Lineage (NCBI taxonomy): Eukaryota > Fungi > Entomophthoromycota > Entomophthoromycetes > Entomophthorales > Entomophthoraceae > Massospora > Massospora cicadina. The sequence continues at coordinate 196,590 of JAKSZP010005263.1, read as the reverse complement.
AATGGTGTGATCAGTGGCATCAGAAAACAAAATGAAGGGCTTGCCATAGTCATTGTCAGCGCTACAGTTCTCTTGACTGGCGCCAAGGTTCAAGGTGGCTTGAAGCTGGAAAATTGGAAGTGAGCAATGAAGAGATTATGGAAAAATTAAGGTTAGTTTACCGAATGATTTATTAATTCAAAATGCTTCAATATTTATAGGGTGCATGGGAACTCGATGCATTTGGGATCTTCGGGTCCTCATCCAATCAGGATCTTTAGTTACCTTCCAGAAAGGCCTCCTCAAGGGCGTCCTCAATGGATATTGTTGTTCACCTGACTGAGAAGGTGGAAAGCCCGCTCCATGTGACTCAGTACTAGGTAAGGTTGATCCAGAAAAAGTTTTATCTTGGCTGGAATTGATGATTGACTTGGTATGGCCAGATTTGGAAGATGGAAATTTGAGATGATTTTTATCTCGAATCCTGACAAGGCCCCCTTCAAGATCCTGTCAGAGGGGGAAGTATGGCCGGAGGAACTGACCATGCACTCGGTTTACAACAGTCCCTTGCTTGGTATTGGCAATGGAGTATTCAGACTTCACCTTGTGTATCACTTTGTAGGGCCCAGACCACAGTACATTGAGCTTGTTCTGTCAGCCTCCCAGTCAATGATGATAAAAGAGAATGAGGTCACCTAGTTGAAATTCTGGTAAGGAGGGTCATCCGAGATTTGATCAGGATTTATCTCTTCCAGTGGTGATAACAATGCCTTGAGTGGCTTGGGCTTGGAGCCGGACAATTTCATCAGCAAGGGCCCTCATATTTGGATTGCATTCTTGGGAGTGGAGGCTTTGAACAGGGGCTGGATGCTACTGGGTAGTCGTGGGGCCCGCCCATACAGGGCTTTAAATGGGGACATTTTGATAACACGGTGGTAGCTTACTCAGTATGCAAGCAGGGCGCTGGGCAAATAGTGGTTCCAGCGGCCAGGATCTGAGGCAGCCAACTTCTGCAGGATGGAGACAAGAGTTCCGTTAGCCCTTTCCACCGCCCCATTAGTAGAAGGGGGTAGGGAGCAGCGAAACTCTGGGTGGTTCCAAATAGAGAAGTTAGCTCCTGTACTACCTGGGAGGTGAAGTTCAAACCATTGTCTGAGAGCAAGGTCTGAGGGCATCCGTGCTGGGTGAAAACGGAGCAAACAAGGAACAAGGTGGTAGCCTTGGCCATGGCCACAGGAACTGAGATTGCCTCGATCCACTTAGTCAGATGGTCTATGGCAAGAAAAATACACCTGTGACCATGCAGACCAGTGGGGAGGGGACCCACCACGTCAATACTGATGACATTGAAGGGCTTTGTGGGCGCGATGATGGAGTGCTGATAGCGAGGGTTGGCCTGGTCTTGGGATCAGCAGGTCATGCAGGCTTCCAAAACCTCTTGGATAGTTTTGACCATTTGGTCCCAGTAGCAGTGCAACTTCAGCCACTCATAGGTCTTCTTGACCGCACCATGCCCCACAGTAGAGTGGCCTTCCAGGATGATATCAGTACGAGAGGAGGGTTGGATGTAGGGAAGCCACTTCTTGTTGACTCTCTTGTAGAGTAACCCATCCTTGATCTGAGTGTCTTGAGTCATCCAGCGGAGTTCAGCTTGGACCTGGGGGATTCCAGCTCCCAACGTTCAGGCTGCCCTATTAAGTCATAGAGCTGATCTTCCTCTGGGGTCAGGACTGCTAATACTGGCATCTGGGAGAGTCCATCAGCATTCTAGTGAATAGCACCGGTGCAATGGACAATGGTGAAGTCGTAGCTTTGTAGTCATAGGGCCCACCTGGCCAGCCGTCCATCAGGGTCTTTCATTTGCTGCAGCCATTGAAGGGAAGAATGGTCACATCGATGAATCCCCCTTGGGTTGGGACCATCTAGTACTAAAAAAGAAGGGAAGAATGGTCAGTAATGATAGTAAAATGGGTGCCATAGAGGTAGGGCCAAAAATTCTTGATGGCTAAAAGTACAACTAGGCATTCCTTCTCGGTAACGCTGTACTTTTGTTCAGCCTTGCTTAGGGTTTTGCTAAAATAAGCTATGGGATGGTCAGCCTGGTTCTCATCATGCTGAGCCAGGATAGCCCCCACAGCGACGTCACTAGCATCTGTGAACAGCAAGAAGGGCTTGTCAAAATGGGGATGAACTAGAACAGGTTTAGTACATAAAGCCATATGTAGGGTTTTGAAAACCTGTTCCTGTTTAGGTTGCCAGTTGAATGGGACATTTTTTGTAGGAGGTAGAACAACAGCTCAGCCAGGTCAGCAAACTGAGGGATGAACTGATGGTCATAGCCCACCATACCTAGGAAGACTTGAATATCTCATAGGCTCTGGGGGCGCAACATCTTCTCTATAGCATCAACCTTGTTGGGCATAGGTTGAATGCCACACTTGGAGACCTTATGGCCTAGAAAGTCTAGCTCAGGCTGGAAGAAGGAGCACTTTGAGAGCTTCAGCTTGATGGAGGCCTTCCAGAGACATTCAAAGACTTCTCTAAGGTGGTCAACATGTCCGTTAAAAGTTCGCGAAAAAACGGTGATGTCATCTAGGTAGACCAGGACACAGGAGAGCTTCAGGTCCCCAAAGATCCCGTCCATGGCGCACTGGAACGTGGCTGGGGCGTTGCAAAGGCCTTGGGGCATCCTGGTAGGCTCAAACATCCCTTCGTGGGCAATTAGAGCACACTTGGCTTGGTCTTCGGGAGCGAGCTTGACCTTCCAGTACCCACTGGTGAGGTCAATGGCAGAGAAGTACTGGGAACCTGCAAGCAGTCAGAGCGAGTCATCAATACAGGGCAGAGGATAGCTGTCTTTCTTGGTGATGGAGTTGAGTTGTTGATAGTCCATCACCACCCGGTGCTTGTCATCCTTCTTTCAGACCAGCAACAGCGGGGAGGACCAAGGGCTACGTGAGGGAACCAAGAGCCCCGCATCAAGCAGCTGTTTGAGTTCTACCGTGACCTGGTCCTCTTCAACCTTGCTCTTGCGGTAAGGCCAGGACCAAAATGGGGGCATCCCCAGTTTCTACATGATGGAGGACTCCGTTCATCCTTCCAAAGTCATAGGTTGAAGTGGAGAAGAGATCTGAGTATTCCTCCAGGAGCTCCTGAACCTTAAGTCGCTGATCATCTGAGAGGTCCTTTCCTATGTTAGCTTCAACCAAGTTAACTGATGATGGCGACTCCAAGCCAAAGTCCCTCAATTCCCCAAAGCTTTGGACATCAGCAACAGCCCCCATTGGTAACATGCAAACGTAAGCAGCAGGCTGGCTAGGTCCTATAACTTTTGGTTTGTCAGTCAGGTTGGCTAGTAACACTGATATTGACCCAGCGTACACTGGATCAAGGATTCCGGGCAGGTCAGCACTTCCTTGGGAGATGGGTTATCCAGACCTTGGACCTCCAGTAAATACCCTAAGGGAATGTTAACGTGGACTTGGGTGTCAACAATGACCTGGGATTTTGGGGGCACGGTAGTGGTCTGGGGCAAGTAAATCAGCATCCCCTTGGATCCATCCACAGCAGGAGGGGGTAGCCGGACTCAAGAGCCCCAGATGTGGTACTCAAGACAATCAATTTTTCCTTCAGTCTCCAGTAGGCAGGCTCAGGCCTTGACATCCGCCCTAGAGTCATAGGCAGTTTCAAAAACCAGAGGGACTCGGTGTCCTAGAAGGGAGATGAAACCACCGTCATAGTGGATAACAGCTGAATAGTCTTGAAGAAACTGGGTTCCAAGGAGTAGATCGTAGCTGGTGTTGTATAAAGTGATGTCAGTTGTATCCAAAGTGAGATTTCCGAACCAAATCAGGAGAGAAGAATAGGCCCCTATGGATCGGGTGCACTGGGGGCCAGCTGTGCCATACTCCATGTAGTGCGGCATGTTGGGGGCAACCTTGATGCGTTTCATCATCTTGGAAGAGATAACATTCACAGGGGAGCCACTGTCGATTATGGCATAAACTGGAATCTTGTGGACCTGGATGGTGACTCAGGTGACCAAACTTCCAAACTGAGGTGGCAACGTAAGGAACATAGGAGAATCATCAGAAGAAGAGTAAGAAGTATCAATGTCCTTATTGTCATTAGATACTGTGGCTACTTCTTCAGAGTTAACAGCTTCTGGTTGGTGCGTAGGGGTTATTTGAGGCTGGACAGGGGTGTCAGCATGGAGCGCCTCATCCTTCATGCTGACTGCCCTTTTCCCGCCTCTTCAGCTAGACGTTTCCAACAAGTTTTGGCGCTATGTCTAAAGCCATTGCAATAGGTGCACCGCGGTTGAGGGTTTTTGATTCTCAACTACATGGACCCTAGGGCAGTTAGAGGGGACCTGCGGGCGCAGCTTTAATGTTTAGGATTGTGGCAGGGATCTCGTTGAGGGCCTCCTTGATCTCTCTGATACAAGTGAACCCATTCTTCTGCCCAATCATGTGCATCTGGACCTCGGGATAGGACCCCAAGGCGGAGATGATGGCGGTAATGGCGTCATCCAGTGTGATACAGCTTGTCATAACCAAAGGTTGAGCCTGAGCGTAGAACTGGTTGGCAAACTCCATAGGGCTTTCTCTTTTGTTAAGTTGAATGCCCATGAATGCTTGCTTCTGGTTGGCCAAGGCTTGGTTACTGCCAAACTTTTGGATCAGGGCGGTGCGTACTTGTTCCCAAGTGTTACACTCCTTCAGATGGGGAGTCAGAATTTCCCGGGTGGTACTGTCTAGGCATGAGTAGATGTGCTTCACCTTTTGTCGGTCAGTGGCCTCCTCCATGGAACTCTCATAAGCATACAAGAAGGAGGCAATGCTCTCCCACCCGGGTGTGAACTTCTCCTTGAAGCTAGGTTTAAAGTTAGCGACAATAGGTGTAGAGAGGGTGTTAACGCCTGAGATAGGTGTCAGCTCCGAGATCTCCGTTTCTGCATACTCTTGTGGAGCCCTTTGGTCTAGCCACCTCCGCAACCCTTCTAAGTCTTCTTGGATATATTCCCAGTTTTGACTGAGGGTGGAAGCGGACGCCTTGCTAGCAACCTGCTCCTTTAAGGACTGAATTTCGGCGTTTTGTAGTTGGAGCTGGTTTTTGATGGTGGCCAACTGGGTTTTGAACCTGTGACACGTCATTTCTAGCTGGGAGATGCAAGCATCGGTGAGCCTCATGAAAGCGCTGAGGTTATCCATCTCATCCAATAGCGCTTTGATGGAGACCCTGGGGTCGAGGGGAACACCATCATTTTGAAGCTTGCATCCCAAGGCCACCTGTTGGATCTGGTCCCTCAGGGTGGCCAGAGCAGTTATTACATCCTTTTGCCAGGGGTCTTCAGGTTCACCTGAGGTGGGAGGGCTGGAAGGCCCTTGGGGCCCACGAGGCCCTTCAGGTCCTGCTGGTCCCTGGCGCCCCTCAGGACCTTCTGGCCCCCTAGGCCCTTCTGGTCCAGCAGCTGCGGGGGAGTGGTCATGAGAGGCCAGCTCCCAGTAGTGCTGCTGTAGGGATCATAGCGATTCTTCCGCTTGTTGCAATCATTGGGTCCACATCACTTCAAAATGCTGGGCATTTTGGCGAAACTGCCTCTTGAGGTAGCCGGAAATGCCACTATCTATTACCACTAGTTGGTCGCGGATTTCATTAATTAGCCGACGGTTATCAAGGATAGCTTCACAATTGTCATGCACAAAGGAGGAGGCCGCGTCATAGAAGTCAACCATATATGAATATATATTTTGGGTGAGCCCTAGGTGCCGGGAGACCTCCTGATGGTGTAATCCTATGAGCTGGAGGAGGTGATGAATTGCAGGATGAACGAAATTATGAAGGTAGTGATTGGGTACCAAGGTAAGCTCCCCAGCAGGTAATGCAGCCAAGGAGTATAAGTCTTGCATCATAAATGGCACAGCGGAAGCGCAGGAGCAGCTGGAGTGGACACCCTCAGCATAGATGTCGAGGATTAGTTGTTTGATGACATTGTGAAAATGTTCGAGCTGAAGTTGGTATTGGCCCCCATCTAAGGAGGGCAGCGAAAATTGGAAAGTGGCGCGGAATTCAAGCCTTTCTGGCTGTGAGGGCAGTGTTGCAAATTGGGAAGAACTAACCCATCGAGAAACGCTCCTCGATTGACCAGTTGCTTGGTCTTCAGGGTTGCTATTGGTTTCCATCTTGTGATCAACATTTTTCTCTGGGTCAGCTCAAAGCCCCTGTAGTGAGCACCACTTGTCAGCGCTACAGTTCTCTTGACTGGCGCCAAGGTTTGAGGTGGCTTGAAGCTGGAAAATTGGAAGTGAGCAATGAAGAGGAAACGGAAAAATTAAGGTTAGTTTACCAAATGATTTATTAATTCAAAATGCTTCAATATTTATAGGGTGCATGGGAACTTGATGCCTTTGGGATCTTCGGGTCCTCATCCAATCAGGATCTTTAGTTACCTTCCAGAAAGGCCTCCTCGAGGGCGTCCTCAATGGATATTGTTGTTCACCTGACTGAGAAGGTGGAAAGCCCGCTCCATGTGACTCAGTACTAGGTAAGGTTGATCCAGAAAAAGTTTTATTTTGGCTGGAATTGATGATTGACTCAGTATGGCCAGATTCAGAAGATGGAAATTTGAGACAACTTTTATCTCAAATCCTGACAGTCATGGTGGCAGAGGATTTTCTCTGTTATAATAACTCTTTGAGGGTCTCAAAAGTGGCCTTTTGTTTAGCACCCTAATAGAATGGAGTGCTTTTAACTAAGAGGCATATGAGGGACTCTCTAAGCTGGGCAATTTGGGGATGAATTGATGGTGATACCCATCATACCTAAAAAACCTGGATTTCACAAAGGGTATTGGGCGCCAGAATCTTGGATATAGCTTAAACCTTATATTGTAAAACTTGAATCCCATCATGAGAGATAGAGTTCTCAAGAAGGACCAGCTTCTTCTGGAAGAAAGCAAATTTTGATGGATTCAACTTAATTCTAGAAACCTGCAGGCATTGGAACACTTCTTTTAGGTGTGTGAGGTGCTTGTCAAATGTTTTGGAAAAACTATGATATTATCCAGGTAGACGATCACACTGCTCAGTTTCAGATCCTAAAGAATGTTATTTATCGTTTGCTGAAAAGTTGCAGGTGCATTGCACAACCCCTGAGATAGACAAGTGGGTTGGAACAGGCCTTTGTTGCAGATAAGAGCACATTTTTCCTGGTTTTGGAGAGAAAGGTTCATTTGCCATTAACCACTAGCCAAATTAATAGCTGAAAAGAATTTGGAGCCAGAGAGTTGGGCCAGAGCATCATTAATATGGGGGATAGGATAATTATCCTTTTTTGTGAAGCTGTTTAGTTTGTGATAATCCATTAATACCTAACGACCTCCATTTTTCTTCTTTATAAGTATAAGATGGGACTACCAAGGGCTTTAGAAGGCACCAGCAACCCAGCGTCCAGCAACTGTTTGATATCCGTCCACATCTGTAACTCCTCAACTTTTGATTTGTGGTAGGATTTGGATTGGATGGGATGAGCATCTCAGATGTCAATAGTATGAGTCCAATTCTTCATGCGCCCATAGTCAGTATCAGATTTAGAGAAAATGTCACTATAGGCCTCATGTAGAGTGTGGACTTTGTCAAGATCAGCTGGGGTTAGTTCCTAAAAAATATGAATGATAGGAAGGGTACATAACAATTGGTCAGCAGGTAAGCCCATATCCTCCATAGACCCCAATACAGTAAACTTAGTTAATGTCCTCAATGGGAATCATCAAGCCCCTTCTGATCTCCTGATGCTTTTTTATAGCTATGTCCTTTGGGGTGACATTCCCCAGCAGGAGATTGATAAGTTGCTGATAGGCTGGGTCTAGCACGCCTGGCAATACTTGTGGCTCTAGAGAACTAACACCCTCAACGCTGGTTAGGTGCAATAAGCAGCTGTGAGGGACTACAGGGTAGTTTTAGTTTCAACTACCCTTTATTCTCCTGCCTTGATTACTACCTCTTATTAATTCTTAAAAAGGAATACCCTCTAGGGCGTCCAATGAAACAGGCAGCTACTTTGTATTCCGCCCCACAATTGTGTAATGTAGGGATAAGATGGAGGGGGTACTTGGGACCATTTAGTACTAAAAAATGATGGAGGGGGTACTCAACTTTGCAAGTGTATCTTTTTTATAATCACATTGATGGCCAGAATCAGGGGAACCTCATAGTCAAGCAAGGAGGGATAGCCCAGTTTCAGGTTGATGATCCCATCATACTTGAGCTTAAACTGGGTACCAAAGAGTAGATCATATATATTGTTAGCTAAAGCCACCTCTTTCTGACAGATTAAGCTTCCCAAACTGGATGTGTAAAGAAGAGTATGTATCAATAGAGAAAGTGCTGGCGGGACCAGAAGTTCTAAACTCCTGGGTATAATTGGGGACATGAGTAAGATTATTTTTTTAAGTTTGAATGAAACAAAGTTCATAGGAGATCTAGTGTCAAGGATAGCATGATCTGTATTCCATTGACGACAGCCTTCGCCTTGTTTAGGATTCCACCCAGGTTAAAAAAAGAAAGAGCTAGAACATCCTTCAGATGTAGAGTAGAGGCAAGTCGCTAGGCAGTCTCAAGGTATTTCTCTTTTATAGACTGCAGAGTATGAACACAATGAGTGGATTGGATCAGCGTAACAATGAACTTGTCAGTATCACTGGCAGTATCAATCACCTCCAAACCCCTCAGCACTTATAATAAGTTCTGCGGGGTATCCTAACTGTATCCACACACTTAGGGCTCAGCCTGTAGGGTATCTCCACCTCAACTGGGGCTCATAAGACATAATAGCTGTCATTTTTACAATCCCTTCAGATTTTTCATCAAAAGAGTTATCAATGCATGACAGGGAGGCCATAAGATGTAAGGTAGGGTTGGGGCTTCCCTTATTGCAGGATATGCCCTGGGGTTGCTCATCTACCATATTAACTTTTGGAGAAGACTTTGGAATTGTAATGACTCTGAATTTGGCCTGTGAAGTAGCAGTTTTGGGCTGCCCCATGGCCTCAGATTTTTTTTTTAAGGGCAGCCAGAGGTGAGGCTGATGGAGATAGAGACAGCGGCTTGGAGGGACGTGACAATTGATCCGCCTTAGAAGACTGCTCTGAAGAAATAGGAGAGCAAGGCAAAGTAGTAACTGACTTCACCAGCTGGGCTTTTAGAACTGATTCTGTAGGAGAGCGCTGCCCCATCACTGCCAGTATCCTCTAACTATCCTCACATGGTGGAGGCACATCTCGTTGCTGCAGCTCCACGGGGAAGATTTCTGGATGTAGACAGCCATAGAAGAGGCTAAAGGGGTCAGAGTAGATTCTCGCCTCAGAGCTCCTTGCATAGGATCAAATTCATAAATGTCAGCCACCGCTAGCAAAGGCTTCCTTAATATCTCATACATTCCAGAAGGAGTGCTTAATTGAAGAGATATGCGTTGTCAAAGAGGGATGAGGCGCCAATCCAGACAAAATAACAGCAATAGCATCATATAGAGGTAACATCTTTGCAAGAAACAGAGGTTGAGCTTCACTATAGAATTTCTCAACAAAAGAGGCAGTCAATTCTCCTTTTGCAGACTAAGAAAAAAAAAGCCTGTATTTTCTTTTTCAAACTCTGTGTGGATCCAAATGCTTCAATGAGCGCTTTATTAACCTACGCCCAGGTGCTGAGAGTGCCCATGTTTGGAATCATTATCTCCTAAGTCATACGAATCAAGCAAGGAAGGATGCACTTGGTTTTCTGATGGTCAATTGATCCTTTCATATCAGATTCATAGACAAAAAGAAAAAAGGAAGTACTGCCCTCATTTAGGGTTTCTTGTCATGGATGCAGCTAAGAAGAACTAGACTGGGCTCCCAGTTGGGGTGCATGAGCACCCAGTGGAGGCCCAAGAATGCCAGAGGCATAAAGGTCCAGGTGACTAATAGAAATGGGGATCTATGGGAAGCGTGAGGGAAGCAAATGTTCAGTAACATACCGAAGGCCCCCAAGGCAAACCATATGGTTGCGTTGGGGGCAACCGCAAGTCTTTTGGGGGCAACCCCAAGGGCGGGAGAGGCAGGGAGGATGATGACTCCTTCAGGGTTCGCAGTTGCTGGCCTTCAGATTCTGATAGGCTATGGCTTATGCGCCAGCGGGAGACCGCACAGAGGCCGCTACATTATTGGAAATATGGGTAGAAGTATGGTAAACCACATGAGAGGGGCTGAGACTGAGTTTACCCTGGAAGGGGCGCTCTAGGTCCCACTTGTGAGCTGGTCCTGCAGCGGCAGGGGCAGCTATGGAAGCCAAACCCATGCGCAGTGGGCCAGGGATGCCTTGGGGCTGCTCCAACTGGGGAGCAGTTTAAGCAGACTCGGCGCCTGGATGAACAGAAGGGCCCCCATTTAATGGATGCATGGAAACAAATGGAGCAGTGGGTTCACCATTATGGGCAGGACGGATTATTGTGCTTGTGATATGCTGCCACGTGGTAGGAATAAGTATCAGATAATCTAATCGGTGAACATCAAAAAGAGGATTTGGATGATGGCACATTGTTGGATTGATCAACAGAATCGTTTATAATTGTTTTAAAGGCAGATGGAGTCCACAGCAAACTAAGAGGATTTTTTTGGATTATTTTTGATGAAAGGCAAAGGAATGAACTGACAACTGCCCTCAATGAAGCCAGTTGCCTTTTAAACAGTTCAATAGGCATGGGAAAGTATCAAGGGATTGGTCATTCAGGGAATGGGAAAGGGATTTGGTTGGCTGGCTCAGAGGGGGTAGAAGGTGGCTCCTGATTCAGGCAAAAGCTTAGAAAATTTTTGCAAATTTTCTCAAATTCTTGGGGCCAAGCCAATTTGATACTTCTAATCTGGGTCCTGATGACTCAAATCAGCCTGTTCACATGGCGGGGGCAGTCCAGATTTGTCTCAGGAGGCAGGGGTTCATGGATCGGGTTTGTTGCAATTCAGGCTGATCCCATGATTGAGCAGCTCATATGATCCAAACTTTCTGGATTCATTTCAAAGCGTTGGGCCTGATGATCTGAGATGTTCAGAACTGTGTTTGCGATCTGAGCTGTGTTCTGATCTGGATTCTGAAGCAGGCAACCCAGACCAGCTCCCCCAGTCCAGAAATTACTGGCCAGGCTCCGATGTTGGGAATTGCTATTTTCCCAATTTTTGGCCATGGCTTTCCTGGGGAGTGGGTGGCCTCAGGGCCCTCTCCATGTCCCCTGATGTGAGCCATCTCCCTGCAGACCCCTTCTATCAATCTTACTAGGATTGAAGAGGGGGGAAGGGGTGGGAGTGGGATGGCTTTGGGTAGGAAAGCCATCACCAAGCGCTCATCTACCACATGGGTGAGGTCGCCCAGCTGTGACAGAGGGTCCACTGGAGCCTTGGGGCACCTCTTCATCTGGAAGGGGTGCTGAACCCTATCCAGTTTCAAGGGCTGGTCACCAAGACTTACATTACTTGTCTCTGAAAGTAATTTATGAAGGCTATAGGATGCCCCATGAGGGCCTTGAAAAATGCCGTTTGATCTTTTTAAGTCAAGACAAAGCAGTGGCTAGTTGTTGTTACAAAGTAGCTAGCCTAGGTTCAACTGCAGCAGGGAGGTTATGAGGATTACTCTCTCACCAACCACCATTTTTCAATAAGTTTTGTGGTGTGCATGAGCCCCCTGTAATGAGCACCACTTGTTGGAATCCTGGCTTCAAAGATGCTCACAATGCTTTATGCACAGGATCAAACAATTTATCAGGAATAAGAATATCAAGACTCTCAGCAGCTGTTATAAATTTAGGGTTTTTTTTAATACCACTTATGAATAAACTAGGAGATTGTAATAGTAGTAATATGGTAAATTTTTATAAGATCTTTATTAAGTTAAGTGAGGGTTCAAAAGCCAACCCTATTATGATCTCACTGCTCAGTATTTGAAGCAACTCAAGGCTCAAAGTGAGAGGGGCGTGAAATTCATTATAGGCTGTGAGTAGCCTAAGTAGTAAATATGGGTTTTTGACCTATTGGAGCTCTTGGGACTCATCTTGCTTCAACTTGACAACTGATGGTGGGTCAATAACAGGTAAAATGAACCTATGGGGCAAAGATTTTATATATTTAACTAATCACATGGTGGGAAAATATTTGCGCCTGGTGGAACCCCCTCCACATCTATAAAAGGTGGTGGTCTCCGAGTAGGTATCTGAACTAAATTGTAAATGGGAAGGGAAGGACTCTCAGAACAACTCCCCTGATTCTGCCACAGGTTTGGTGCAACCATACCACCCACAATATTGTTATTTGGCCAAGGAGTGAGATTAGAAGTAATACCCCAATTTGAAGGATTCTGAAAAGACTTGGCCAGAGTTTATTGTGAGATATCAGCCAAACTTAACCTTAAAACACTCTTCTCACACTAATAGACATGTAATTGTCAAAACCACCAATCACTTGGCAAGATTATTCAACTTATCAAATTAACTAAAAAACATCAACCACTTGGCTTAAACTAATTTACCTATAAATATTAACAAACCACCAACCAAAGCCAAAATTATTCAACCTATAAAATCAACAAAATTCCGACAATCACTTAGCTAAAACCATTTTGAACTATCACATTAACTAAATCATCACTAATTTAACCAAAGCCAATCTTCTATCAGACCATTAAAAAACCACCAACTAATTTATAAAACCATCAAGCTTATCTCATTAAATAAATCATCACTAATTTAATTAAAACCAATCTTTTGTTAAATCAACAAAAGCCACAGGCTATTTACCTGAAACTACTGAGCCTATTGAATCAACCAAAAACCAATATTCACTCAGCCTAAACCATTAAAGCTATCAAATCAACCAAGAAAATGAGAAACCTCCAAATTTTCAAATGCGCTAAAAAGTATGATATAACTGATGTAAGTTGCACTAAAAAGTATAAATAATCAATAAGAGAATGCATTAAAAAGTATGAAATAATCATTATAAGGTATGAATAATTGATAAAGATCTTTTTGAAGTCAGCGCCATATTTTAAACTAACTTATAAAAACTTTACAAAAAAATAAAAATAATAGCTTATATTGTAAAAGGGTCTAAGTGTAACTGCAACTAAAAACATATAATATTGAGTATATATAGTAATATTATATATATACTTTTTAGTGTTTTTTAGAGCCATATTACACAATCAATGTGACAGTCACAAACATTATTTTATTTTCTGAAATCATGTCAGTTCATTTATGAGATTATTATAATCTTATATAAACCTTTAAAGGCCTCAAATAGAATCTTTTATGGCTAAGTTGCAGGATGTCATCAGTTGTTGGATTTAGAATAAAGGAAGATCGCTTGGGTGCATTAAAACCTAAATACCAACAACTAAGGGGATGAAAACTACTTAATTTAATAGATTAAATAGACTTTAAAATCTAGAAAGTTGTAGGGTTATATAGTTTTATTAAGGTTCACGGGGGTAAGGAATAGATGAACCCTCTTGATGTCTGACCATTTAGTATCTAAAATGGTATTGAGAGTTGAAGGGAATTCATTGGTAAGTTCAGAATGGCTTGTTGCAGTCCAAATTAAGGAAATATGCAATTTCAGCCTATCAAAGCTCAGAAAGATCACTTCAATTTATCTGAATGATGGATGGGGAATTAGTGGTAGGCAATACATACCCATGGGGTTACAATTTAATAGATTAGCCAATTCCCATCAGCTAAAATAATTGCACCTTGGGGGACATCCACTAAGCCTATAAAAGGGGGTACCGCTAGGTGTTGTAATGGAACTAGATGTGGCTGGGGAGAACCCTTTAATGGATGCCCCAGTATAACATACATGTCAGAGCTACTCAATTACTTGATCACAAGATAATAGCCCGTTTGGTATATGGAGAAGTGTTGCCCTGATTTGCAGTGTTCCACCAAGAATTGGCCAGGGTCTTTTGACCAATAAAATTTTTCATATCATTAAAATATCTTCATTTACATTGGAAACTTATAAATGTTCAACATTTCCCTGCATCAGCCCATTTTGACCCAAAACATTATTTTCTTGGAGCTGTGAGGGCAAATGTCCGACATTACCCCCTCAGGAATGTTAAGGGGAGAAAAGGGACGTAGGAAGGGGCTTGTACCCAATTTACGGTGATACTGATAGCCAACGATTTTATAGAATACTCGTCACCTCTCTTGTAGGTGACAGTGAAGGGGCCCTCCCAAAAAAGATCCAAGCTTTCTACTTCTTGGTGTGATGCAGTTATGGTAATATAGGACCAAGTCAGACACTTTGAAGGAAGGTAGGGGAGCCTGAAACTCATTGGCCTCTTGTCCCTCTTTTGTAATCGTTTTAGTCAAGTTTGTCATAGCCTCTGATTGAAGATTAATGATACATTGAGCAATCTTCTCATGGCTTTTTCAGGTTCCTCAACTTTAGAGGAGATCACCTCTTTAGCTAAAAGGGCATATATCCCTGGTTACCGCCCATACAGAACATGGAATGGGGACATTTTCAGAATCTGGTGATAACTAATCTGGTATGCCATAAGAGCACTGGGTAGGAATTGAACCCAGTGAAGTGGATCAGAGGAGGCTATATTAAGCAGGATGGAAACCAAGGTTCCATAAGCTCTCTCCAAAGTTCCATTGGTAGAGGGATTATATAGTGCTGAGAAGAGTTGCTGGGTCCCCATAGATATAGCCAGGATCTTGACTACTCTGGAGGTGAAGTTCTTACCATTATCGCAGGGTTGTACTTGGGGACAACCATGGCAAGTGAAAATATTTTGATATATAAATGTTGCGGTAGCCTTGGCCGTTTGAGCAGGGAGGGCCAAGGATTCAACTCACTTATTAAAGTGGTCAATACCTACTAGGATAAATTTATTACCACTGGTAGTCTGTGGGAGGGGACCTACTACATCTAGACTGATGGTGTGGAATGGTTGGTGAGGGGTAGTGGGCTGATATTGGTATTTAGTCTTAAAACTGGATTTCTTCTTACATATGAGGCAGGCATTCGAGACTTCAACTCTAGCTTCCATTATTCCTTCCCAATAGTACTGCTTTCTAATCCACTCATAGGTTTCTACTCCCCCATGGCCTAGGGTAGAGTGAGCCTCCATAATAACAGGTACACATTCTGAGGGCTGTAGATAAGGCAACCACTTTGCCCTCACCTGCTTATACAACTTCCCATTCTTCACTTTGGTGTTGTGGGAGTGTCGGACTAACATCTTATGAAAAGGCTCATCCTCATCCTCCCAGTCATTGGAGGTCATTAAGAGATCATGTAACCTCTCTGCCTCACTATTGTAAAATGTATAATGGGCAGACAAGTTAACCCATCAATATTCATGTGACTGGTTCCAGCACGGTGCTCAATGTTTATGTCATTATTCTGGAGATTTAAAGCCCATTGTGCTAACCGTCCAGTAGAATCCTTCATATTATGTAACCATTTCAGGGAAGCATAGTTGGTAACCACAGTATAAGTAGCACCATACAAGAAAGGACGGTAATGTTTTACAGCTAACAAAACAGTAAGGCACTCCTTCTTGGCGACGCTGTAGTTGCATTCCGCCTTTAATAGCATCTTACTGAAATAGGATACAGGATGATCCAAATCATTTTCATCCAGCTGGGCTAAAATGGCCCCAAAGGCGTACTCTGAGGCATCAGTAAACAAGATAAAAGGTTTACTATAATCTGGGTGCCATAGGATAGGACGTTGTTGTAACAGTTGCTTCAACGTTTCAAAAGCAGCTGCTTGTTATGTACCCCAATAAAGGGGTGTTTATAGCCAATAGTCGAGTGAGAGACTCACTGAGCTGGGCAAACATGGGGATGAATTGATGGTAATACCCCATCATACTAAAAAATACTTGGATGTCCTGAAGGTTTGTAGGGCAGGAATCTTAGAGATATCTTCAAACTTACTTGTAAAGGCTGTATCCCTTATTGGGAGATAGCATGTCCAAGGAAATCTAGCTCTTTTTGGAAGAAGGAGCATTTTGATGGTTTTAACTTGGTATTAGAAGCCCGTAGGCGTTAAAAGACTTCTTTTAAATGTGTGAGATGATCAGTAGACGTTGCAGAAAAGATGGTGATGTCATCAATATAGATAATCACACAGCTTAGCTTGAGGTCCTGAAGAATGTGATCCATTGTACGTTGGAAGGATGACAGCACAATGCACAGCCCTTGGGGTAAGCGGGTAGGCTGAAATAAGCCTTCACTGCAAATAAGAGCGCATTTCTCCTGATCTTGTGAAGAGAGGACCATTTGCCAATATCCGCTGGCCAAGTCCATGGCTGAGAAGTATTTTGATCCAGAGAGTTGTGTAAGGTCAACATCTATGCGGGGAATAGGATAGCTGTCTTTTTTAGTGGGGTTTTTTAGTTTACAGTAGTCCATCACTACCCAATGAACTCCATTCTTCTTTGTTGGTTAGTAAGAGAGGAGACGCCCATGGGCTTTAAGATGGTACTAATAACCCAGCGTCTAATACCTTCTTGAGTTCAACCCTCATTTGCTGCTCTTCAACCTTGGACTTATGGTAAGGTTTAGATCAAATAGGTTGGGCATTACCAACATCAATGGAGTGGCTCCACCCCTTCATATGCTCATAATCCGTGTCATTCTGGGAGAAAAATCACTATATGTATCCAGTAGAGAATGAGCTTGTTTAAGCTCATCTAGGGTTAGGTCATCTGAGATGTGGACGTTAGGCAGAGTACACAACATCTAGTGAGTGGGTAAGCCCATATCCAACATTGACCCAATAAAGTAGATGCTGTCAATCTCATCAAGGGGAATTAGCAGACCTTTCCATATCTCTTGATAATTTTTGACAATGATGGGTTTATTAGTAAGGTTCTCCAATAGAATGTTAATGGGTTGTTGATAGGCTGGGTCTAGTATACCTGGCAATACCCAGGGCTCTAAAGAGCTTACTCAATCAATGCTTGTTTTATAAGCAGACAGGCTCAGGGGATCTGTAAATTAATATTGGTAGCAACCAACTATGTTCACCAGACTTGATTACTGTTTCCTCTGAAGCATAAAAGGGAATGCCCTCTAAAGAGTCCACCAATTTAGGTAACTTTTTTGTGTTGCATCCAGAGGTCATGTAGAATAAAGGTAAAGCAGAGGATGGGTATTCAACTAGGCAGGAGTATTCTTTTTACTGAGTTCTTCATTGGTAAAGAGTAGAGGAACTTCATAACTGAGTAGAGAGATAACCCTGTTTCATGTTGATT
The DNA here is from genome assembly GCA_022478985.1 of Massospora cicadina. Classification (NCBI taxonomy): domain Eukaryota; kingdom Fungi; phylum Entomophthoromycota; class Entomophthoromycetes; order Entomophthorales; family Entomophthoraceae; genus Massospora; species Massospora cicadina. Next base: position 179,311 of record JAKSZP010005263.1, on the reverse strand, counting down.
ATACCGTCATACTAAATCATAAAATGTGTGCCAATAAGCATATTATAAGGGTTATTATCCAAAGCCACAGCGGGAGCTGACAAAATGAGATTTCCAATCCAAATAGGCAAGGATGATTAGGCTCCAATAGCACGGGTGTTGTTGGGACCCGCTGTTCCAAACTCATGCATACATTCAAGATTAGGAGCCAGCTTAATCTCTATCAACTTGGAAGAGAGAACGTTCACAGGAGATCCAGTATCCATGATAGCCATAACCCGGACTTTCTGAATAACAATTTCTACCTTAGTTATGGTCCCACTAAAGTTAGGGGTAGAGCTACTATTTCCTTGAGACGGAGAGTAGAGGAAAGCTTTTTCGCTTTCTCAGGGTAGTTATCTTTACTGGACTAAGAGTGTGAACATGATGTATTGGTTGGATCAGTGAAGCAATAACCTGGTCAGCATTGCTAGAGGTATCAATAACCTCAGGGCACCCCATCACTTAATTAAGGTAGGTTTCTTGAGGGATCAGGGCTTTATAAACTCCTTCAGGGTTCAGCCAATCTGGTATTCCTACTTCAACAGGGGCTCCTAGAACATAATAGCCAACGTCTTCATAACTCCCTTCAGACTCATCATCTGAAGGGTTGTCCACACACATTGGGTGGATATGAGAAGAGCTGTCAGAGGTGGAGGCCATAATTTTAGTAGCTGGGGACCATCTGAAGCCATGATGATTTGAGGAGCAGGCGACTTAGTTTTATCAGCCTTGACCTTGAGCCCATGGTTGTTGAGAGCGACTATCACTTGAGGGAGAAGTTTGGGCTTCCTCATGGCTACAGGTTTTGGATTAGAATTGGCTGGGGGATATAGCATCGTGGAGGGGATGCTTTAACTACGCCAACTTTGGGTTGATCGGAGGCTGTGAGCCTAGGAGAAACAAGTGGTTTAGGTTTAGCAACCTGGTCCTTAAACCTATTGTTTGTGGGGGTGAATGTCATCTGATAGAGGGGTTTAGGCTTAGGAGCAGGCTTTGGGACCACTTGGAGAGGTTTTTTAGATGGCACAAGCTGATCTTGGTGGCAAGGTGAGGGCTGAGAGCGTTGCCCCATAGACGAGGATGCACTCTGATTTAATGGCTTGAGAACCTCAGGCTGGCTGGATAAAGGAAGATCAGGTTTGAGCTTTACCACAGGTGCTGGGCTCAGAGTAGTAATCCTCATAGGGGTCATATAACCTCTTCCAGTTGGGACTCCAATCGAGCACTTCTCAATAGTCCAAACCTGGGGACTCATCACAGCTTTGTTAGTTCTTGCATAGGTATACAAATCAGCAACATCTAACAAGGCCTCTTTTATGTTACATACGTTTTTAAAAGTTTTCTTTAAGAAATGATATGCCAAGCTAAAGAAGGTTGGGAAGCTAACCTAGATAACATAACTGCGATGGCATCATCCAGGTTTAGCATGTTAGATGCTGATAACCTCTGAGCAGCAAGATAGAATTGCTCAGCAAAGGCAGTGATCCGTTCATCTTCATACATGCTAAAGCGCAAGAAAGCCAGTTTTTGCCTAATTAAACCTGTTAGTATCCAACTTCCGCTTTAAAAGCTTCTTTAACCTCAGCCCAGTTGTGTAGCGTATCCTTATAAGGGACCATCAGTTCTTGGGCCAAATGACTTATGTGAGGAAGGATGTTCTTAACATTCTGGTGGTCAGTCGCTCCTTCCATGGCTGCTTCAGAAACGTATAAGAATGAAGCAATAATACCTGTTGAGTAATTGACTGGACCTAATTGTCAGATATCTGATCATATCAGATATCAGCAATTATGGATCAGGTATATCCTAAGTATATCTGAACTTAAGATCCGCGGCCTAGCAATCTCACTTAATAATAATTGACTATGATGACATGGGCTTGAGGGCTTTGTTGGTTAGATCAGACTTAAAATTAAGTTTCAATTTAATGACTTGGGCATGTGGGCTTTGTTGGTTTATGTCAAAATTAGTTTTTAATGTTGGTCAAGTTTTTGATCGAATTAATTACCAATTAGTGATACAAATAGCCTTGGTATGTGCTGCCAATTACAAGTGAAAGTGAATCAGTTCAGCTATTTTGAAGATGTGTCCAAAACGCCATCTTGAGAATGATGATGGTGTTTACTCCGACCCTGAGGCTGAGCAGGATGCCCTGAGTTGAAGTATTTGTAGACGTTCTTACAAACATTTTACATGGCCAAGTGCCATTGAAAATGAGACGTCATGGGAAGATGTGGTGAACATTGAACCCTATAAATAACCCTCAAGTTGATACTAATAAAAAACATTCAACTACTGGACTTGTTTATAATTTAATTTATAAACTTTTTACGTTTAGTACTTTCTTTTGTATTAGTCAATTTTTACTTGGGATCAGTAGGATCAGGGCGGCGTGCCATCATCCAAGTAAAACGACAGGGTATACAAATTAAGTACTACCAAGAAGTCATATCTTAAATTTTAAAATCACCATCCTGTTTATTGTCTCCACACAATAGACGCCCAAAACTTTACCCTACTAGTAGAGAAGAACGAGCCATCAGAATAAAGCCCAAAATTCAACACTACCCTTGCCAGGGGTGGACTTATCTTCAAAGGACATTTAAATGGGCGCTGTTCAAGCTTTTTAAGTCTTGATAAAGCGCTTGATAGTTGTTGTTCAAGGGCAACTAGCTGGGGTTTAGAAGCAGAGGATAGGTTGCAAGGGCTATTCACCCCAACTCCCTCCCTTTTTGGTAATTTATTTGGTATACTACCTCTGTAGTGAGCACCACTTGTTGGTTTTAGGACAGGAGAAGCTCGCTTGGGTGCGTTAAAACATAAATACCAACAAATAAGGATTAAAACCACTTAAACTAATAAATTAAATAGACACTAAAATCTAGAAAGTTGTAGGGCTATAAAGTTTTATTAAGTTTCACGGGGGTAAGGAAAAAATGAATCCTCTCAATATCTGACCATTTAGTATTTTAAATGGTATTGAGGGTTGAAGGGAATGCATTGGTAAGTTTGGGATGGTTTGTTTCAGTCCAAATAAGGAAATATGCAAGTTCAGCCTATTGAAGCTCGGAAAACTCACTTCAATTTAGTTGAACAACAGATGGGGAATTAGTGGTAGGCATTATGTACCTGTGGGGTAACGATTTAGTCTATTTTAGCCAATCCCCATTAGCTACAATTATTGCACCTTGGGGACCTCTACCAAGACTATAAAAGGGGTGGGGTCCCACTTAGGTGTTGTAATGGAATTAGATGTGGCTGGGTGAGAAATCTTCGATGGATGCCCCAGAATAGCCCATGTGGTTGGGGAAAATTAATACCAAAATTTCAAGATAATAGCCCTTTTTGTATTTGGATAGGTGTTGCCCCAATTTTCGGGGTTCCACTGAGAATTGGCCAGGGACTTTTGTCCAATAAAATCGTTCATCTCATTTAATTCATCCTCATTATTATCAGAAACTTGTAAATGTCTAACATTTTCTATGCGTCAGACCATTTAAACCCAAAACATCCTTTTCTTGGAGCCGTGAGGGCAAATATCCAACATCAGTAATTAATTAGTATTTATCTTATCAACTCTATGAAATGCATTCAAGCTGGCTGTTACTATACACCACAGCATAAACTGGTTCAAGAAGTCTCCTGCACACACTACTGCACACTAACCCGCATAAATACTTATTCATGCACCACAGGGATAAGAGCATCCATGGAATGAACAATCATACAAGACACCACATTCAAGCAATCACAAGCAACAAACATACTAAAATAAAAATCAAAAATATAAACAACTAGTACACTAAGAAACTGCACTGAACTGAGGTCTGATCTTTATGACATCTAAACTAAAATATAGAAAGAAGATAGAAATATAATTACTATACTTTGATAGTGCACACATGCACATGTACATAAAACAGTACAGTAGGTATAAAATGCCAAGCACTAATCATAGTTCACAGAATTGTAAGATAAACATTACCACAATAAAGCACTATACATCCACACTGTCATGGTTAGATGACATCATAGTGGAGACCAACCCTAAGGATAAGGCTAGGCGACAGGAGCCCAGAAGGTAAAGCTTCAGGCCCTTCCTGACCTCGGGCACACAGTAGACCAACGCTGAAAACACACCAAATATGCTCAGGTTGGTACTAGTAAGGTGCCTAACGCCCATCCCCTTACGTTGACCCAGGTGTTAAAATGGATGGTTTACTCAATTAACATAGGTGGTTTGATTTGGTTAGTTGAGGAATGGGGCTTTAAAACCCATTCTATTTACAAAATCATGCATTCGGATCAAGTCCAACTTCAATCAATTACTTAAGTGAAGTCAGTTTTAGTGTTTTTGACCAATTCAGATGGTAGTCTTTTCCTATTGGTGGATCAGCGCTTGAGACTGCTTTGGCAGACTCTAAATTTCCCCAAAGAAGTTTAATTATGTTTTCTGCGACCAACATTCCTTGATGGTTGACTTCCTAATAAACATTTTTCCCGTTTTACATCTTATTTTATGATATTCTGAATGCTCCTGTGTGTGAACCTCTTCAACGAGATCTTGCGCTCCTTTAACCTTGCCATTTTAAATACACTCAAGTTATCCCCTAGTGCACCGTTGGTTCGCCCAGGCTCCCTCCAGCCTGGGTCACTTACCCCCTTCCTCTTTGTGCACCACGTCACTTTTGGCTGGTTATTTATTATAAAACTCACACTTCTCTGCCTGAGTTGTTATTGCTCCAGCACCCTCTGCTGGGATCAAATAACTTTTACACTAATGGCTAGTTATCTGGCGTTGACTTTGTTCACTGTGCACTACCACGCTGGAAACAATAGAGTTATAGAGAATCTAATTAGATTAGTCAACCAACCTTTTAAAATATGTTCATGAACTTTTTCCGTGTGGGACTTTTCTGAAGTGTAAATGGGTGGGTGCCAGCTGAAGGCCTTGGATGGGGTCAGCTGCACCGCTGTTTTCTATTTTTCCTGAACATTGGAGCAACTTGGCGTTATTATGGTTGCCTCCAACTGGAAAGTACCCACCCTTTGTGCTTGTCCCTAGTGGATACGACATTTTGAGGTCCAGAAGTCTTGATTCCCCAACTTCACGCCAAAATTACCAATTTCAATATTACTAAATGGGGTTTAATTTGAAAGTGCATTCAAATGATGCCAGCGGAATTGGCACAGATGGCCCTGGGGGTGTTGGCTTTGGATAACGTCAGGCATTCCATTGCTGTTATTAGAATAGGGTCATTCACATCTAAAAACGCGTTTTTAATGAAAACACTATGTATACCTCTGAACCATATTTGCTCTTCCAAAGATTTTCTTTCCCGTTACTATCACTATTAGTAACACAATTCTCCACAAATTATCCAAATTTGACAATCAACCAGGAAAATGAGCAGATTTGTATGCACCAACACCATCTGGGCAAAAGTGGCCAGCGTAAAAGGCCTTAAACCCACCCAACCCATCAGAGAAAAATGCCCCGGCAGCATGTTGGGACAACCTCCCCCAAAAAGGGTGAGCATAGTGCCGCACCTGGAGTTTTACAATTTCTACAAAAATGGGCGCTTTCACAAAAATCAAACATTCCCAACCCTTGTCCTCCCTCAAGCACAGCCTTAGAATTATGGTTGGTGATACCTCCCTCGAGTCATGAGAAAAAATGGGGGAGGCCTTCTCCATGATTTTCCTGAACACTGTCTCAGTAAATTTTAAAAATTTACATAGAGGATGGGTGGATGTCAAGTTTATGACCGCGGAGGAAGCAGCGGACGCAGCAAAAACCAAATTTTCTGTAAAAATTAACAACAAATATCGCATTATCTGCATGATGTGCACATGATGGAATGAGGCAAATGACATGTTCATTGTTTTTGACTGACTCCCAAGAACCGTGCACTGTTATATCCTTGAGGACAAACTCTGCATGGGCCTAGAAAGTTAAGGCGAAATTAAACAATTTGAATTCAAAAATTCCCCTCTTGCCCCACCTATGCACAGGGAAGGCAATAGCCATTATTGAACCTGACCAGGACTTGGTAGAAGATATCACCCTCATTCCATGCATGGCGGCCATCAATCTCCCTGATGGCAGCATGTATCGCCCCTTCTGCATCACACCAGAACACACTACGCCCATCTGCAGCTTCTGCTCAGCTCTAGGCCACAAAGACCACGCATGCCCCATCAAATGCAGGGTGAAAGCACCGGAATTTTGTGAGGACAATATGAATGAAATGAGCCCAACCTTTGGTAAAATGAAGGACGCCACTCATGCTTTCCACTGGGGTGAAAGAGCCAAAATTACTTTAGTTGAACCCATTTTTATGCAAGGATTGCCATCGTGCACAGGCCGCCTGAAAGCAGGCATTGAGTTCCACCAAAACCCAAGCCCACACCACGATTTCCCTGGACCAAGTCCAGTCAGATGCCATGGCAGTGAGGCGAAATAACCTTTCTGATCCCCCACATAAAACTCATAAAATCAAAGCAAATTTTTAAACACAACCAATCAGATACCTCCAATCACACTAAAGCATAACCACCATAGGCCACTGTGGATCCTCTTAACCAATCACATGTGACCAGCAACAACATGGTCCATGAGTCTGATATGGAAGATCATCCCAGGCAATAACAAAGTGACAATGCTCCCACACAAAACCCAGATGTCCTGACACATAGCTTTTACACATCTAGCACACAGGTAAGTAAAAGAAAATTTTACGCTGGTGGGGCACAACACAATCAACGCCAGAGCCAAACTCCATGGAGTAATCTGAGCCTGAAGATTCCAAAAAAACCAATGCTATGACCACCAAGCAACATGCTGGAACCATCATGTCTGATTGGCCCCAAACTCATAGTATGACCCGCGCTGCTAAGGAATGGGGTGACCCCAGTGGGTCGCCCCAACATTCCTAATGTGCGGATTACCACAATCACCATAGGGACGCTCAACATTGTGGGAGCCAAAGCCCCCACATCCCGGGCCAAAAAATGGCTTTCCTGCAAAATATCCCCATGGACATCTTGTCCGTCCAATAACCCCACTGTCCACCGGGGGAGGAGGATTCATGGTCAACCATGCTCCTCCCAGCTAAATCCTTTTGGACATATCACTGTGGGGTGGTAATTTGATCCAACTGCAATCCCCCAGTTAACATCTGAAGCACATCCTCCCTCCTGGAGGGACAGCTGCTTATGATGGATTTTGAATGGAATGGAGAAAATTTTGCCATGGTGTGCATTTATGCCCCAAATGACCACCAAAATTTTTTCTGATATCCTCTCGATCCCTTTGCTGAGACAACATTTTTCGCGGGAGATTTCAATTGCTGGCTTAATCCCATAACTGACTGCTGGCCCAAAACAAAGGCCATACCCCGCGGCCACATGGAACTTTGCATACTAAAAGCAACGCTGGGCCTGTATGACACCATCCCCAAACAGGCCACCGCGCTGGCCAACATGACGAGGCCTTACTACAATAACAACCAACTGGTCTCAATGACCCAGATTGACCTGATTCTCGCCCTGTGGACTTCTGTCACCATGTATCAAATTTTACAACAACAATTATCCCCCTCTCTGACCACCGAATGGTTTCAATAAAACTATCATCTGTGGCAAAATACCAAAAGCCACTGACCTGGCACAAAGTTCACCCAAGCACCATCCACCTTCCAGAGATTAAACTTTGGATTGAGAAGGTGATAACAACACAGACAAAAAACGACCACCTACAGGAACCCTATCACCGAGTGGGAAATTTTCAAGACTAGAGTAGCCAAGAAAGCCTGTCACTTGAAATCCAGAAAGCTGACCGTGACATCTGCGACAATCAATAAGGCTATCAGACAGCTCCAACACTCAGAAAACAACACAACCTGCGAGGGATACAGCCCTCAATGGGGACGCCTGTGGTTCCAAACATCTGCACAAGTCAACTCCCTCTTTAGAAAACACCAGACTATGTCAAAGTATGGCACAAATCAAAATACATTCTATCCAGCAAAACCCACATGGCCCATTTCTTCCGCCGCTTTAAACCAATCTCAATCTTAGCAACCTACACACAGGTCCATCGAGCAGATGACACACTGGCGTCCACACCATCTGAGTTATTGGCCGAATTACACTGGTTTTACACTGACCTGTACATGGCGGATTTCGCGGCACCAATCAAAATGAAAAATTTTCTATCATCTGCTAATATTGACAATATAGCTGATAAACCAGGCCCTGCTGAACCCATCACTAGAGAGGAACTATGGGAGGTAATAAAATCAACTCTGCGCTACAAGTGCTTTGGCCTGATGGCCTCCCATATGAATTTTACAAAAAGTATTTTGATTACATCGCCCCAGTACTACTAGCAACTATGAACAAGTGCCTAGAGGACACAGCCCTTCTACCTGGCAGCAAGACGCATATGTGGTCACACTCTTCAAAAAAGGAGACCAGGCAGACCTAAACAATTGGCGTCCAATTTCTCTCACCAACACCGATACTAAAATACTAACAAAAATCTTAGCTAAGCGTCTGGGATGTATTGCACAGACAGCCCTCTCCCCCTATCAGTATGGCTTTATCCCCAATCGCTCAATATGGGATAACATTCACACCATATCCAACATCTGCCAAGCTAACCCCACAGGCGCCCTTGCTTTCCTGGACCAAAAGAAAGCATATGACCAAGTACACTGGGACTACTTGGAACAATGTCTAAAGGCCTTCAACCTACCATCCCACTTTATAAACTGGGCGCTCCTCCTAACACGCTCGGACAGGTTTGCAATCAGAGGACCAGGTTTCCTAGATAACACCATCACCCCACAAAGGGGCCTCAAACAAGGCGAACCGCTTAGCCCCCTACTATACAATTTCAGCCTTGACCCTCTCCTCCGCATAGTAAACTCCAAGCTCTCTAGAATCAGGTTGGAGGGACAGCTACCAACCAAAATGCTTGTCTTTAATGATGATTGTGTAGTCGGTGTCTCAGGCAATAGGGATGTCAGAGCAATTGAGCGCATTATCCACCAATATGAGTCAGTGAGTAACGTCAAGCTGAACAAACAAAAAACAGTGGTAATTGTAATGGGCAAATTCAGCTCAAATTGGACCTTTCTCCCACAACTGACCAAACCAACCCACCGCACATCCTACCACAAGACAAAGACCTACGCCAATAAAACCACTGTGCTTACCCTTCACACCCACCCCGCCACCAACCCAGTCCGTCATATGAAAATATGGCTTGAGGCTGGTGGATATGAACTTGATACCATTGACACCAAAATATTGGACAACATCACAAAAAGAATGACAAGCATGAGGAGGAGCAAAGCTAGTTTATCTAGAAGGATTTTGTTAGCCAACTCCCTGATCTTATCAAAGTTATGGTTTTCTGCTTACGCAGTTCCTTTCTCCACCAACTTTACCAACGCAGTCTACAAGCTCCTGCAGAACTGGCTGTGGTCTGGATACCGCGCAACAGTCAGGCTAGAGACCATGTATGGCCCACGGAAGAAAGGCGGGTTGGGGCTGCTTAACTTCACAGAACAAGCAACGCAAATCTTTGGCTCATGGATAGCTATGACAACGTCGCCCAACCCGCTTTCCCCCACTGGACCAAGGCAGCCCAAACCAACTTTGCAAAGGCACTACATCTGAGGTGCCCATCCAACCCCACAACACAGATGAAGTACCTAATAACACACCCAACAGCCACAGGACCGCACAACACCAACTGCTACTTCAAACGCTTCCTGTACGCCCTAAGACAAGGGGGTTGGAGTTTCTCCTATGCACAACAATCCTATTGTACTAACCCGCCAATAGAGTATATACGACTCCACAGAGGACAAACTGTGACCAGCGCACCTGCCCCACTACCACCTTTCCCTCTATCCCGGATTGATTATCTAGATTACCAAGACGTCCCATATGACTTGAGCACCCAAAGGAAGGTGTGGGACCTCATCACTTGCCCCCTCTTATCCCCACAAGTGAGCTCCACAGTGTGGCGCTACATGCGTCATACGTTTAGAACAGCCGACTGCACCTTCTCAATGTTCAAGTCATGCGCCATCTGTGGCAGACACAACACGCTGGCCCACCGCCTGGAAGAGTGCCCGCCGTTCAAGAATATTTAGGCCAATGTGATGTACTTATTCCAGCAATTACCAACAGCTGAATTCCGACTATCCCGCGATATCCTAGCACTCAACACAATCTCACCTATCCCCCAGACACTAAGGGCTTTAATTGTGAGTATTACAATACGGTCCATTCACACAATTGCCCTTGATGCCTTCAACGGGATTTTCCACAACATTAACCAAGCTATCGTCAGGTTCCACGCCCACTTTGCTGACCACTTCCAAGCCTGGATATTCGGATCACTAAAACACAAATGGAAGAAACAGATGGGGTAACTGGCTCCCAATCTGGTTCCTTCGATGTGACACTGAAAACCTCACAATCTCTATAGGCGGTACACCCTACTAGCCCTTGAGCTGTCAAGTCTCTCAAGATCATAGTCACCCACAACCCGTGGCTACTAGCCACACCCAAGTGTACCATGTCACATCCTGTCTTTCTGGTTCCAATACTTAATGTGCTCCCCCCTCTTTACTTTCCTTTCCCACATATTGTATGTGTCAGTCCCCTGGTCGGCCATCCTCAAATAAATAAAAATATTTGCTCTTCCATGGCCCAGAGAAGAAATCTATTCCTGTGTACCAAATCACCCCAGAAAATCCCCGCTTGATCTCTTCCATGATTCGCCACACCCAGGAAGTTGAAAAGAAACTGCGCTTTCAATATGAAAATGTTTATCCCTGATGAAGATATGTTGGATATGTGGCCTCAGTAGTAAGATTGGCCAATTATCCCTCTTCATTCTTCGATTCAAAATCATACCAGGGTGATTTGTTACTGCCAAATGAAGAGTTTGGTGGTGTTTTATTGGCCTTTTCGCTTTAAATAAAGAGCATTTTAGGTATTTTCTGCTAACTGCTACCCTTTCCTCCCCTTTAGGGAAATTCAGCACCACTATTCTGGTGGATAATGGTGCCACAGAAAGCTTTATGGACCTGAGCCTAGCCAACTACCTTGGGCTGCACTACTTGCCTGTTGGTATGGTTAGGGGAGGGGCGTCCCAAGGTATTCCCACTCTGAAGATTAAGGGGACAGTAGACTATCAGGTTGGCAAGTACCACTTGTCTGATCACTTCCAAGCTATCAAAAACCTTCTGTACCCTATCATTTTGGGTGTGGAGTGGTGGCAGAAGTTTGACGTTAGAACCAACTTGAAAAAGAGTACTATATCCCTTAACAATAAAGAATGGTCGCACACTTGTTGTTCCTTTGTCTGAGGCTGACGCTCAGGGAGACTTGCCCCACTGGCCCCACCTTCACACCCTTAGTCTTGCCTCTATGCTGAAGCCCACTGTGGTGGTTCCCCTACCTTCTTGTTTGGAGGGTTTGGAATCTTCCTTTGATGCATTTTCAGCTGGCGCACTACTGATCATTCTGAGTATGACTGTGACTTCAAACTCACTGTGGATCTGGTGTGTATTTCTTCTCCCATTTACCCCTTGACCATCTGGGAGGAAGAGGCGTTAGATGTGTGGGTGAAGGAGCAGTTAGCCAAAGGCGCGATTTTTCAGCGGACCTCTCCTGTTTGCTCCCCCTTCTCTTTGTTGAGAAGTCTGATGGTACTCTATGCCTGTGCGTATATTATGGGAACTTCAACCAAGTTACTGTCCCAGATCTCCATCCCATCCCTTTGGATTCACATATTGCGCGCTATTTGGAGAAGGCGAAGGTCTTCTCCAAACTGTATTGCCTCAATGCGTTCAATCAGATCTGTTAAAAGGGACGAGAGTGATTAACCACATTCCATACCAGAAAAGGGATATTCCAGTTTGGGTAATGCGCTTTTGGCTTAAGAATGCCCCTGCTATCTTTCAACGCCGCATTGATGCAGTGTTGGGGGACTTGTTAGGGGTATGCGCGGTTGCCTACATGAACGACATTCTGGTGTTTTTCTCTGACCATGAGTCCCATGCAGTACACCTTTGGCAAGTATTGGAGAGGTTAAAGGCAGCCAGCCTTGCACTGAAGATAAGCAAGTGTGAATTTTTCAAATCTCGGGTCACTTTTCCGGGCAACGTCATGTTTGACCAAGGACACATGATAACTCCAGACAAGGAGAAGGTGATTCGTGAGTAGCTACCCCCACCTCAGTTAAGGAATTGAGAAGCTTTTTTGGGGACTTGAACGTTTTTCAAGAAGTTCACGCCAAATCTTTCCGAGGTGGCAGCACCCTTATATAAGGCTAGTGGTGCAAAGGTGCTTCAGTGGTCCTCCGTTTTGGAGGATGATTTCCAAGCTGTGAAGTGCACCCTGTTGTCCACGTCTGTCCTTCGACATGCCAACCCTTTCAAAGAGTTCATTTTGTCTACGGATGTCTCCAACTTTGCCATAGCAGCTGCCTTGTTACAAGTAGGCGAAGATGGTATAGAGCATCTGGTGGGATTTTTTTCTGGAAAAATATCTTTGCCAGAGTTGAATTACGCCGTTTATGATAAGGAGTTACTGGCAGTGGTGGAGGCGCTGACTCATTGGCGTCACCACTTTCATGGCTCATCCCAACCTTTCCGGGTATGTACAGACTACTGTGCCTTGCTGTACTACCGCGCTCCTCATGTCCTAACCCCATGGCAGACCCGTTGGCATGAGACCCTTGCCCAATTTGCATTCATGTATGAGTTCACCAAGGGAAAGGATAATGGTTTGGCAGATGCTTTGAGCTGCAACCCTGCTTTAGCGCCAGATCCCAAGGAGGTAGAAGTTCATAACACACAGTTGATGATTCCTCCAAATATCAAATTCTGTCTCAACTTCCCTCTCCCCTGGCCAATGGGCCAGCGCTTGCACCTCTGGAAAATGCGGAAGAATATGGTATGTTCAGAAAGGTTGTCCTTTCTCAGCCGCTGTCAGCCGAATATACTATGGTACTTGCTAAGAGCGCTTTAAATCAAGAAAACTTATCCAGGCGTTATCACATAAAGGATGAGATGGTGTGGTTTTAGGGGTGCCTTTGGGTACCTGCTGGACCACTGCGCCTAGAAATCATCTGGGACCATCATGATGGAATCACCATTGGTCATCCAGGGAAAGCAAAGACTCTGGAGTTGATACATCGCACCTACAATTGGAAAGGCTTGCCAGCTCAGGTGGGGCAGTATTGTAAGGAGTGCATGGTCTGCAACCAGATGAAACCCAATCATCAACCTTTAGAGGGGTTGTTGGTACCAGTCCAAAAGGCTGATGGGCCCTGGACTTCCCTCTCAGTTGATTTCATTGTGAAATTACTTGCCTATGATGGTTATGATGCCATCATATTGGAGGTGGACCAGTTCACAAAGTTCACCCACTTTATTCCTCGCAGAACTACAATCACCGCGGCTGAGATGGCTAGGCTCTTCGTCACCCATGTGTTTGAGCTTCATGGGGTTCCCCCACGAAATTATCAGCGACTGGGGCCCACAGTTTACCTCCATTTTTTGGAAAGAGTTGTGTAAGACTCTTCAGATTCGCCCCTGCCGTCCAACTGCCTATCACCCCCAATCAGATGGTCAGACTGAACGAGTAAACCAGCTCTTGGAACAGTTTCTGCGGTGTTACACCACCGCTGATCATTCAGATTAGGTTTCTCACCTTCCCATGGCCCAGTTTGGATACAACAATACTTTGCACTCTTCGATCAGTTGTTCCCCTTTTTTGCTAACCATGGCTTTAACCCCGCCTTTAACATGGAGCCAATCTGTGGCTCTAAGGTTAAAGCAGTGGTGGACTTTGCCAAGACTATCAAGAAGGTCCACCAAGAGGTTTCCACAAGTTTGGAGGCGGCAATGCAAGTGTACAAGGAGAACGCTGATGGTAAACGCTGAGTGGGTCCAGCATATAAGGAAGGGGTTCCCGTGATGCTTGATGCTTGTAACATCCCTATCAAGCAGCCATTCAAGAATATGGGACCAAAGAGGATTGGCCCCTACCGTGTTGTTAGAAAGGTGGGCCATGCCTCATACCAGCTCAATCTACCCTCTTCATTTTAAATCTTTTCTCTGTTTCATGAGAGCAAACTGACGTTGTTTAAGGGCACTCCACCAGAGACTCCTGAGGACTATCTCGTGGATGGGGCGCCAGAGTGGGAAGTGGAGAGAATAGTAGCCTCCCGCCGTGTTAAGAGAAGACTTGAGTACATGGTATCCTGGAAGGGATTTGATGCTGCAGAGAACAGTTGGGTTCCAGCACGCAACTGTGTGCATGCCCAGGATCTGATTGAAGCCTTCTACAAGAGTTCTCCAGGCTGCTGGATCTCAACTCAAACTGACCGTTGCCACCATGAAGTTAGCCCCAGCCCACAAAAACTTCTCCCTTGCGCAAGCCCCTGGAGGGGGTTTGAGCCCCATTGGGAGGAGAGGGTAATGTCATGGTTAGATGACATCATAGTGAGGACCAACCCTAAGGATAAGGCTGGGCGACAGGAGGCCCAGAAGGTAAAGCTTCAGGCCCTTACTGACCTCAGGCACACAGTAGACCAACGCTGGGTACAAGCCAAGTATGCCCAGGTTGGTACTAGTAAGGTGCCTAACGCCCAGCCCCTTATGTCAGCCCAGGCATTAAAACAGACAGTTTACTCAATTAATGTAGATGGTTTGATTTGGTGAGTTGAGGAACTGGGTTTTGACACCAATTACATTTACAAAATCACGCATTCAGGTCAGATCCAACTTCCTTTGATTACTCAAGTGAAGTCAGTTTTGGTGTTTTTGACCAATTCAGATGGTAGTCTTTGCCTATTGGTGGATCAGTGCTTTGGACTGCTTTGGCAGACTCTGAATTTCCCTAAAGAAGTTTGATTATGTTTTCTGCGACCAACATTCCTTGTTGGTTGACTTCCTAATAAACATTTTTCCCGTTTTACATTTTATTTTATGATATTCTGAATGCTCCTGTGTGTGAACCTCTTCAACAAGATCTTGCGCTCCATTAAACTTGCCATTTTAAATACACTCAAGTTATCCCCTAGTGCACCGTTGGTTCTCCCAGGTTCCCTCCAACCTGGGTTGCTTACCCCTTCCTCTTTGTGCACCGCGTTGCTTTTGGTTGGTTATCTATTATAAAACTCACACTTCTCTGCCTAAGTTGTTATTGTTCCAGCACCCTCTGCTGGGCTCAAATAACTTTCACACTAACGGCTAGTTCCATGGCGTTTGCTTTGTGCACCATGAACTACCACTCTGGGAACAGGAGAGTTATAGACACTCTCCTTACACACACACTGTGAAAGCTCAGATTCAACTTAACACAAGGATAGATATAAATTGCAGCTCTATTTTATTTATGCCTTAGGAATATGTATAAATTAAAAGACTGACAATTATGAAAATTAGTAACTGTTAGATTAAGTTTTCATGAAGATCTTACATCTGTGTCTCATGCAGTATCCTAAAAAAGGTGAACAAAAGAACCATATATGGACCATCTAGTACTAAAAAAAGAACCATATATACTCAAACTGTGTGTTCTGAGTTGCTTACAATTTACACTTAGACCTAATCTCAGATAATCTCTAATTTGTCTTGTGAGCAAAATTATATAAGTCAGTTTTAAAATATGGCGCTGACTTCAAAAAGAATTTATCAACTTTTCATACTTTTTATCAATTATCTCATAGTTTTAAGTGCATCTTTATTGATTATAAAAGTTTTTATCAATTATTTTATACTTTTAGTGTATTTTTTGTTGTCTATTTTTTCCTAAACCTTTTTATCAATTTATTTTATACTTTTTTGTGCATTTTTAAAGTTAGTTCTTTTTCCTTTTTTATTTTTTTTCTGATTATGCAAATAAAATCATATATTATACTATATATTAGCCATGTCCATAAACATTATATAATGTTCAGCCATGTCAAAGTTTGTATATATGCAATTCAGACAGGTATCAGAGTTTGCAGCAGCCAAACATATGGAAAAAATATCTAGAAAAAACCAAATTACTGATCAGATACTGTACCAATCCTACAAATTTGAAATGGGACCGCCATGGGAAAGTCATCTTTTATTATAAAATGTTCATTAAAAATGGTCCAGTAGTTTTGGAGTAATGCGCAAACAAACAGAAAAATATACAGTTTAAATTGAGAAACTCTCTTTTTTGAGTCAGCTAAAACCTACCAACCAATTAACTGAAACCATTGAGCATATATACATTAACTAAATCATTACGCATCTAGTAAAAACCAAAAACCTATAAAACTAACCAAAACCCCCAGGTACTTACTTGAAACCATTAAGACTATCAGATCAATCAAAAACCATTAATAACTCAGTCAAACCCAATAAATCCATCAAATCAACTAAAAACCACCAACTACTTACCTGAAACTATTAAGTTTATTAAGTTAACCAAAAACCACCTGGCCAAAACCAATTGAGTTTATGAACAACCAAAACTACCAATCACATATCAAAATTAATTATTCTATCAAACCAAAAAGCCAAAACGTCCAGCAAGAATGATATACTAATTACCACTATATTTCATATATCATTTTTATATCTTATAATTGACTTTTAGTCATATTTTTATATTTTTTTTAAAATAGTCATGACATTTTATTAAAACCCACAATGTATTTGTGCCAAGTTTGGCTATATATTTTTCTCGTTTGTTCTTTAATTTATCTCATACCCTTATACATACGTACATACAATGATTTTTATTTATATAGAGATTTTAAATAATTATATTAATAGCTTTTCTCACAAATATAGCTATAATCAGTTCCATACTATTACCTTTCCCACTGAGCTGTTGATTAGAGTACCAGATAGTAACTAATCATATAATTATGGGATATCTGAGCAGGGTGATATCAAGGCCATATATATCAAGGTGCTAAATATTACACTTATAGGAGGCAAAATATTTTTTTTGGCTTTGGCATATGATGAAACTCATCTTATGCCAACATGAGATATACCATCAACAAGATAACTAATAGATTTTAGACTAGGATTTTAGTTTAATTTCTCCGCCAACCATAAGAGGGTTCATTTTTCATGAGGGGTGGCTAATCTAATGACATGGTAGATTAATGACTGGGAAAGATAAAGAGAGTAAGTATTCATGTTTTTAGAGTCCCCTTATTCAAGTATAGGGCTGAGGTGAGTTAACTATAGGTATAGCTAGGACAGGCTTAAAAGGGGAGACTGCAGAGTGATAAATATCATGTAACATGACAAAACCACTGGTGTAAATTGTCACAGTTAGTAACACTTTACCTGAAGTAGATTGCCCATCCAAAGCCAATCATATGAAGCCACTGAAAGAAAAAACCAGAGTCCTTAAAGACACTAATGATGTTAAACTCTCGATTCACCCACTTTTGGTTAGATTGTAGTTTTAAGTTTATTAAAAACAGCTCCACTTGTCATTGCCCTATTCACATTACCTATGTTGATGCAATTGATGCTGCTGCCCCCATGTGGAGCAGTGGTGCACCACATCCTAATGTTTTTTGGCCATTGATAAAACGTGCTTGGACTGGCTCAGCTAGACCACCAAATTCTTCAGGATGCTATTTCCTGCCTAAGGACTTAGCCTTACATCTCGCCCAAACACAGGCAGTGCCACATTGCCCCCTCATACTCCCCTGGAGCAATATGCAAATTGGCCTCAGGTTGAATATAATAAGTTGTTCACCTACTCAGACAAGGCTATTATTAAATTAGCCCTGACTGTTATGAAGCCTGATGTCTTCATTGACTTCCACCCTTTCAAGGGATATTTTGATCTCAGCTTCTCAAGTGAAGCTGATGCTGCAGTATCAGCTACCATCTGCCTGGTTTTACAGGGATCTACTTCCAGCTACTCAAACCCAGTTGCCCACTGATACCACTCTTTTGGTTCATTTTGTGGGCCTCCCTACCCACCTACCTCCCCAAAATTCTACACAATAGGATCATTGTGGGACTATCAGAATATGGTTCTTATCACATACTACAACTCGTGGTTCCTAATGGAGCCACCCACCTTGCAGGCCCCTGCACCTTTGCAACTGTTTGTCCAGTATCAACAGAAGTAGCCCTCTCAATCCCCTCGCACCATTATCCCCTCTGCCCCTGACCATCCTTTATGGGCCTGAGTGGATGGAGGGCGCACCATCTGCCCTACATGTTTCAAACCGGACCATTCAAAATGCCGCTGCCCCTCCATCACCTGAGTCGCGGCCCCTACACCCAACTCTTTCTCATGATGACCCCATAGCCAATCCAATTACATTTATTAATGGGGCACTATCCTTCCCCCTCCCCCAAAGTAATATCTACAGAAACTAATGAATTAACCAACCAAAATTCACCTCAACAAACTCTCTTCTCCTGAACCCAAAAATCAGGGGTCAGAATGAAATAAAAAAAGTTCTAAATACTCCTCCTAGCCACCCGTCACAGATCACACATATGCAATTAACCCATAAAAATTCAATCAATTCTCATGGGCCTTTTTGGTTGAGATTGATGGATTGGTTGAGCTTATCCCAAAGCCTAAGGGCTGGGCCTCCTCCATTCAAAATGTACTTTAATGCTGAATACGAGGCCTAATTTCCAAAGCACAATTATGTGCCTTGCCCTGATGCCTCCCCATTCAAAAGTGACCACCAACTAGCTGAAGAGGCAGTTACCTCCCCTGAATGTCGCCAAACCTGTAAAGCTGTTGCAAAATCAGATGCAGTACTGGCTGCAGGCCTGACAACTCCTATCCTTAGAACCATGCTCCCAAAACATAAAAAAAGAACATCTCCGTTACTATCAGGTGGCTCATGCATTGGTTTAAAAAGTTGTGGTGGTTGAAAAGTTCATACCAAAGACCTGCATTACCACAACAACCTCTCAACCATTGCCACCCTACCTAAAGTATACCTTAAGGCTAAAAAGCCCTTAAAAACTACATTTCCACCCTCCTCATTGCACACATTGAGTTGCAAAACCCTCTCTGTTATCTTGACCCCATTTCCATGATGCTCCCACACCAGTGCTCTCAGCTTTGTGCCGTTACATGTCCCCCAGATGAGGACAAAGAGCCTCCTGATTCCCTTCACCCTCCGCCATGGTCATATAGCAGTTTCCACTTATGACTTGGTTGATGTGATTTGTTTTGATTTTGTATCAGTTCAAGTGGATCCATCTGTTTTATTTTAAATTTATTATATATTATTTTGTTTAAGCTTTCACCTCTTTTGAGCATTAGTAATGTCCACAATCTAGCTGTTGTACCTCAAATAAATTGAGAGACAAAAATAATATCTCTAAGTTATTGGCTATAAATGGGTTCTTGCTTTGCCAGTTAGGCCTGAAGCTAGTGGCATTAAAATGGCTTAAAATCCGGCAGAAATTGGTTTCATAATTTGGAAATCAACAGATATGAGGCAATTGAATTTGTCCAAGTTCGGAAAATCTCAATCTTGCTTTTAGGAGAAACTTTTCACTCAGATCAGTTTTTATCAATTAATTTTGACTATTAAAAACTCCCCCTTTATATTGGCATCAAAGTTGAGAAATATTTTTCTTTTCTCAGATTAACATATACTTTAGATATTTGAGGTGGGTCGACCTTGGGACAAATATACCACACTGAGAATTTTCTAGCCAGTACAGGTTTCAAACTCAAAACCTGCGCTAGGGTGGAAGCAGCTTTACCTTCCCAGCTAACCACCCTTAGATAAACATATACTATGAATAAAGTTTGGAGTCAATTATACCTAAGTCTTCACCTGTTTTTAACTTAATATCAAATTTATTTGAGGTACGCTGACCAAGGGATGGATATTACCAAAAATAGAAACACCAAAACAAACCAAAATCAAACATGACCAACCGCCCAAAATGAGCATCTAGACACAAAAAACAAGAAAAAAACCAACCAGGTAGAACAGCTACAAACCGCTTAGCCCATCATTGTGGAAGGGGGATAAGGAGGCTCATCTGCAGGTTCCTCATTGTCATACAGAGTGTGGGCCAAGGCAGAGAGCAAAGGCGTGGGGTTATCAGCAATATGTGGGGCGATTTTGCAGAGGACTGGTTGTTTCCTAAACTGTTTTCAGCATAAACCGCACCTAATTAAGTGACAAGCATTTTTCGCTTGAATGCAGATGGCAGGAAGTTGGGAGAGTAAATTTGGGGCTAGCGCAGGTAACTATTAGCTTGTATTGTGAAGCGGAAATAACTTTCTGAATGGCATCTGTGGCATTTTTGTGAAGCTGAATAATGCCGTTTTTGCTCTGTGGGGTCCAGTTCAGGGTGAGAATGGGAGGGGGAGTCCTTTTTCTATTATTATCGCTGTATGGGCAACAGCATTGTGGATGAAATGTGTGTCAGGTTGGGCAACAGCTGCCAAAGTGAAATGATTTGGGTGCATAAAAAATCATCAATTGGCCGTGGGACATAGAAGCTCTGAGGGATCTCAATGGGAGTTTGTAACGGGATAAAATTTTCCATATTGACTTCAGAATCTTCAATCACATTACTCATTTCATTGGTTTCCTACATTGTGGTCTATGGGTTCATGTCATACAAATCCTCGTTTTCCAAAATATGGGCAGTTGAGGCTGACAAGTGGGTAGGGGCACTGAATTGAACTGTTGTCCAAGCTGATTCAATATTGGAGGGAGCATTTGTGGCACCGGTCCTCACCTGTTTTTAATGTCAGGGGAGTATCTCTTACTCTCCATGAATATGCTATTATAAAAATCATAGTAGAACACCTAGTTTGGTGCCAATCCCCCCATAGCATATAACTAAACCCAGGAAACTCCCACGAGGAGGTAATCCATGTGGGCAGCAAATGGTAATATAGTATAAGAATAGATGAAACAGCCTTTATTTTGATGGAAGAGATGACCAACAAAGAAGGCCGGTCTTTTAACACTAATTATAATAAAAGCAGGGTATCATTTTCTAATGATGAGGCACTGCGCCCAATTCAACTAATAAACACAAACTTCCACCCCTTTATAGTATTATAGCTCAAGTAAAATCTCACTCAGGTGATTGACTGCAATTGGATTTTGCCATATTTGGCAATATGGTAAACCGAAAGGGACTCAAAACCCCATTTTCCTAGAAAATGTAACGTCCCATCATAATTTATAAAGTTACTGGTGCACTTCTAAGCTGAGGATGCAACATTCCCGCAACCATCATGTGCACCCTCTGAACTAACTTGAGCACATTTTGACCTTACCCAGCGTTGACCCAGGGTGTGCTTCAGGTCAGGAAGGTTCAATAACTTGATCCTCTTGGCCTCTTCCCGCTCAGCCTTATTGGTACAATATGTCCCCATAAAAATGTCATTTAACCATGACAGTTAAGGAATTTTTTAGTATCAAACTGTGGTAAAACCTATCGCAATGGCAGGACTAACTTTAATGTTCTGGTTTAATCCTTCTGTTAGATACAAAAAAGCAATTACACTATGACATACTCTGCTGAATCTACCTCTTTTATTACTCTGTTTTTGCCATAGTCATTATCCAAACTCATTAAACTCTCAGGGACTTCTCTCCCTGTTGATTTAAATCAGCCTATTACTCATTTTAATTCAAAAAGTTATGTGTAAACATATTAGAGTTAACCTGCGACGCTGCTTGGACACTTTGCCCTCTTTTGACATCTTCTATCTAGCGCGGTACATTAAAAGTCTCCTGCGCTCCAGCATTCCTGATATTATATGAGAAAGGATAGATCTATCTTTAGTTTCTTCTCCTGTTGAGTCTCTAGATCTAGACCAAACCTCTCAGAGTTGACACTTATGAAACTGGTTACTAGGCCAGTAATGTTGTATCCCTCCTGGCCTTGGGTTTTTGCTTTATCAAAGGGTATGTTAAGGGTGTTGCGCGGCTCCCCTCAATCAAGAAACTCATACAGTGTGCAGTATCTTCCACTATTCACTTAACACTATCCACCTCCAAGGACTCAAAATTTAAAAGAAGATATTTAAAAAGCTGTACATCCTTAGGGCTAACCTAAAGTCACAAGCAAGGACTTAACTAAAGGTTTACTTTTACAAAAACTTCTTCCTGAGATATCTGAGGTTTCCTGAAAGTGTTTACTCGCCTATAATGAGACTAATAAAACCCTCCTAAAATATCTACTTTATTTTAAAAGCCTTTACTAAACCCATGAATTACCTCGTGCTACTTTTAAGGATTTTGACTCCTTTGTTCACATGGCCTAAAAAGACCTCACTACTTCCCAATACTAACGCCTATTTCAAGTCAAAGCTTCAATACTGGAATCACATGAACAGTTGGGAATGGCCACGCTCTGAAAATTCTTGTATAAAACTGTTGCTGCCCTTTGCATATGTGATAATACTCTCCCCTTATCTAGGACTTACTCCATCCTTACGTCCATGCAATCCCACAGCATTTGCGCTGCCAAACCTATCTATAATTCAGAACTTCAGATCTTGAAACTTGACAACTCTATATCAGTTGTTCACTCTAAGATAACCTATCTTGGTAAACCCAACTCGGGTAAGCTTTGATCCCACAATGAAAAATACAGTTTAGAGCCTAGCTGTCATGGATATCTCCAACCTGATCATTGGATATCCCCCCACTGTGTTGCCTAGTGATGTTTAGAACCATCAATGAACTCGCTGGCAGGTGAGACTGGGACTTACGTTATAGGAGGGGGTCTATTAACCACGGGCCCTGCTTGCTGCGCTCCACAGTGTACCACTTGCTTTTGTTCTCAAAAAGTAGAGGGATTAGTAAGTCTATCTCATTTAATTCAGAGCATTCACTTTTTTATAAATCTTGACTTTTATTGGCATCTTAGATCCCATGTCTCCTACCCAGCCTATTGTCCCTTTTGGCCAGGTGGAACAGCTCTTTCCTATTACACTGAAGTCACCCTCCTTGGATGACCCTATTCAGAAATAAGTGGATTTCTACAAAAATTTATTAAAGACAAAATCACCTTAGTGGACCCTCCAGAAGTCTGGCTATACTTACTGGCGTGGTCTCCTGAGATAAGGATCTACCTCCTGCTGAGCATAGAACATTATGTTGGATCAATCCTTTCACGTTGCATGGGCGACTCAGTGGAAATAAGGAATCTTTCTCTATTGAATTTTTTGAGATATTCTCACCTACTCCCCACACAGCTCCTCATGGAGCTATCTTATAATTATTTGGCTCCTTAGTTAATAAATCTTTATCTGTGCGCTTCTTGTTTATGGATGCCTTCTTCACTTCTGGAAGGGTACTTCCAAGCGCTCAACTTGGTGGACACTGGTTCTACTAAAAGCTTCATCTAACAAGAGCTTTCAGAAGCCTTAGACCTGCCCTTAGGGGTATGCCAGTTTGTAGAGGTGGGGCATCTCAAGTTATATACAGCTACAGAGTGCTGTATCCTGTCCCACTGTTGCGAGCTATGGGCACTTTGTAAAGACTTTCTTTGTGATTAAAAACTCCTGTACCTCGTTATTCTGGGTATAGGCTGGTGGTGACGCTTTGACATCCTCACCAATCTCTCGGACTCTACTATTCATGCAAAGTGACCAGGAGGAGTTACGGTTACCATTACTTGTCTTAATGAAAGCGCCCTTAGTTTCCAAGGGGATGTATCCCCTCATCAAGGTAGACCTATCCTCAATTCAAGTAAACTCCATACCTGCTCCCACACTTATCCTACCTAAGTGTATCAGGAGTTATACAAACATTTTTGATCCTTTCAAGAATCCCCCACTTCCTGATCAAACCAATTTTGACTTTGAGTTTAAGCTGAACGTTGACATCATCAAAATATCCTCTCCCATCTACCCCTATTCCTTGAAGAAGGAGGCCTTCTTAGACGTTTAGGTTAGTAATATGCACTCCAAGGACCAAATCTTTAAAGATCTTCCCCTTTGTGCTTCCCTCTTCTATTTGTGGAGTAACAATATGGCTCCCTTCTCTCCTGAATTGACTATGGCAATTTGAAAAACGTTAAAATAATTGCATCCATCCACCCCTTTGGAACAACATATCGACTACTATATAGCAAAGGCCAGAGTGTTCAGCAAGCTGGTTTGCTTTAACGCTTTCAAACAGATGTATTAAGGAAGGCCAGGATTAATTGACCGCTTTCTGAACCTGGAAAGGCATCTACCAGTTCAGGGCCATATTTTTTGGTTTAGATGATTCTCCCAACTGGTTTCAAAGGTTCATTGACGCTATTCTGGGAGACCTTATGTGATACTGAACATTAGCCTACATGGATGACATAGCATATATCCAGATGAATAGTCCCACGCACGCCGCCTTTTAGCTGTCATGGATAGACTAGCGCATGCAAACTTTTCTATTAAAGCAAGCAAGTGTAGGTTCTTTCAACCCAAGATATAGTTCTTAGGAAACATTATTTTCTCCCACGACAACATGATTGCTAAAGATAAGGAAGCAGCCATCCGCGATTTGGCACTCCCTCATCTCTCTCAAATTTATGCAGCTTCCTTGAGACTTGTGACTTTCTCAATAAGTTACCCCTCAACTATCTGAAGTCGCTGCCCCTCTCTACACCGCATCTGGGAAAAGACTTGTAGATGGACCTCAGAATGCAACGCCGCGTTCCATACTGTTAAGTCCATACTTTCCTGTCCTGTGCTAGCACACCCAGACACCAGATGTCATTTCATTGTTGCTTGAAGCATCTAACTTTGCAGTGGGGAAACTCTGCTGCAGGAAGGTGAATATAGAGTGGATAGTCCCGTTGCCCAATTCTCCAAAGAGATGTCACTAGCCCAGCTTAACTATTCAATCTACAATAAAGAACTACTTGTTGTTTTCAAGGCTGTACAGCACTTGCGCCACCATTTTCAGTTTTAAGTGGCTTTAATGTCCGCACCAACCATAAGGCTTTGATGTACTATCCCCACAGAAGCCAACCTTCGCACGTCCATGTGACTAGAAATCCTTTTTTAGTGTTTAGCTTCCAAATCAACTTTGTTAAGGGTACCCAAAACTGTTGCCAGATGCTTATAACGTAACCCAGCCATCGCTCCAAATCCAGCGCAAGTCGAAACCCAAAATACCCAGATGTTGATTAAGCTAGAACATGTGAAGAAAAACCCACTTGTTAATCCACCGCTTTGCTTGTGATGTAGCCCCTGGAAGGAGAGGCTGATACCCCTGCCCATGTTAGGTTGCCTCAGTCCTTGTCAGCAGGCTACATAAGGTCAAACAAGCCTTCCAGAGAAATGGTGAACTCATAGATAAGGGCTACCAGCTGCTTGATGGTGTCATCCTTCATCAGGGGAAAGTGGTGGAACCTCCTGGACCATTTAGAGAGGAGGTGATCAACTAAGCTCATGACCCTCCCACTGCTGGCCACCCTGGAAAAAACAAGACATTTGAGTTGTTCCAACACTCCTATAGTTGGAATGGCATCGCCACTGATGTGACCATATTCACAAAGTCCTGTTTGACATGCAATCGGTCAAAACCTAGCCATATGAAGAGCGTTGGCCTACTTGTCTCCCTCTGAGCCATGGAGAGCCCTTGGACATCATTGTCAATTGTTTCATTGTGGACTCCCCTTGTCCCAGGGCTATGATGTTGTGATGGTTGTGGTGGATCGTTTTACCAGGATGGCCCATTTTGTCCCTTTGTAATACTACAATTACCTCCGTCCAGGGTGCTCTCCTCTTAGTGGACCAAATCTTTTCCTACATGACATCCCAAAGGAAATTAAAAGCAATTGTGGACCTCAATTTATTGAGTTCTAAAAGCCTTTATATCCATCTTATATTCTGCCTATATTACTTTATAGCCTTTTACCCTCAGTCAGATGGCCATACAGAGAGGGTGAACCAAGGTTTTAGTTTTTATTGAATAGCTACTCCAATGATGAACAGACTAATTGGGCTTCTCGCCTACCACTGGCGCAAAAATTCTATAATATACTAACTCATACCTTAACAGGCACATCCCTATTCTTTACAAGTTACAGTTAAAATTCAAGCTTCAACTTGAGCCCACGGCTAGAGTCCACAGTTGTTGCTGCCAATGAGCGATCTAAAGAGCTCAGAGAAATCCACCAGGCAGTAAAGGATCATCTTATTGACGCTGTGAGGAACTATAAAGCATATGTTGACCAGAAGCTCCACTAAGGCTCTGAGTACAAGTCAGGAAACTTGGCCATAACGCTAAGAATCTCCATTTAAGCAGCTCATATGTTAGGTTCTAAGTATGTTGGAATCTTCAATATTATCAATAAGGTTGACCCATCATCTTACCAAGTTGACCTACCCCATCCAAAAAGTGTTCACCACCCTCCACAAGTGCCTCTTGACCCCCTTTGAGGGTCCCATTTCTTGCCGCCCAAGCCAGTGATAGTAAATGGTGAACCCCAATATGAAATAGATGCCATTCTCGCCTACCACTTATCACAATGTCACCTCCAGTATTTGGCGTCTTGTATAGCAATGGTAAAACTAAGAACAGCTGGTTAAATCAAAGAGACTTCCTAAATGTTCATGAGCTGATCCGCAACATCCATAAAAATTACTCAACGCTTTAGGAACCACTTCTCAATCATTCTTGGCCTCCATGAAGCTACAGACCCCCATAAGAACTTGCCTTGGCCAATGTCCTCTCAGGTGGGGGAACCACATCCAAGAGAGGAGATGATGTCATAGTTAGTGACATTTTACCTGGGGTAGACCGCCCATCAAAGGACAAGCATCTGAAACAACTGAAAAAAGGAATAACCATTGAGAACTCTAATAAAATCTTTAAGTTATTAGCTATAAATGGGTTCTTGCTTTGCCAGTCAGACCTGAAGCTAATGGCACTAAAACGGCTGAAAATCTGTTTAAAATTGGTTTCTTAATATTGAAAACAAACTGATATGAGTTAACTGAATTTGTCCAAGTTCAGTAAATCTCAATCTTTTTAAAAGAGAAATATTTTTGTTTTGATCAGTTTACGTTAATCTCATTAAAACTATCAATACCCCTTTTATAGCTATCAAAGTTGAAATTTTTTTTGCTTTTCTCAGATAAAAATATACTGTAAATAAAGTTTTAAATTAATCTTACCCAAGGCTTTACCTGTTTTTAAAGACTTTTCTTTAACAAATTTTAGTTAAAACCTATTGCAATGGCAGGACTCAGTTTAAGGTCCTGATAAGGCTCACTTGCTGGACTCAAAACCAGAACTTACGCTGCAACCTATTCTGTTAAGTCTGCCTCTTTATATCTCGCCAATTTTCCCCATAGTCCTTATCCAAACTCACTCAACTCTCAGGGGCTTCTCTACCTGGTGATTTTGTAAGCCTGGTATGCATTTTAATTCAAGAATTTATACAGAACACAATGGAGATAACCTGGGATGATGCCCCCTGCTGCTTGGACACTTTGTCCTATCTTGTCATCTTCTACCTAGCTCTACACTCAGCAGCCTCCTGTGATCCGTTCTTCTTGACATGAATTGCAAGGATAAGAATAAGCGGCTAAGGATAAGGTTGTCAAGTTGGCTTCTTGTTTGGCTTAAAATACCTTAGGTTAATGTTGGATAGAGCCAACTGTCAGACATTTATCTTTGCATACTAGAAATTAGAATGCTGTAGGCTGAGTTCCGCCAAAAAAGGGAAATGTCAGCCATTTGTGATTTTCTGAGGATTTTAAGAGAAAATCCCACAATAATAAAATTGAAGCTATCAAAAACGTTGGCCAAAAGACCCTGGCCAACTCTCAGTGGGACCCCATTTTTTGGGGAAACACTAGTTTGAAACCTCTATGGGCACCAAACTTAAAATTTACCCAGTCAGATTACTCCAACCTCACCACAGACTTCAGGGCTACCATCAGAAGGCACTCCCCAGACCCCAATGAAGTCCTTCAACGCACCTGCATGGGGACCCCCCTTTTATAGGCTTAGCGGGGGTCCCCCAAGGTGCAATAAATTTCTAAGGTGGTGATTGGCTCAAATTTTTAAAACATTACCTCATGGGTATGCTTGGGCCAATCAGAATTCTTCTTCCTTTGTCCCACTGCCCTGATGCAAGTTCCCATGTTATGATACGCTATTCCCACATATTTCCTAATTTGGACTCATGCAGGATATTCTAAAAATATTTCCAAATTATCCCTTGACCTTCAAAATTACTTTAAATACTAGATAGTCAGAGGTTGAGGAGCTTTGTTTTCCCCTTACCGTGCTCCTAATAAAAATCACAAAAAATCCAAATTTTAGTAGCACTTATTTTTTTTAAATTTAAATAAAATCTTTGTGGAATCCAGCAGGCGTTTAGCACCAAGAAAGCACTAATCGGCTGGATTCCCACACCAACCATGCCCATGTTGGTGCTAAGAAAATTATGCTGTGTTTGAGAATTTTGTATCTATGGCCTTGGAAGTTACACACTATTACCTATATATCTAACTTACTATGTTTAATCTCAGAGCATGGTTTTGAGCAACATTTGTTATATACAATTATCAAAATAAACAATACTCATCTTCATACTAAAACCAAAACTTAGGCAGCCCCAAATACAATACTAATATCAATGGTAGCCTTGTTTAATGGATCAATTTGGCTTATGTGCCATGTTGGAATAAACATATTTTAACCTTTCTTTTTCTTTCATAGTCATTTTTTATTGGAGTAAATTCTTTGTTGATTGTATTCCTATTAATAAAAATGTAAATAGTATTTAACAAATGAGCTTTTTAGCCTGGGCTACCATGGACCTCCTTAGAAGGTATCAACTATATAACTCTATTTATATTTTAGATATGAATGCTGATCCAATAATACCATGATTGAGTCTAGACTGCTTCTGTCATGAAAAAGGGTGATTAGAAGAAAACTGGACTTCCAGTATGGGTGCGTGAGAACCCTGTGGAAAGCCCAGAATCCTATAGGCACAGCTGTCCTAACAACTCTGATGAGGGAAGTTCTAGGGCTTATGTGAGAAAAATATTAGTTAAAACATATAAAAAGCCCCCACAACAAACAAGTGGCTGCAATGGAGGCAACCACCGGTATTGCTGGGAAACCCCAGTGGAGGGAGAGGTATGGAGGGTAAAAAATCGCTTGTGATTCACAGTTGCTGGCCTTTAGAAAGAGAATTATTTAATTTGGGCTGAGAACATGCTGCAAATAGCCAACATGCTATCCCTAAAAGCATATTTGTGGTTTAAATCAATGAATCCAAAAACCAAATCAAATTGGCTTGATTTATGTTTGTATTGAGCTTTGTGTCATTTTGTGGTTACCAACTTGGTTCTAAATGTCGTTAGTGTCAGAGGAATAACAGGGCATTGGATTGAGTTTTCAACATGAAGAGGGGCAGGGGCCGCCTAATGGGGGTGCTCCAGATAGCTTAGATATTCAAGATTTAAGCATATTGTGTGACTAAGCGTTACTCATTTGCAATGGATATGTCATATTTGACATAGTGAGAAAGAACTTAATGGTCATATTGCACCAAGTAAGTGGTGGGTTGGTGGGATGGATCTCTGTTGATGGGGTGCGCTTCATGCAAGGAAAATCAATGGTAATGTCAGGGGCATAATTCTCACATAAATGACAACAATGCGCCAAGTTGCTGGATTGATGAGTTGAAGTTCAGACTCAATGTTCATCAGAACTACCACATAAAGGTAGCATTCTTTTCCAAGTCAATTAAATTAATTCTAATTTTATGCAGCAGGTTGAGTCCATGGTAAACAAAATAGAAAATGGGAGGTTTATTTAAAGAAATTATAAAATAAGTAATGAAACAACAACAGAGCCTGAGAGAAGCTATTGCCTTTATAAGAGGGTGGAGAGAATAGGAGAGGAATCCAAAGAACTTCCCTGGTCCTGAGGCTCATGAGGCATATACTGATTGGTTGGGCTAAGAATTGTGATATGGATTGAGGAATAAAACAGTTCTAGATAATGTCTTAAAATTTGTATTATGATCCATAATCAGTTTGATAAAGATAATGGATCTAATTTTAGACAGTTGTGTTCTCACTGGTGGACCAGTACATCCAGTTTTTAATATATTCTAACTGTGCTTTTAATCAGAATAACTATCAAAGCGGATTGGGAATCTGGAGTGTCAATCCGCGATTCATTTTACTAGATAGACCTAATATATCTCATTATACCTGCTCAGTGTTAAGTTGGTGTTTGAGGAGGATTTTGGCCTTTTATAAGATAAAATCAGTGACTGAGCTATGAATGGTATGTGACCTAGGTTATCATCGGAGACCCTTGTACTGGACACTTTTTTAGAACAACCTATCATCTTCAATAAAAGTTAAGAGAAAAAATAGGGCAAAGAAAGTTTCCTCAGGAGGCAGGGCAGTAACCCATGGCTTATCTACCACATGAGCCAAGTCAATGAGCTAAGATAGAAAACTACAAGTGGCTGGGGCCCCTCACAGTCCTGAAGAGGTATTGTTTATGGTCCAGGAAGAGGGGCTGAGCCTCAGGATATACGGCTTAATTTATAAACTATTGAAAGGCCTAGATCCAATTATAATTTGGTCATAAACTTCTTTTTGAGGTTTTACCCATTCGTCACCTTATTGAGCTACTTGGTAGTTGTTACTTTAATATTATTATTCCTTGGCCATCTAGGCACATGTGTCACAATCTGGTTTAACAAGTTTTGGCATTTAATATTTGCTCTTCAAAAAGCACTTTGGTGAGAAAGATCGAGTCTGAGTTGGTTCAAATGAGGTTTGACCTTTGGACAGTGTGAAATTTGACAGAAATTACCACCTGTCAAATCTTTTGACCCTTTTATTGTTTTTGGAGGTACAAAGGATACAATCAATCTGATTATATCACAAAAAGTACCAATAATTTCAACCAGCCATAAGCCAGAAATATTACCTTGAGGAATCAAGAAGATTTTGCCCTTTGGAAGGTTAATACCCTCATTAAGAATTTACTCAAAGCCTATAAATGTTTTCTCGTTCAAGTAAATAAAACACATCTTATTTTAGCTTACTAGTTTGATTTTATATCAAAGAGCAACTACCCTAGTGACAAACAGTTCCACTAGGACGCCACTGGCACTATTTTGACTAATAATCAATTACCCTTTAAAGGAGCTGGCTAATAAATTCCATAAAAATCCTGAAACTGGTGTTCCATGCCAGGTGTCCTTCCAAGACTACCAGCGATGAATTACCTTCCAAGATAGAAAATCTAATCGAAGAAGAAAGTTACCAAAGAGTGGAAAACAAGAGTGTGACCATATGGGTTAATCTAACCAGCAGGTAGTGCCTATTAAGCACCTGGGGATTTACAGCTTACTGTACTTATGTACTCTAACCTTTTGGCCCTGATAATGAGAATTATCAAATCAAACCAGACAAAGTAGTCCAAACTGTAGAAGTCTTAATTTACAAATCCTACAACCAGGAGGATGATCCAATTAAGAACGTCATATTAAGGTTGCACTAGAATTGATGCACTTGTATACCAAGGCTGCCCTCCCTAGCGCAGCAGTGGGGGTTTAAGTACAAATTATATCTCCTTTTATTTGTCTATCCTGCCCTCCACTATCGGTCAAATCTCTTAGGATTACACCATATGTTAATTTAAAGGTAGCCAGCTTGACTTAGCAGCTTTATTTATGATCCCTTGAATTTTAAAAACCTGCCTCAATTTCATTTGAGAAAATCATGAGGCCATCATTGACAACATAAAAGAAAGTTAATGAGTTACAAAGACAACTTATTTGGTTTGTTGATATGGTTGGTAAATTTTTTATAATGAATTTATCTTAACAAATTTCTAGTGTCTCAACAACCCTACATGAGCATATGCAACAGGAAATACACAAATTAGTAGAACAGTTAATTAACCATTAATAACTTTATGGAAAACATATTGATGAAATATCTAAATGGATTTTTCAGCTCAACAAATAGGGTGGGTGGACAGACCACTCCTGAACCTACCATTTGCAAAGGGCTTAGAGGCCCCTAAGGCTAAGAGGCCCTGAAGGCCTCAGAGTCCTGAGGGCCCTAAGGGTGATGTGGTCCTCCTTGACCCCCTGGAGATCATTATAGTTTCTGACAATCCTAGAGAAATAACATTCTCCCTGAACCTTAAACTTAGAAATGGCAGTGAGGGGGTAGCTTGCAGCATATGGATGAATGTTGAAGGAACTATCTTGATGCTACCCTAACTTTAGTGTTCCTTTCTAATAAAGTGATTACCATTCAACAAAAATGTGTGAATCCAACCTCTTGACAAATGGAACACCAAGCTACTCTGGATGCTAAACTTGACTTACTCAACTTTCAAATCCAATAATTAGAAGTCCATAAACAAATGTCATTGCAGAAATTTGCAAATTAGGCTGTTAAAATCAGAGATTACATCAAGCTCTCAACACCAAGGCTATTTATGTCTAGGTGGACAGCTTGGAACGTAACCTGCAAGATGATTTTAGCTGCTATGACAGCAGATTGACCAATAATTGTGTGAATAACCTTTTCAATACAATATTTAGAAGATTAGAAGACCTACAACCCCTAGGCATACATTTTTTTATATAATAGGCAACTCTTTTGAGCCAGCCTTCAAAGAAAAGTATATTCTGGTTTGGAGAGCGTTTAAATTTTTCTCTTCATATTTGAGAAAGCTATGGAGTTGACCCCAGATAGACAGAAATTCAGCATATCAAAGTCTGCTTTGACTGTAGCTCCCAAAAGACAATGATGCCCTATCTCAAAGAATGCATTTCTTGGGTCCAAATAAAGGAGGATTCATTAAGGAGTTTAGTAGTAACTTGTACCTATCTAATTGAAAGCAAGCCTTCATGCAGATTCACCAAAAGAAAAGAGAAACTTATGCTATTTTTATTAACTGCTTCTATTTTGAAGCTCAGGCCTTAGCTTCTCGCAATTGGGTCACCATAGATAATGAAATAGCTACCATAGTATCCTCTTCTTCTCCAACCACTATCTTGCACTTCACTTACAACCTATTAAGAAACAGTTAGCTCAATTTTTATCAAGAAGCTGTTATGGGGCTGCCATAACTTGAATTACGTCAGCTTCAAACAAAGGGTCACAACCTCATATACATGCTGTGGGTTAAAATCTAAAGTCTTGACCCAAAAGAGAATCCTGTTACTATTGTGGATTCTACTATCATTAGGAAAATCAATGCTGGAAAAAGAAGTCAGACAAGTCGGAAAAAGAGGTGTCAGCCAAGGACTTGAGGCTCCCTTCACTGACAAATCTATTCCTCAACAACTTCCTCAATCTATTAACCTTCTTTTTTATCTTGTTATGTCTGCACTAGTTGGGTTTGACATCCCCAATACACTTTATAAAAATAAAGTATTTCATTAATCTTATTCTGCCCAGGGTTTATCCAATGATTCCCTTATCTAGTTTATGTTGGCCAACTATAACTATTCTATACCCAACATTAGCTCCATTATTATCTGAGTTGAGGTGGTGGTGCACAAAATTAAAGTTTTGGATATCATTAATATCAGTTCTCCCATTAATGTTATTTCCTCTTATTTGAGAAGCATATTAAGATTGCTCTCAATTGTAATCATGCTCATGATTATGGAATGGCAGGACCCCATGCACCATACCTTATGGTGCCTACTTATCTCTACCCATATTGTTTGAATCTCTAGTGGTGTC
Organism: Massospora cicadina; assembly: GCA_022478985.1. NCBI lineage: Eukaryota > Fungi > Entomophthoromycota > Entomophthoromycetes > Entomophthorales > Entomophthoraceae > Massospora > Massospora cicadina. Next base: position 145,522 of record JAKSZP010005263.1, on the reverse strand, counting down.
TACCTTGAATTGTCTTGAATAGTGATATATATGTCTTACTTATTAACATGCAGTTCCTAGTCGACTTTGTTACTAAGATTAGCCATAAGGGCTTTTTTCTCCATACTGTGGTATCAGGTTCCTCTAGTTATTTAAAACATACCTAAGGATAAATTAAGAAAACCCCAAAGATTCTTACTGGAGCACCCTACGTCCCTTTAGTGATTAAAATACTTTATTCTGAGACAAAAAGTTGAATTACCTCCTACCTCAGTTGAGGCTCTTGAGGGGATGCCTTTGCCCTGTATATAAAGTTGTTATATCACCTAAGTCCCAAGTATTGGGGGAAACTGGGATATACGTTACTATACAGTGGCTCATTTGTTGGAATTAAATGGGAAATCTGATTCACTAATATGTGAACCTCTGGCTGCCAGCGCATCAAGTCATTTACTTGTGTGCCTCTCTCATTACTTTCGCTGAACATCATTTTGCTCAATATGTTGAGATGATGGACACCACCAGCCTCATTAAAGAAAACCCCCAACTATACCTCCTTATGTCCCATGTCGCTGATGCTCCCACCTCAATGCTGTCCGCCATGGTCCGCCAGCTAAAGAAGGCGCCAGACAAAAGTTTCCCCAAAGCCTCCTCGCATCTGATATGGCTTCCTAGGCTGATAACCTAGGGGCTATATTAGGAATTTTTTTATCTATGATAATCCCTTTGTTTGCCCAAAGCGAATAAAGATGCGTGGCGTCTCCCCCTTATGGGTTGGGCACCACCAGTACTAAAAAAGATACGTGAACCTCTGTCCTTTCTGGGTATTCTTAAACCTGTGTGTTGTAGTCCTATTAACATATTGATGGCTAATCTCAATGATCACTAATGAACTTAACTTGTAACTAGCCAATAACTTACATCTGTATTTTACCCATTAAACAAATTGGTTCTATATCTGGCTATGGATCTCTATTTGACATAAGAACATAAAACCGCCCAATCATAGCTTGAGTTTAGGTAACAATTGGTAAGTCACTTACTATCAAGCAACATAGTTTAGCGTAATCCCTAATCAATGAAAAGGCCAGTATATTTTCTATGAGCTCAGATGACTTTTGGGTAAATTAAAGGGCTCAGCACAAAGTGCATACCGACAATTTTCAACCTATTTGGGACAGACTTTATTAGAAATGTAAAAGTTGAATAAGCTTAAGCGGCCAAAGAATCAAAGCAACTATTAGAAACTTTACTTCTAAAACCTTTTAAACCTATGGGCTACTCCACTACTACTGGTTTGTAAGAAATATAGAGGCCATCATATCATGATGGGCTATAGTTGACTAATGCGAGCACTTGGAAGGATAGCTATTCTTTTCCCCACATCAACAACTCTCCCTAGCTGTTAACTGGATCCCAATTTTTCTTGGCTATGGATCTAGCCATCAGATATTAGCAAATCAAACTTTGAACAGGAAGATAAAGGAAAATTTGCGCTAGTATCCAGAAAACCTACTTGAGCTGACTGGGATGTCTTAGGGGTTGTGTAACGCCCCGCTACCTTTCAGAGGACTATTGGGACATGGGGGAGCAACTCCAACCCAGCCCCTATTTGTTCAGGGCCCCAAATACCCCAGCGAGTCAATGGGCCATCAAGGCCTTAAATGTAGCTAAATTAGGAAAAGAGATTGTGAGAAACAGTGGATTTATTTAAATAAGCTTAAGGTATTTATAGGACCTTGAGGCTAGAATTGGGATCAGGTAAGGTAGGAATCAGGATAGAAAGACCTTTAACATCAATTGCTGACTGAGCTAAGATATAAATAAATATTATTATACATGGGGAGTGGGATTATTCTTGGCATAATTCGCCAGTGCATCCCAAAAGGGCAATTGATTGTGATACAAGCACTGAGATGGGATTTGCCATGACCCAATAGGTTTTGACATCCTCAGCATTAGTCTATGGTTTCAATTTATTTATTTTATTATTAGGGCCAATCCCCAATACTTCAGATTATGCTCAACCCAAGTTAATGGGGAGCCCAATCTGGCATCTGCTATAGGATATTGTGACCCCTAGTTGGGGCTTCCCCCAATAAAGAAGAATCTCAATAAGAACAATGGATGGTATGCTTGGAGACCTTTAGGTATATCGTGTATATAGATTATCTGGATAACGTTACCATGTTCTCACATACTTCCAATGATCATAAAAAGCACTTACAAGAGGTCTTTGATCATATTATGGCAGCATCCACTAAGCTGAAACTTAATAAATGGCTTTTCAGATAGAGATGGAAACCTCTTTGACATAAGGTTATGCGTAAAGATTTTTCATCTCCCTGACAAAGTCGTTGCTAGTCAGAAGATGTCTTGACCCAATAGTCTGTGTGATGTACAGGACTTTTTAGAAATGGTAAGATACTATTAAATGTTCATCCCTTATCTCATGGATCTGGCTGAGCGCTTAATATACATACTTCACAAGAAGATTCCATTCTATTGTGAGATATTCCAGAGACTAGTTTTTAACTCCCTACGAGAAGCTTATTGACTGCCCCTATAATAATTAATCATGAATTTAAAACCCCTTATTTTTGTTCATGGGCGCCAGTGATGTTACAGTTGGAGATATACTAGCTCATCTCAATTCCAACCAAGTCAACCACCCTATTGCATACTTCAGTAAGACTTTACTAAGTTGGAGAGGAATTATAGCGTTACCAAATGGGAGTGTTTAGCTGTGCTGATAGCCGTTAAACATTTTAAAATGACTTATACAGAAAGAACTTCACAATTATTACCATCACGTGTTATTAAAATGGCTGTAGAAGATAAGGATCCTAATGACTAATTGGCGAAGTGGGCTCTCAAAAAATGAAAAATTACAATTTTCTTAATGTTCATAGGGCGGAGGCTATCCATCAGAAGCTGGTGGATATCGCGCTTGCCAATACTAATTTTATATGCATCTGAAGAGAATCAAGTTTATAAGTTTATAGGAAGACCTGAGATGTGGGATTAAAAGCCCCTAAAAATTTAAGAAAAATTAAAATGAATGATTGAACAAACCCGTAGAAAGGAAGGGCTAATCTACAAAAATAATGGGATGGCTTGGTTATCCTATGTATGACCCTCAAAGAAAATCTCAACTGTTATGTAGGCTCACACCACTATTGGAAATGACTCTTTAAGGAAGACCTACCAGTTGCTTGATGAATGATGGTGTTGATAAGGCATGTTTGATTCCAGTCACAATGTCCTTGGATCCTGCCTTGTTTGTGCTAATCAAGTACTTTCAAACCCATTTTCTAAAACTATGTTATTGGCCCAATTTTGACTTTTGCCAACGTTAGTATTGATGTCATTAGTTCTTTGTCACTGCCATATATGAGCACCGTTATATCATTCTAATTATTGACATTTCAAAAAGTGGGCTTAGGCCAGGTTATTAGTATCTGTCATTTTAAAGCCTATTGCCTCATTTTTACTTAAACAAGTCTTAGCCCAGCACAGCAGTCCAAAAGTCCTCCTGTTTAATATTGGAACTAATTTTATATCTCATGTTGTGTTAAGTTTGAGGATCTACTCACTTATTGAATGGATTTCTACTTCAATAGGCATGAAGAGTTTTGACCAGTTCATCCTTAATTTTACTAAGTGTCTTATGGTGTTTCCTAACCGTTAGAGACTCACAAAGCTTTACAATAATAAGCAACTCTTCCGGTCTCTTCTGGTTATTTTTTTCCCTCTATAATTAGGAACTTTTCTGGCGCAGGTAACAAAGATATGCTCCCCTTATTGCTTGTTTACATACTCAATATGAAGATAAAACTAAACGAAGACTTGAAAATATAAGATGATATTAGATGATCTAAATTGAATAAGATAGTAATATGATGATGTTTACTATTAGGTCTAGCGCCAGTATTTTTACCTCTAGGGCATCTCCAGGCCATACTCATCTATTAGATGAGTTCACTAAAGCCATGCCACTCCCTATGGATTACGTCATTGGTTATTAAACTTCCCTAAGTTAATTTTTTTGAATTAACTTAATTACAATCATTTCATCCCAATTGGAGGCACTTCTAAACTTGTAATCAAGAGGTTTTTTAGGTGTAATATTAGCACCTCAACAGTTTATATTTGCTTTACAATCAATACAATATCATTTCATCATACAAGGGGGTGGAAGGCGAGTTAGTAGGTCCTATGGCTACCAACCTGAAGGTTGTGGGTATAATTCCCGCCCTTTGCAAATCAATCATGGTGCCAGCCTAAGGAAGCTATAGGCTTAGTAGGTCTAATAACACGAAAACCTTACCCATGATGTAACTAGAAAATTTGAGTCCTGATATGGAGGTGGAAAAACTATCTTTGACAGAGTTGACCCTGCTCAGGTTTAATGTTGTTTCTTTCTTTCATTTAATAATGCCCATCCCCTGGTCAGCTTGCCTCTGTTAAATAAAACGTTTCATCATACATCTGACGAAATGCAAAAATGGGAAAGGAAAATTTAGACATTGAATAATAATGCTTCTCTAATTGGGACGTCAGCAGGCTCTCAGTAATATTAGGTACTCACTAATTAAGTCATCTATAAGAAAGTACTATTGTGTCAATTATGTGGTTTGAAATACAAAAATCCAATATTATTAATCATAATTGCATTAAATTAATGAATGCAATTAAGTTTATGTCAAAACACACTTGATTCACCTAAGTGGGTTCCTAGTCAACCATAATAAGATTATATTATAGCTATTATAAGCTATGATAATAAGGATGTTTAAGTGCAATTAAGGTTATTTTGAGGTGAATCTAATTCAAGTGATAATGCAGGTAAATTGGGAAGGTTCAAGGGATCTATCACTGGGAGTAATCTATCAGCATTAATGGTTTTTCCAGATGTTATATTGAGTCAATCATCAAAATATAACAGATTGCAACAAAACAAAATATATGGATGGGAATGTAAAAGTCCTTTATGGCTTCCTATCACCTTTCCACTAATGAGGAAGTTGAATGAGCTAATAGGATTTTCATATCTATTCTACAAAATTGGCCCAAACTGATCTGACCTGATGTAATGATTATCCCCCAGAGCTTATTAGCTTACTGGATAAGATATCACTAAATTATCAAGATGTTGCCTTTAAGGCCCACTATGGTCAGGAGCCAGTGCTACCTTCTAGTGTCCAACCCATCTTAAAAATCTATTCCTGAAAAAGTTGATCTAACTATAGAAGAATTACAGAAGAATAGTCAGGGTACAGGCTTTAGTTTTCAAATTTATAGAAACTAAAACTAGACGAGAAGCTATCAGGCTTATATAAGAAACCCCTGTTGCCTGAGTATCATTTGTGATATGGTACTATTATACCATCAGCAACTATGAAAGAGAACACACAACTTGATAAAATATGGGCTGGACTTTATTAAGTAATTTTCCAATGCAGACCTGAATATTACATCACTTAATAAAGACTGAGATTGCCATTATCCTTGTTCATGGAGTACCTCAAGATTAAGATCCTCCTTGGAAAAATCTTGAGGGAGTATTGTCAGGAAAACTGAGCCCCAGTTGGTTCAGATGTGGTTTAACCCTTGGACGAGGCTGATGATGATTGATAGAAATTATCGCTTATCTAATCCTTTGACCACTTGATTGTCTCTGGACATACAAAGGATACATTAGAGCCCAATTCTGTCACAATGAGTACCAAGAATTCCAACCAGTCTAATCCAAACATAATCTCCTTGAGGTTAAGATAGACCTTGCTTATTGGAACAGCTATATCCTCATCAAAAGCATATCCCACAAAGACTATAATATTCCCACAATTAAGCAAATAAACAATTCTTACCTTATATTACTGGATTGATTTTACACCAAAGTAAACTACCCCAGTGAAAGGTAATTTCAACAGGCCGCCACTAACACTAATTTGAAAAACAAAACAATAAACTTTAAAGGAGCTGGTTTAAGTTCGGGAAAGTCATAAGAACTTACCTTAGTGAGCTTGGCAAAGCCTCATTTTATTTTTGCAAAATCAGACTTTCAATTGCAAAGTCAATATCTAATTATATTGTAAATCTAATCTGGTGGCTTCAGATGAGCTTTGATGCACCTCCATAGTGTTTCCCCTAAAAAATAAATGTCTTTCAATGTTCACTATAAATTTTTATAACTAAGATACCACCATATTGTCTATTTTGATAGTTTTTATAGTTACAATTTATGAAAAATTTTGCTATAAATTGACTAATTCTTATCAAACCTTAAGGTTTTCTTTTTAGCTCAACTAGTCACATTTAGTATTTGAGGCAAAAGTAGAAGGCTTTGAATCAATGCATCAAACCAAGCTCTAATTTTGCCTCCCTACCGTATACAATGTAAAAAAATCTTCATGCATCCATAGTGCCATCTGCAATTGCATACATTGAGTTTGCCAATCCCACTAGACACTGTGCCTCAGAATCACCTCCAACTTTCCTCCCCATCAGCTGTCCCCAGATCATCTGTTACTTCTGTGCCCTCTGCATACACTATCTGTTGCACCCACGGCCACTATCTTCTGTTGGTAATGCAGCTCCCCCTCCGCCTTCCCTCCCTTCTGCCTCCTGCTGCACCCCCTCTGTTGCCCATGCCATGATTACCTTACACTGAAGTAGTGCTCCAGCCACCTCTGCCACCCGCCAATGCTTTCATATTATAAGAGGGTGATGTATCGATCCAGTTGTTGGACATTTGCCCTCCAAGCTGCAAAATAAGAATGTGTTGGGTCAAAATAAGCCAAAAAATGGGAAATGTCAGCCATTTGCAAGTTTATGATTCTAATATGAAGAATTTAAATGCTACTAATGATTATATTGACCAAAAGACCCTAGCCAATTCTTGGTGGAACCTTGCAAATTGGGGTAACACAATTTTAAATACATCATGGGTAATGAAAATGAGATCAAGCAGTTGGATTACTCTGACCACATGGAAAACCCAGGGGTGTCCATTGATTGGTACTCCACCAGTTGAAACTAGGTCCATTCAGGCACCAATGTGGGAACACCCCTTTTATAGGAGAGGCAGGGGTCCCCCAAGGTAAAATAATTTTATTGGATGAGGATTGGCTGAAGTACAAGAAATCATTACCTTACAGGTACATATTACCAAAAGTTAATTCCCCATCCATCGTTCAGCCAATGTGAAGCAAGTATTTTAAGCTTCGACATGCTGAATGCGCATATTTCCTTATTTGGACTGCAACAAGCCATTCAAAACTTATTATTGAATCCCTTTGACCCTCAATACAGTTTAAAACTGATTGGTCAGATATTGAAGTGAATCGTTTTCCTTCCTTTTCTCGTGCTGCTAATAAAAATTCATTAAAAAATTTTTTTAGCAGTACTTTATTTTTAAATTTTAAATGAATTTTTGTGGAATCCAGCAGTTTAAAGCACCAGTGAGCAGAAATCAGTTGGATTCTTACAAAATGGTGCTCACTACAGGGGACACCTGTACACCAAGAATAGTTGCTCTTGAAAAGCAACTAGCAAGCGCTTTATCCCGTCTTAAAGAACTTAACGCCCTTGCAAACTTCCCCTTAAAAATGTTCACGCCCATTGAAGGGAGCATAGCTTCATTTTTGTATGTTTATGATGATGCAATGCAAGACTAATCAGAAAAGCTAAAGATTAAACACATCCTCCCTTGCTTAAGTTGTCTAGCACAAGAGATGATAGTTCCATACATGGACAATCTGCATACCTGAAAAGAGGTAAAAAAGCTCTCTTAGCTGAATTTGGTTCAAAACAGAGTCTTAATAGGGATAAACAGGCCTTAATGCGCCTAAGCATGAATGAGGGTGAAACAACTGCTGCTTTCGCTAAGTGATTTTACCTCACTGATCAAAGGTTGTTAACGTCTGCATGCTAATTTTGGATGATGCTATTGCTGCCATGTTAACTGGGGTAGCTTCTCAACCCTCTCTAGCCAGGCATATCATTCCAGTGAAACGTTACTTCAAAAGATCCGCAATATAAAGGAGGCTCTGTTAGACATTGGTGATTTACATAGCTGTGCAACAATAAATGAATCTGAGGTGGAACCTTCAGTTCTAACCATTGAGAAGTTTTCGCCTGTAAAACAGTTGAGGGTAAGCATTTTTTATACCTACCCCCCAGTGAAATCTGCTTCCTAAGTGCGACTTAAAAAAGATATCACTCACTTCTATAAATCAAAGACCTGTAAGGTAGTTAATACCATACTCCCTCACAAGCTCACTAAAGCCGCTGTGCCTCCCCTCCAGCCAAGCTGGTAAATGCGCGCCCTAAGGCTATCCAATCTTATGTGGCCGTCTCTCCTACCTCAATTGCGGCCTTGCCAGTTGTTGAAAATACCCTTGAGGACGAATCTGAGGGGTTGGCGATGATTTAGGCTACTAATTATTGGGAGCTTTAACGGAAGTGGAGGTCCCTGATTGATTGAATGCTGAAGGAGTAGATAAAACCACCATACCTGAGGAAATGTACCTCAGCCAAATTTTAGGGTGCCCAAGAGTCATTGAAACTGCCAGCAATGGTGATGAGTTCTTAGCTGGCTTGATTCAACCACTTCAGCGGGTCCATACCATGAAATCCATCTTGGATAAATACACTGAGACTTCTCATAAATTAACCTCCACTTTATGGCTCAAGGAGGTCTTGGCCTTGTCTCCTAACTTTTGAGGAACTCTCACCAAGGTTGCAGTGGTCATTTAAAAAAACTGGGTAACGGCCATCCTGGGTACTGACTCCCTGGTTAATGTGATTTCTATTAAACTCATAATGAAGGTAAAGTTGGCGCCTGTCTTGTAGCATAATTAAGAGTTTGGAACCGTGGGCCCTAATAACACTTGTGCCATTGGGCATATTCTTCCCTTCCCTTTCGAATTGGGAAGCTCATCTTATCAGTGTCAACTGTGGCGTTGGATATCAACACCTATGATATGCTCAGAGGTACACAATTTATGCCCAATTATGAGGGAACTATCAACATTAAGCAAGGTTTCCTCTTACTAGTCAACTAATAAGTCCCTTTAATATTATTTGATAAAGAGTTTGGCAAGAACGAATACTCTTTCCTGGTTAAATACCCTTTTCAGCTATGACTGTACGTTATATCACCTTTGGGCGCAGCACAAAGAAATTGCCCTATTCAGCGGATGCTAGGGACAAATCCCTTTCTATGCTGCAGACGAGGTCTTGATTAAGCCTGATGAACAACGAGTGGTTGACACAAAATATACGATCCAATTACACCACTGTTTGATGCACCTCGTAAGTATTGAGGGCGTTAGTCCTTTGGAGACTTAGGTATTGCCTGGCGTTCTTGACCAGGCACCAGAGGCCTATTACTCTGTTGTTGAGGAACCTTACCGCAAAGCACATAGATGTAAGAAGACACCAGGAAATTGGCAGAGGTTTGTTAGTCACTGTGGAGGACATTGAACAAATTCACTCCATTGGCTCTACGTTGGATATGGGCCTGCCATCGGATAACCTGATATGTACCTTACCCAATGTCCATATCTTAGATGATCTGGCCCCAGATGAACTTGACAAAGTTCATACTCTATTGGAAGAATTTAGCGAAATATTCTCTAAATCAGATAATGACTATGGCCGCATGAAGGGCTGGTGCCACTCCAATTGATGTGGGTGATGCCCATCCCATTTTGTCAAAACCTTACCACAAATCAAAGGTGGAAGAACATCAGATGAGAACGGAACTCAAGCAGTTACTAAACGTGGGGTTACTAGTTCCTCCAAAGCCCTTGGTCTTCTCCCTTTTGCTCATCAAAAAGAAAAATGGAGGTCATCAGATAGTCATGGACTACCAAAAATTAGATAACCTCACAAAAGGATGGCTATCCTATCACCCGCATTGATGACGCCCTGGCTCAACTCTCTGGCTATAACTCTTCTCCGCCATGGACTTGGCCAGCGGCTATAGGCAAATGGACCGTTCTCCTCAGAATCAGGAAAAATGCGCCCTTATATGTAGTGTGGGTCTCTTCCAACCCACACAACTGCCTCAAGGGTTGTGCAACGCACCTGCCTCTTTCTAGCGTGCGTTGGATCATATTTTGCAGAACCTGAAATTAACTTGTGCCATCATCTATCTTGATGACGTTTAGTGTTCTCAAAAACCTTCAGTGAACATCATTGATCACCTGAAGGAGGTGTTTCAACGGTTGTATAAGTCACATATTAAGTTGAAACCCTTCAAGTGTACTTTTTTTAAAGGAAATTGGATTTACTTGGCCACTTTATTTATAAAGAAGGAATTCAACCCATACTGAACAAGGTCATAATTATTCTCAAAAATGCCTCCCCCTAAAATTTTCGTAATATTCAGGTATTTCTAGGGATGATGGGGTATTACCATCAATTTATCCCCTAAGTTCACCCAACTCATTGAGCCCCTCGTACACCTTTTAACTAAAAACACCTCTTTTCATTGGGAGGCGGAACAACAGGCTGCTTTTGAAACGATAAAAAAGCTGTTGAAGCGATGGTCAATCCTATGCCACCCTGACTATAGTAAACCCTTCATGCTGTTTACTGATGCCTCCAACTATGCTGTTGGAGCTAGCTTGGCTCAACTGGATGAGAATGGGGATGATCATCCCGTTTCATACTTCAGCAAGTGCTTTCCAAGGCGGAACGCAACTATAGCGTCACTTAGAAAAAGTGCCTTGCCATCTTGCTTGCTGTCATATATTACCGCCCTTTACTATATGAGACCTCCCTTAAAGTGGTTACTGACCACGCCTCTTTAAAATGGTTAAAAAATACAAAAGATTCCACTGGGCGGTTGGCACGCTGGCTTTGATGCTCCAGCACTATGATATGACCATTGAGCATTGAGCTAGGACGCGCCACATTTTTTCGATGGATTGACCCTGCTGCCTGTTCTTCACTTAGACAATAAAAAAGCGCAGAGGCTACATGACCTCATAATGACCCCTGACGCTTGGGCTTATGAGGGTGAACCCTTAAGAAGATGCTAGCTCAACACTCCCATTACACTAAGGTAGAAAATGGGAAACTAAACAAAAAAGTATGGGCGAACTGGTTGCCCTACCTCTGATTATCTGAGCGAGTACCTGTCATTATGGAGTCTCACGACATCCTAAGAAATAGTGGAGTGCGGAAAACCTATGATTAAGTGAAAGAACACTAATACTGTGAGGGGGTCATGGAGACCATAATTGAATTTCTGGACGCCTTTCTGAAATGCAAAAAGCAATCCAACTTCAAAACCAAGTATCAATATCAAATTACCACTTCTCAACATCCCTTCTACACAATAATCCTAGATGTTATTGGCCCTCTACCCCAAACTACGGATGGATATAGATATATCTTAATAGGGAGTGATTACTTTACCAAATGGGTCGAGGCTGTGGCTCTTCCAGCTCAGACAGCCGAAGCCACTGCCACTTTCTTCCATCAGTATATCTTCGCTCAACATGTTTACTCCAGGTCCTACTTTGTGAACATGGGAAAATTTTACCTTTGGAGTGGCAACGATCCTCGCCACCTCCATGGGAGCACAAAAACTCTTTTTGGCCCGCTATAACCCATCTAAAAATGGTGCCATAGAAAGAGCCAATGGGACTATAGTCTTTTTATTATGGAAAATAGCCACTTTGGACCTCCTTCACTGGGATCTGTACTTACCAGTTGCCCTCATGGCCTACCAGATCAGTTACCACCAGAACCTTAAGATGTCTCCATTCCATGTGTTGCATGGATGAGAATCCGGGGTGTCTGTTTTACTCGCCAAAGATGTTTTCTCTGCTAGGACTGATCTGTAATAAGCCATGAAGAAGTTGGCGCAGCACATCATTCAGTTACAATCTGAGGCGATGACCAGTCTAGCAAAAAATGTTACAAAAGAGGGCCAAGTGGAAAATGAGCTTTGGTCACCATTCCATTCTTTTCAAGTGGCTGACTTGGTGCTCTACTATCACAACTTAATCATGCCTATAAAAGAAAAGCTTAGGTCCATCTGGATAAAGGTCACCATTATTTATAAGCGAGGGGATGAGTATCCTAATAAATCCCTTGCTTCAAGGGTTACAATAACCAAGTGCATGGATTAATATTGCGACCTTATTCCCCCTACCACTCTTGAAGGGGTAATGTCAGACAATTACAAGTCCAATGTATCAAAAAGAGTGGTTCAGAGGTAAAGATGTATTTTGGCTAAAAGACCCTAGTCAATTCTTGGTGGAAACCATCAAATAGGGGTAATAATTCTATTAATAATAGTGCAGTTAAAATAAGTTGGGAAGTCATATTGCATCAAATTGTCAGCTAAATCTGGGGAGTCCATTGGAGGGTCCTCTCCAGGACCCTTCTATTTTAGTACAGCCTACCACGCAGAGATGGCTTTTTTTAGGATTGGAGAGAGTTCAGCAAGGTAAAAATATTTTCCCATCTTTTGATTAGTCTAAATTTATAACCTCCCTGCTTCATGGATTCATATTCCCAGATGTCACTTCCCCATCTGCCCTCACATTGTAGTGAGGCAAGGCTTAAATAAAAAATAAGTCAAATTTAGTTTCCCTAATTTGGATGCTACTAAACATTCCATATTTCAAGCCTCAACGTTTAAATACTAGCCTCAACTTATTATGAAGGTTTGCTTCTTGAATTTCTTATTGCAACTAACAATAGCCTATAAAATCTATCCATTTTTTAGTTGAGGTTATTATATTTTTATTAATTAAGTGGTCAATAACCCCCTAATTTTTATCCTGCAGGTGAGATTTAACTTCTCCTGCAATTAATTGTTGGATTTAGGTGAAAAACGCACCTGCAAGCATAAACAAGATCCTGAAATCCAGCAACTTATATGAAAGTATCGTGTGACCATAGTCTTAACCTTTTCAATGACTATGGGTTTTTAAATGGGGTATAAAGACATTAAGTTCTATACTAAATAAAGTATTGATTAACATACATATTCAAAATTTAAACTAAAAAGCCTGTTTTGTTCTAGTTTTTATTCCAAATTCTTGAACAGCTGCTATTTTTCTTAGCTATCCTACATCTGTTATATTGTTGAAGTACCTCAGCTAAGAACCTATGAGCAGATCCGTGCCATGATCAACACATTTTTTGCCATACTCATCTATTAGATGAGTTAATCCATATCATGCAATAATATACTGATCATAAAATAGTCAATAAGAACTTTACAAGTAAAGCTCTTTATTTAACTGAGGCTAGCCGACCAGGGGACAGGCATTACCAAAAGAAAGAAATGAAAGAAAGAAAGAAATGACATGAAACCTGAACAGGGTCAACTCCATCAAAGAAATTTTTTTCCACCTCCAGATCAGGACTCAAATTTTTCTGGTTACGTCATGGGTAAGGTTTTACAAGTTAAGATCTTACATTAACTAAACAACAACTTCTTAACAATCAAAAGCAATTCTATTAAAAGACTTTTCTTTCTCGTTGCAAACACTTTTGCAACCCATTCAATTTAAGACTAAATCTAGTTTGATAATCTCATAGAGGGGATTAGTCTGCGCCCATGTCTGGGAGCAGTTGGGCAAGCAAGGCAAGAGGAGCAGGCGGAAGGCCCGCGGCCTCTAACGTTCGAAAACGCCCCAGAGAATCCGGTGGAATAGAAAAAAATCTAAAAAAACTGGCGGTCACAATTTCCCCGGAGATACTCGCGTGGCAAGCACGATGCAACCAGTACATCAATACGCCACATTCCCAGCCACTTTCGTCAGTGGAATTTGGAGTCCGTGTGTATCTGGACATCCAAAAAACGACCCTATGGGAAAAATTTTGTGAAGATGTACACAAAATTTTCCCGACCACGGTGTACATTGCACCTCACTCCATGTCACGCGGTTGGCTGGACCTAGGTTTTGAAAGCAAAATAGCAGCAGACGAGGCTACAGCAGTGCGCGTAGTGGTCAACCTCCCCGAAGGGCAACAGGTCTTCAAAACTAAACGCACCAAATGGACAAAATCAAACCAAATTTTCCTCACATTTGACTTTTTGCCTACTATGGTAAAACGTGATATTTTGGAGCAACACCTGAAAGATGGTCTCACCATATACGGCGAAATACAATCTTTCGAAATGCAACATTTCACGCTGATGCCACACCTGTGCACTGGCAAAGCCATCGCAGTTCTGACCCCAACTGAGGAGATCACAAAGGACCTAACCCAGATCCCGCACTCCACCTTTATTGACATCGCAGGGCACATCACCCACCCATTCCGGGTAACCATGGACAGCGTGCCCCCATTTGCACCCACTGTGATGCATTCGGCCATAAGGCACACGCGTGCCCCATTAAAGAGGCGTTACATTCCAAGAGCACCCCTCGGCGGCCATGGCCAGCGGAGAGGTGCACTACAAACCAACCGCAAGCACCAAAGAGGCTTTCCCATGGAGAGCACAAGGCTGCTACCTATTGGTAAAGCCCATCTCCCTGCAGGAGCGGAAGAAGGCTAAGCAGTCCATAGGACCACGGCCAAGGAAGCGGCCAAGGTCACCACCACCATCCCACACTCACAACGCCAGGAGGACATGGAGACCTTCACGGTGGAAGCAACTCAGGAATCCATCACCCAATCAGATTGGGAGGCCCAAGCTGAACGGGCCACTCAATCCGAGGATCCAATGGGAGATTTGATCTCACCCAATCACTGCACCCAAGCCCCGGTTGAAACCGACTTGGGACCTATCCCAACCAAAAAAATTTTTTTGCCCCACTCGACGGTGCACCGAACTTATCCGCACCACAAAAATTCATCTGACGTCGGGAAAACAAAAAGCGAAGGCCAAAGCCAACGCGACTCTTTCTGCAAAAATTAACAAAAACCCCAATAGCGTTGCTGCTAATACCCGCACTGCTGTGAAAGCCCGTGGGGACCTGGAAGAGGCTGGTGGGCCAGGGGGCCCCACCCCTCACACCTAAGGTGCGATTGGGGAAACCTTCACTCTAGGGATGCTGAATATCGCCGGACTCAAGGCCTCCCTGTCCTGGGCTAGGAAACTGAGTTTTTTATAAAATAATTTACCCGTGGATATCCTGGCCATCCAGGAAACCCACTGTCCACGAGGTTTTGAGGATGCTTGGAAAACAATGCTCCTACCATCCCTATCCTTTTGGTTGAGCACTGTGGGGTGCTAATTTGGAAAAACAATTTTTTTCAAATTTACATCTTCAGAAACATTCCTAAATGACTGAGTGCTCGTTGTCACCTTCTCATGGGCTGATGTTGCACACACAATTGTCAACATTTACGCCCCAAACGGTGCACAAGAGCGTTGGGAATCTTTCTCGTTGGTCAAATCCCTCCCGCTACCCCCCAATTCTTTCCTAATCAGTGACATGAACTGTTGGCTAACCTCACCAACGGACCGGTGGCCGCCCTCACCCCACGCCCCACAGGGTCACATAGAACTACGCGTTCTAAAAGCCACCCTTGGGTTAATGGATGCGCTGCTGCGGCATGTACCCCACTGCTCAAAAACATGACGCGTCCCCACATCCACAACGGCCAATTAAGGTCCATGACCCGCATTGACCTTATTCTAGCGCTGGTGAAATTCCAACCCCACATCTCCCACTTCAAAACAACGAAAATGGAATTCTCTGACCACCGACTGGTCTCAATAACATACCACTTACCTGTCACAGTTGCAAAGGCCCCACATTGGTGCAAAATCCGCCCCCCAGAGCTTGCGTCGCCAGGATTTTCCACGTGGGTGGAAGAGGCAACTTTGGCAAAATTGTTTGTTGCACCGTTTTGTGTGGACCCCATTTCCACATGGGCAACTTTCAAAAAAGACACCATCCACCACTATCGCCATCTCTCATCCAGACGCTCACGAGCCACATCGGCGGTTATATTGCGTGCGCTGGTGGAATTGGCCCACTTGGAGTCCAACATTACAGCCTCAGGATATAGCCCTGCATGGGGCCAGAAGTGAGCGGAGGCAGCAGCCCACCTCAACGCACTTGAAAGGCAACACAAACATCGGGTTTGTGTCCAATACAGGGCCACACGCATCACTAAAGGCGACAAGTGCACCGCATACTTCTTCAAAAAATTTTTTGCACCACGCCAGAGTGTGGCCTGCACACAGGTGTGAAGATCTGATAATTCTATTGTGGACACACCGGCCGAAGTGGCAATTAAAACGCAAAGATATTACTCCAAGTTATACTGAGCTGAACCAATTCAGCCAGCTGAAATGGCGGAATTTCTCAACAGAGCTCATATCTGCACCATTTTCCAATACCCAGAAATAATGAATTTAATTACTCCGAACGAATTATGGACTACCATTCGCGGTGCGCCAAACTGAAAATGCCCAGGCCCAGATGGCATTCCATATGAGTTCTACAAAAAATATTTTAAATACATATCCCCATTGCTGCTAGCCTCACTCAACCAAAGCCTGTTGGAAATGCGCCTCCTACCAGGAGGACATGAGGCTTTTACAGTCACACTCTTCAAGAAAGGGATAAGCTAGACTTAGCCAACTGGCGCCCCATTTCTCTAACAAACACAGACACCAAAATTTTAACAAAAATCATGGCTAACCGTTTAGGGACTGTAGCATCTGCCACCATCTCTCCAGAACAATTCGGTTTCATCCCCAGAAGGTCGATTTGGGATAACGTGCACTCTGTGGCTAATGTGTGTCAGTCCACAGCCTCTGGGGCACTTGTATTCTTGGACCAACAAAAGGCCTATGATAGAGTAAACTGGGAATACCTTAGGGCCTGCCTCCAACAATTCCGCCTACCTCCCCGCTTCATTAACTGGGTGATGCTGCTCACGGAATCTGTAACAATGGCTGTGCGCGGCCCAGGTTTCCTAACGGAAGTAGTCCATCCTCAAAGGGGCCTGCGACAAGGGGACCCCCTGAGCCCACTCTTATACAACTTCAGCCTTGACCCACTACTGCGAAATGTGAATGCCCAACTCACTGGGGTCCATGTGCCAGGCCAAACCCCAGTCAAGATGATGGCATTTGCAGATGATTGTGTGGTGGGGGTGTCTAATAATAAAGATGCACGCGCGCTTGAAGCCCTCATCCAGGAATATTCCCGGGTAAGCAACGCGGCACTGAACGCCTCCAAAACTGAAATCATCCTCCTTGGTCAGTTTCAGAACTGCTGGGCCCCAGCAAGTAGTTCCCAACCCAGCCCAGCTGCTCGCCCAAGTCCACGCCTTACTAACTCAAAACACACCGCTCCATTGGTGCTCCCCTTTGTGCCGCGACCTACCATAGAACCGGTACGCCATCTGGGCGTGTGGTTGGAGGCAGGAGGATACGCGTCAGCAGTAATGGAGGGCCATATACTGGACAACGTGACGAAGCGAATCGCCTCTCTCTGAGCCCACCCTAATACCCTCACTGGCAGGGTTGTTCTTGCCAACTCTATGCTCCTATCCAAAGTCTGGTTCGGAGCCCACGCCATCCCCTTCTCCCCAAGCTTCTTCAAATCCCTGTATGCTTTGCTACAAGGTTGGCTTTGGTCAGGCCGCCCTCCACCAGTACAGCTAGAGGTCATGTTTGGCCCTCATCATCATGGTGGCATGGGCCTACTTGACTTCAAAGCCCATGCCGCCAAGATCCTAGGCACCTGGATTGTGGCCGTCACTGCTCCTACACTCCCATCCCAACACTGGTCCCGCGCGGCCCGCTCCAACTTCTCCCGAGCCTTGGGCCTCAACAATCCATCAAACCCCCACTCCCTGATGAAATACCTCGCATCACACACATCAGCCACAGGTCCTCACGGGACCAAAACCCACTACAAACGAATCCTACTCTCCATGCGAAGCGCAGAGTGGAGAATTCGTATTAGTGGACATACAACCCAAAGAGGCCGCCCCTCTCCTCAGTTCACACAAGAGGTACAGGGGCTACCCATCCAGGATGGCGTGATCCCCACTCGACCCCAAGTCCTATCCAGGGTGGACTACCTGGACATGATGGACATCCCTTATTCCACTGAGACCCAAAAGACTATCTGGAAATACGCACACCATCCTCTGTTGCAGCCTCAAGTCAGCTCCCATGTGTGGCGCTGCCTGAGGCGGGTGTATCGTACAGCTGAACGCTCTAATGCTTTACACTCATCCTGTGTCGTGTGTGGCCAGTATGGAACGCTGTTTCACCGCCTGGAGAAGTGCCCCACCTCTAAAGTAATATGGCGTGAAGTCCAACGTCTGCTAGGCCAGGATCAAACACATCCCTTCAGTCTATCAAGAGATATGTTTGCTTCATCAATGGCCTCCCCCCTCCCACCCTCCCTTCGTGCTCTGGTGGTTGCAATCGCCATGTGGACTATCCACACGATTGTCTTGGATGCCATCGCCGGATCCATCCCCACCCTCCCTGAAGCTGTCCACAGATTCCAGTCTCATTTGGTGGATCACTTTCAAGCGTGGATGTTTGGATATCTCCCACCACGTCGCCGGCAGTTGGTCTCCTCCTGGTTCCCAGTCTGGTTCATCAAATCAGACCCCTTCCTCCACACGTGCTCAATAGTGGCTACGCCCCCTACACACGTTCCCTCCCCTTCCCATAAGTGGCGTTCCAGCTGGCAACAAGAGATAGCATCGCTTCTCTGGGGTGCCTCACCTGGTACTGAGTTTTGTCTCATCTGAGTCATATTCGGAAGTGTCCATCCCTTGGTTGGCCTTCCCCGCAATAGATTTAAATTTAAAATTTATAAGCAATTCTATTACCATCTAGTACTAAAAAAAGCAATTCTATTAAAAATCTCTTTTTTGCTAAGCATCACTTTTCAAAAATCAATTCAGCCTGAAATTTAGCTCCACTAAAGAGATTTACAAAAACTATTAGCAAATATGGCGGGAAACCCCGCAAAAGAACCCGCAGGCTATGCCAAACGAGCCAGCACCACCCCAAACGAAGCAACCCTTGGTTCCCACCTCAGGGTCAACCAGAATCACCAGCTCTCAAGCAGCAGCCATGAAAGCAGGCACCGCCCCCCAACCTGGAGCTACTCCAACTAGCGCCAGTTCACCTGATCGCACTTCTGCAACCTGCACGCCTAACAGCTCTGTGTGCGCTGCCTCCCACCAACCCGCTGGGCCCCCTCCAACCAAGGAGGCCATCACCCACGCTGTTTTAATGGCGTCTGCTCAGTTGAATGCAACTCAGCCCATCCAGGCATTCACCTCCCCCATTGTGTCAGCTAATTCAGCCCCATCTATTATTGCTGACGCCGTGTTTCTGGCTCCCTCCATGAGGGGCGATACCCAGCTACCTGGCCCCAATCCCTCAGATGTAAGGTTGGATTAGCCGCACATTCTGGTTCACTAAGCACCAAATTGGGACAATCTACTCTTCCCAATGAGGATTCAAATGGTTCGGATTTTGGAACTTCACACCAGTTCCAATATCACCCATCCCATTTAAACCCCGTAATTGGCACTCCTCAAGTCGGCACTTTATCTCAATATGCTGAAAATGACCAATTCACCAATCAGCCAATGAGTTTTGCCCACAAAATCACAGCAAATACTCGGGCTGAATTTACCCAAATAGATTGGGATGGTGATGAAATATCGCCCTCCTCCCAATTGGCTGGATTTAATTCCAATCTGGATAGACTCCCCAATTTAGCGAGGCCCAACAATCACCTGGCCCCCAAACCCTCAGATGTAAGGTTGGATTAGCTGCACATTCTGGTTCACTAAGCACCAAATTGGGACAATCTACTCTTCCCAATGAGGATTCAAATGGTTCGGATTTTGGAACTTCACACCAGTTCCAATCTCACCCGTCCCATTTAAACCCCATAATCGGCACTTCTCAAGTCGGCACTTTATCTCCATATGCTCAAAACGACCAATTCACCAATCAGCCAGTGAGTTTTGCCCACGAAATCACAGCAAATACTCGGGCTGAATTTACCCAAATAGATTAGGATGGTGATAAAACATCTCCCTCCTCCCAATTGGCTGGAGTTAATTCCAATCTGGATGGGCCTCCCCAATTTAGCTAGGCCCAACAAACCGCCACTCAATTTAATATGACGCCAGCAACTGCTGTAACATTCCAGCAACAAGGGAACTCCGCAAACTTGTCCAAACCACCAGCTCACACTCAACCCGCAATTGCAGCCCAAAGCAAACACAAACGTATTAAAGGAGCCACTGGGGCGTGGCAAAAACCTCTGGCACCAACGCTACCCAAAGCTTATCCCCGTGAAGTGGCGTTTATTGCTGATGTTAAGAAGAAATGGGCCGAAACTAGAGCGCAAAAAGCGCTACCTCGCTCAACCCTCTCCCACGCAATTCGCCTTTATTATGGGCATAACCCTGTTGAATTCTATACAGAGGATTACTTCTCATACTTTGCAGCGATTGCGGAGACATTCCCAATTAACACCACCATCCATGAGCAGTGGAGGGCCACTACATCGATGTGGGCTTCACTGAAGCTGCCCTTGCTGACCATGCTGCCACCCTCCAGGTCATTATTCCACGTGGATCTCTTTACATCTCCCGCACACGCTCTCACCTGGAGAAAATTTCATGGGTTACTTTTTCCAACCTACCAACGACTGTTGATCTTGAGTCTCTTAAACTGGCACTCCATCGTGGTTTAATGGAGTTTGGATCTGTTCTTTCAGTGGACTTTAGCATCCCCTCTTACTATGCTCCCACTCAAAGAGCTCGCACTGCTAGGGCGTCGTTCATCCCCTCCTCCACTGTATCCCGCAATATTGATATTATTCCTCGTGTGTCAGTAGTTGGGGCATGCCCTGAGATCTTTTTTGTCAACCCTGATCAGGCGCGCCCTCGGCGTTCATGGTGTAACGCCCTTGGACACTTGTATAGTGGCTGCACAGCTCGAAAACAAGCCCTCTTAGCCACCACCCAGGGGCTTAAACCAGGCCAAAAACGATCCCACGTGGCTGCAGCAGCAATTCCACAACCCACACAATGGGTTCCCGTTCAAGACCTGTCCCCTGAGGCCTTACGCCTAGCAGTTGGAACAGTTAACCCCACTATTGGTATGGGATACCTTCGCGCTCATTCCCCCTTCCAATGGGCACCCCCTCTAATCTCCCAGAGTCAACTCCCTCTCTCACCAAGCGCAAGGCATCTCCCACAGGGTGCCCCTCGTCAGCCACCCCCACTCAGGGCTCCGCGGCCCCCCCACCAACCTCCACCAGCGATTTATCGCATCAACCCTTAGCTCCCAATGGAGCTATGCCCACCAGCATGGACTGGCAACCCGCGGCCTGCGGTAGAAGTGCCACCTCAAAGAGTCCTACCCCAACCCCACAGTCCATTTCGCGCGGATCCTTTGCAGTGTTGGAGGAAGTGAATATGGACTCAGACTCATCAAATGGGGACACCGCGGAGGTCACCATTGAGCACCCTCAGGTCCTTCCCCTGCAACGGAGCGGGGGCAGCATCCTAGGCTGGCTTACTGGGTCCTCCGCCCCCCACCCTCTCCTTCCCCTCAGAACCCTCGACGCTCCTCACAGATTGCAGCTAATAGTCAAGCTAAAGGACTCAAAACTAGCCTCACAGCAGCAGGTTTAAGCGCTGGCAACCCCCAGGACATGGAGGGGAACAGCTATGAGTCCCCATGGCAGCACCCTGGCCCTGCAATCCATCAACGCAAATGGGTTGCGGGACTTTAAGCGGAGAGCCCGCCTCCTACAAAACTTCAGGTCAGCACAAATTGACATCGCTGCTGTCCAGGAGCCCCATGTCCTCCCCCACGAACAATCTGCATGGAATGAACAGTTTGGAGGCAACTCCTTCTGGACAAACCATGCCGCCCTTATTGTTTTGAATCCCCGGGTTAAAACCCATTTTTTTCACAATATCTAGGTGGCCGCCTCATACTGGCCAAACTCATCACTCCTGACTTCTCCTTCTTCGCTGCAAGCATCTACCTGCCTAATGCAGGTCAGGAGCAAAATCGGCTCTTGGAAGAGCTCCTCCAACTCAATCTCCCACGGAATACAGTCCTCTTAGGAGATTTCAACACAACCATAAGTCGCGTCCGTGACTCTTACCACCCTGCAGCAAAGGAACGCCCTGGATCAAGTCGCCTCCAGGATTTCCTTCACCTGAGTGGCTTTATAGATGCGCTTCCACCCTCCGCGTCTGGCCTAGGTTGCATGACTAGGATCCAGTATGATGGAGGAGCTTTCCAGTCAGCGTCACGCATAGATATGGCACTGATTGGCCCCCTGCTAATTGGCCGCGTCTCCTCTCCCATCTCTCGCGACAACCATCTGAGTGATCACAGGTCACTCACCGTTGTCTTCACCACCACACTTAGACCGTCGCGTAGGTTCTGGCCTAGGGTTGCCCCAGCTCTTCTCAACAACCCCTTCACTAAGGAGAAGCTGTCTATGACCATCCGGGAGACTCTCACCTCCCCCACCCCACCTGCTTGACCACAAGGCTAGATGGGCGGTGACCAAGGAGGGCATCACCCGCGTTGCTTACAACTGTGCCAAAGCCCAGATGACTGCAGCTCGCGCCAGAGTCAAAAGGGCGGAAGCCAGAATCAGACATCTAGAGCGAAACTGCCAGCCTTCGCCCTCTCCCAGATGGTTGAAAGACTGGGAAGCGGCGCAGGAAACACTCAACTTGGAGCTCACACTGCAGGAAGAACGGGCAGCAAACTTTACAACATCTCGTTACTATGATCAATGGGAACGCCCCACCCGCTTCTTCTTTCAGAAACAGAAAGCCCGGTCAACAGCGCAGGATATTACTGCACTGAAGATTGGCACTACAACCACTTCAGATAAGGAGGAAATCACGCAGGAACTACACCGCTTCTACTCCAGCCTCTTCTATGCCACCCAGGTGGACCCATCGGACATCCAAGACTTCCTGTGGCGGGCTCCAGAGCCGCCCATTGACCCATGGGCTGATGAGGCTCTACTGGCACCTATTTCCATCCAGGAGGTGATGGAAACCCTTCTGAAATCCCCACGGCTTAAAGCCCCAGGCCCAGACGGAATACCCTTTGAGGCGTACCTTCTGGAACCTGCAGTGATAGACAGAACCCTCCGCGACCTCTTCGCTGCACTCTTGGTGAATGGCGAGGTCCTCCCTGACTCCAGAGGCTCAATCACGACCCTCATTCACAAGAAGTCAAACCGTGAGAACCTGGCGAACTGGCGCCCCATAGCGTTGATCAACACAGACCACAAGCTCTTCACGAATCTTCTGGCCAACCGCATCACCAAATGGGTGTTACCTCGCCTCTCCCCATCCCAGCACGGTTTTATTCCGGGGAGGTCGTTATGGGACAACTATAATGACCTTCACGTGACTTTGACTGCTAACTCTCATAAGATGAATGGCTTTGTGGCTCTCCTGGATATGGAGAAAGCATATGATCGGGTAGCCTGGAAGTATATTGATGCTTCCCTGGCCCGCTTCCATCTCCCACCCGCAGCTAGGCGCTGGATATCAGCGCTCTATGATCAGCTCCACACCAGAGTCCTGGCGCCAATGTGTTTTACAGTGGCAGTACCAGTTGGACAAGGTCTCCGGCAAGGGGACCCCCTGAGCCCTATCCTTTTTAACAACACCCTTGACCCCCTCTTGGCCTCCTTACAGGACAAGCTAACAGGGATTCTGGTCCCAGGTAAAGCCCCCACACGCACCATGGCATTTGCAGATGACACTGCCATTGCATTTGGCTGCTCTGGGGATGTTGCCCTCGCTGCTGTGACCATTGAGAGGTACACCAAGGCGTCCAACGCCATGGTCAACACCTTTAAGACAACAGTTGTACAGGTCGGCTCCCCCACCTTCCCACCACCATTTGGTATTGAACCTGAGCGCGGTACCTTCCGTCACCAGGGCGTTCTCACCAACCAACAAGGAGTTGCGCTAAAAGACAATGAGGACTTGCTCCTTGAAGCAGTTAACTCCAGGATTGCCAGCTGGAACCGGCGGCATATCACCCCCAGGGTCGAGCTCTGATGGCCAATGAGTTCCTCCTCTCCAAAGTCTGGTTCCTAGCGCACGTCTGCCCATTCACAGATGCCTTTTATACGCGGCTCAATGTACTCCTCCGCTGTTGGATCTGGGGCTCAAACCATCCACCAATGGCCCTCTCAACCATTGCCTGACCCTGCAATGAAGGGGGCCTAGGGCTTCTGGACACGCGATCCCACGCCACCACAATCTTCCTGAAGTTCCTATGGCCAATTGTCTGCTGGGACGCGACCCCCATGCCCCAATGGGCGCCCGCCCTCCGCCAGTCAGTGTCAGCAGCTCTGGGTCTTCCTAGAGCACCTCTGACCTCATTAGGGAGTGGCTCACAAACCACCCAGGCCATCGCCTAAAACCATCCTCATCCCCCTACTGGAACCAGGCTCTCCTTGCCCTGAAACGAGTAGGCGCGCGGATCCACCATGCCTTCCCATACAGAAGGGAAGGCCCTGGCCTCAGCCCCCATCGCCATGCAATTTTTCACAATGGACAAGTTGTCACAACTCGCCTCAACCCCCAAGATCGTCCTCCCATCCGCCCAAGACTCCTTGAGCTCCTCCCTCCCTCCGTGAGATTTGACCTTAAGGAATTGTGGAAGGACGTCTATCACCCCATCCTGTCAGCAAAGGTGTCCAACACCTTATGGAGGGTGCTCTACTGTTCATACAGGACAGGGGACTGGACTGGCCCTACCTTCCAGCACCGAAGCTGCCCCCACTGTGTGGAGCCTATTGACTCCCACCTCCATCGTTTTTTCACCTGTCCAGGTGTCGCCGCATTTTGGCCAAAGGCCCGCGCGCTCCTCCATGCTCAGCCCTGGTCCAGACACCCTGTGCAAGACCTCATGTTTGAGCAGACATTGCCTGGTTGCCACCGACCCCTCTGTTCCCTCGCCTATGCCACAGCCATCTGGACCATCCATAACTCCTTTCTTCGTGCTGCCTTTGACCAGCAGGTGTGGACCCTTCCACACATGATCACCCACTTTTGGGTACACTTTGAGATGGCCCTGAAGGTCTGCACTATGTCGCCAACCCTCCCCCGCTCAGTTGTCACTGCAGCACGGCTCTGGCGCGCAAACCCCCTCCCTTTCTCAATGCCTCCTCCCTCCCCTTCCTCGCCTCAGGCTCTTAGGAGCCCAGGCGTAATTCAATAAACATCGATGAATCCCCCCTTGGGTTGGGACCATCTAGTACTAAAAAAGCAATTCTATTCTCATAGTAGGGAGGATTTTAGGCATAATATTGAGGCCTCAGAGGTTCATATTCGCTTTATGACCAGCCTGATTAGAGTTTCGTCATAAAAATGACAAAATACAAAAGAAAGGGAAAAATAAGCGTCAATTGTAGTAATTGACATACTCTTAATCAAGACGCCAGCATGCCTTTCAATTGCAATAGGTACACCCTAATTGGACTGTCCATGTTTAAGTGTTATCATGTCAACCACATGGATTAACATATATTTGCGTTAGTACATTAAATTAATGAACTGATAAAGTAGGTGTAATTAGAATAATTTTATAAACCCTAATTTTTGCACCCAAGTGGACCTTATAACTGTCCATACTTAAGTATGTATTAGTTATTAGTAGCTTCAATAATTGGGAAGAAGCTGATTTAATTAGAGAAGGTTTTAAGGAGAATTAATATCAGATTATGCTAATAGATGGGAAGGATCAAGGGATCAATTAATGGGAGTAATATATCATCATTGATGGTTTCTCAGAGAGTTTACTAATCAATTCAACCATCAAAATACATTTTCACCCACCTGATTGAATATTAACCCTGAGTTTCACAATTTCTCGCTATTGTCTGTTAATAGTTTGACCTCAGCTTAATGCCATTACATTAAAAAACTTAATCCTGAGAAACGTCACCAATTTCCCATTTACCTCGTACAATGAGGATACAACTTATGTTAGGTTCCATGAAAGAATAAGAGTTTAGCCAATTAGTTTTAGTGCCAATTGTGGTCACCTCTACTTGGTCAGATACCATTGTTGTGAAAGAGGTTGTTAGGAGCCAAGCGCGTAAGGGAACGACCTGGCTTCCTACATGGGTTGTCAAGGCCCACAAGGATAGCTGCAGTCCACAAAGCACCGCGGGTTTTTAAGGAACTAGGGGTGGGCGCGTTGGAAGGGGTGTCAGACAGGCTCAAACCCAGTAAATTATTGCCCATATGCAGTTATAAATTTTTTAAGCAATAGCTGATCCCCCATGCCATTTAATATAATAAGTCAACTAATCATACAGCTTTACAAATAATAAATTTTATAAAATAATATTTGGAAGACAAGAAAATAATAACCCTACACCCTATCATTATTAGAAAATTGTTTCTTATAGTGGAAGGGGGAAGAGCTGCTAAGCTAAACAACAGTAAGAAATGATTTATGATTTCAAAATTTATAAATCAATAAATTTATCCCTAATTTACCTTAATAGTATCAACTAAAGTTTCCAAGCTATTTTAGGGACGTTTTCCTAACTTTTGAATATCTTAATTCACTTTTTAAATTTTTGAATGTGGTTTTGGGTTTGATCCCCATTTACACCCTTTCTTTTCGACTTTTCGCTCTAATTTCACTTGCTAGGTAAGTTTTACACTTTCAGATTGACTTCTGGTTAAAACTCCAGTTGGGGCAGGGAATGATAACTGTGGTGTGGGGCTTCTGGGTTCTCCTAAAGTCGTCACAAAGTTTCTTAAATTTTTTCAAAATAAAAACTTGCATATTTTGACACTATAATAGGTTTGGGTTGGGGGGTAAGTGTGGGAGAGGCATGTGGCAAACAGAAAGGGGCAGCAGTCAACCATCTCTCGTCCAGGGTATGCCCTAGGTCATAAATTTAGGTGAGAGGCAGTGATCTAGGTCTTGAACCTTTTTTTGGTTCTAAAGGGGTGCATGACCCTAAAGAGCTTAATAGCTGGATCTAGGACCTTTACAGAGGTAATGATGATTAATAGATAACCATAAGTTTATAAAATTTATAGACTTTGTTTGAGTTCCTCATTTTGTCTTAAGAGGAATTATTCATTTATGTCTTCAACCCTGAGAACTCAAATTTTCATTAAGGCTCTTTTTTGGTATGGATGTCTTGGCAGAGTTTCCTTTTGTCTTAAGCTTTTTTTTCCTGATGCCCCAAGCTTACCTAGTAGTTCTGGTTTTAGACAACAATATCTGCCGTAGTCAGTTATTGGAGTGAACTAGAGCCAAACTTGAACAATTTTTGACCCTGTTCAACAACTTCTGCAAATTGACCTCTATCCAGCTACAAATTTGCTTCAGATGGAAGCTTTTGCTAAGGAGGTGTCTGATTATTGGTCAAATGTTCTTGTAAGTCAAGCCAAAAATGCTTCTTTGGTGGGTAAGTATCCATATGTTCATGATATCTGTTTCTGTTTAGCTGTTAGGGCAGCATTCCAGGACCTGCATAACAATAGCGCCACCAATTCTCTTCTCAAGATGGCCTAACTCAGCCATCTCATGCATATTTTACTGAAAGGTTTCTAATATCTGATTACTGCTTGTGTCACCTCTTATCAATGGTGGCGACAAAAGAAGGATATCATGTTTGTCTCTTGACCCCCAGAGGTTTACCAGTACTGAACTTACTTCCTCATAGATTGTCTTTTCCTGGGCGTTTGCTTTCTGCCCAAATACAGACTCAATAAAATTATGATCAACGGTTTTGTTCCTCCCCTTCCTATTATTTTCTAGCAATACCCTAATACCAGCACGCAAAGCATCTGGCTTTGTATAAGCATGGCTTTATTTTTTTGTTTCTCATCTTTTAGCTGAATGAAAGTAACCCAAAAAGGTTAAGAATTGTATCCAGATCCCCTTCCCTCATCAAAAGAGAGCATAAATTTTGTCTATTAATACTATACCTCAACTAATTCATATAATTTAAATTTTTAAATTTATTGCGGGGAAGGCCGACCATGGGATGGACACTTCCGAATATGACTCAGACGAGACAAAACTCAGTACCAGGTGAGGCACCCCAGAGAAGCGATGCTATCTCTTGTTGCCAGCGGGAACGCCACTTATGGGAAGGGGGAGGGAACGTGTGTAGGGGGCGTAGCCACTATTGAGCACGTGTGGAGGAAGGGGTCTGATTTGATGAACCAGACTGGGAACCAGGAGGAGACCAACTGCCGGCGACGTGGTGGGAGATATCCAAACATCCACGCTTGAAAGTGATCCACCAAATGAGACCAGAATCTGTGGACAGCTTCAGGGAGGGTGGGGATGGATCCGGCGATGGCATCCAAGACAATCGTGTGGATAGTCCACATGGCGATTGCAACCACCAGAGCACGAAGGGAGGGTGAGAGGGGGAGGCCATTGATGAAGCAAACATCTCTTGACAGACTGAAGGGATGTGTTTGATCCTGGCCTAGCAGACGTTGGACTTCGCGCCATATTACTTTAGAGGTGGGGCACTTCTCCAGGCGGTGAAACAGCGTTCCATACTGGCCACACACGACACAGGATGAGTGTAAAGCATTAGAGCGTTCAGCTGTACGATACACCCGCCTCAGGCAGCGCCACACATGGGAGCTGACTTGAGGCTGCAACAGAGGATGGTGTGCGTATTTCCAGATAGTCTTTTGGGTCTCAGTGGAATAAGGGATGTCCATCATGTCCAGGTAGTCCACCCTGGATAGGACTTGGGGTCGAGTGGGGATCACGCCATCCTGGATGGGTAGCCCCTGTACCTCTTGTGTGAACTGAGGAGAGGGGCGGCCTCTTTGGGTTGTATGTCCACTAATACGAATTCTCCACTCTGCGCTTCGCATGGAGAGTAGGATTCGTTTGTAGTGGGTTTTGGTCCCGTGAGGACCTGTGGCTGATGTGTGTGATGCGAGGTATTTCATCAGGGAGTGGGGGTTTGATGGATTGTTGAGGCCCAAGGCTCGGGAGAAGTTGGAGCGGGCCGCGCGGGACCAGTGTTGGGATGGGAGTGTAGGAGCAGTGACGGCCACAATCCAGGTGCCTAGGATCTTGGCGGCATGGGCTTTGAAGTCAAGTAGGCCCATGCCACCATGATGATGAGGGCCAAACATGACCTCTAGCTGTACTGGTGGAGGGCGGCCTGACCAAAGCCAACCTTGTAGCAAAGCATACAGGGATTTGAAGAAGCTTGGGGAGAAGGGGATGGCGTGGGCTCCGAACCAGACTTTGGATAGGAGCATAGAGTTGGCAAGAACAACCCTGCCAGTGAGGGTATTAGGGTGGGCTCAGAGAGAGGCGATTCGCTTCGTCACGTTGTCCAGTATATGGCCCTCCATTACTGCTGACGCGTATCCTCCTGCCTCCAACCACACGCCCAGATGGCGTACCGGTTCTATGGTAGGTCGCGGCACAAAGGGGAGCACCAATGGAGCGGTGTGTTTTGAGTTAGTAAGGCGTGGACTTGGGCGAGCAGCTGGGCTGGGTTGGGAACTACTTGCTGGGGCCCAGCAGTTCTGAAACTGACCAAGGAGGATGATTTCAGTTTTGGAGGCGTTCAGTGCCGCGTTGCTTACCCGGGAATATTCCTGGATGAGGGCTTCAAGCGCGCGTGCATCTTTATTATTAGACACCCCCACCACACAATCATCTGCAAATGCCATCATCTTGACTAGGGTTTGGCCTGGCACATGGACCCCAGTGAGTTGGGCATTCACATTTCGCAGTAGTGGGTCAAGGCTGAAGTTGTATAAGAGTGGGCTCAGGGGGTCCCCTTGTCGCAGGCCCCTTTGAGGATGGACTACATCCATTAGGAAACCTGGGCCGCGCACAGCCATTGTTGCAGATTCTGTGAGCAGCATCACCCAGTTAATGAAGCGGGGAGGTAGGCGGAATTGTTGGAGGCAGGCCCTAAGGTATTCCCAGTTTACTCTATCATAGGCCTTTTGTTGGTCCAAGAATACAAGTGCCCCAGAGGCTGTGGACTGACACACATTAGCCACAGAGTGCAAGTTATCCCAAATCGACCTTCTGGGGATGAAACCGAATTGTTCTGGAGAGATGGTGGCAGATGCTACAGTCCCTAAATGGTTAGCCATGATTTTTGTTAAAATTTTGGTGTCTTTGTTTGTTAGAGAAATGGGGCACCAGTTGGCTAAGTCTAGCCTATCCCCTTTCTTGAAGAGTGTGACTGTAAAAGCCTCATGTCCTCCTGGTAGGAGGCGCGTTTCCAACAGGCTTTGGTTGAGTGAGGCTAGCAGCAATGGGGATATGTATTTAAAATATTTTTTGTAGAACTCATATGGAATGCCATCTGGGCCTGGGCATTTTCAGTTTGGCGCACCGCAAATGGTAGTCCATAATTTGTTTGGAGTAATTAAATTCATTATTTCTGGGTATCAGAAAATGGTGCGGATATGAGCTCTGTCAAGAAATTCCACCATTTCAGCCGGCTGAATTGGTTTGGCTTGGTATAACTCGGAGTAATATCTTTGCGTTTCAATTGCCACTTTGGCCAGTGTGTCCACGATAGAATTATCCGATCTTCGCACCTGTGTGCAGGCCACGCTCTGGCATGGTGCAAAAATTTTTTTGAAGAAGTATGCGGTGCACTTGTCGCCTTTATTGATGCGTGTGGCCCTGTATTGGACACAAACCCGATGTTTGTGTTGCCTTTCAAGTGCATTGAGGTGGGCTGCTGCCTCCGCTCACTTCTGGCCCCATGCAGGGCTATATCCTGAGGCTGGAATGTTGGACTCCAAGTGGGCCAATTCTGCCAGCACACGCAATATAACCACCGATGTGGCTCGTGAGCGTCTGGATGAGAGATGGCAATAGTGGCAGATGGTGTCTTTTTTGAAAGTTGCCCATGTGGAAATGGAATCCGCGCAAAACGGTGCAACAAACGATTTTGCCAAAGTTGCCTCTTCCACCCACGTGGAAAATCCTGGCGACGCTAGCTCTGGGGGGCGGATTTTGTACCAATGTGGGGCCTTTGCAACTGTGACGGGTAAGTGGTATGTTATTGAGACCAGTCAGTGGTCGGAGAATTCCATTTTCATTGTTTTGAAGTGGGAGATGTGGGGTTGGAATTTCACCAGTGCTAGAATAAGGTCAATGCGGGTCATGGACCTTAATTGGCCGTTGTGGATATGGGGACGCATCATGTTTTTGAGCAGTGGGGCATGTTGCAGCAGTGCATCCATTAACCCAAGGGTGGCTTTTAGAACGCGTAGTTCTATGTGACCCTGTGGGGCGTGGGGTGAGGGCGGCCACCGGTCTGTTGGTGAGGTTAGGCTACAGTTCATGTCACTGATTAGGAAAGAATTGGGGGGTAGCGGGAGGGATTTGACCAACGAGAAAAATTCCCAACGCTCTTGTGCACCGTTTGGGGCGTAAATGTTGACAATTGTGTGTGCAACATCAGCCCATGAGAAGGTGACAATGAGCACTCAGTCATTTAGGAATGTTTCTGAAGATGTAAATTTGAAAAAATTGTTTTTCTGAATTAGCACCCCACAGTGCTTCAACCAAAAGGATAGGGATGGTAGGAGCATTGTTTTCCAAGCATCCTCAAAACCTCGTGGACAGTGGGTTTCCTGGATGGCCAGGATATCCACGGGTAAATTATTTTGTAAAAAACTCAGTTTCCTAGCCTGGGATGGGGAGGCCTTGAGTCCGGCGATATTCAGCATCCCTAGAGTGAAGGTTTCCCCATCACACCTTAGGTGTGATTGGGTGGGCCCCTGGCCCACCAGCCTCTTCCAGGTCCCCACGGGCTTTCACAGCAGCACGGGTATTAGCAGCAACGCTATTGGGGTTTTTGTTAATTTTTGCGGAAAGAGTTGCGTTGGCTTTGGCCTTCGCTTTTTGTTTTCCCGACGTCAGACGAATTTTTTGCGGTGCAGATAAGTTTGGTGCACCGTCGAGTGGGGCAAAAAAATTTTTTTGGTTGGGATAGGTCCCAAGTCGGTTTCAACTGGGGCTTAGGTGCAGCGATTGGGTGAGATCAAATCTCCCATCGGATCCTCAGATTGAGTGGCCCATTCGGCTTGGGCCTCCCAATCTGATTAGGTGATGGATTCCCGAGTTGCTTCCGCCACGAAGGTCTCCATGTCCTCCTGGCGTTGTGAGTGTGGGATGGTGGTGGTGACCTTGGCCGCAGTCAGTCCTATGGGCCTGCTTGGCCTTCTTCTGCTCCTGCAGGGAGATGGGCTTTACCAATAGGTATCAGCCTTGTGCTCTCCACGGGAAAGCCTCTTTGGTGCTTACGGTTGGTTCATAGTGTGCCTCTCCGCTGGCCATGGCCGCCGAGGGGTGCTCTTGGAATGTAACGCCCTCTTTAATGGGGCACGCATGTGCCTTATGGCTGAACGCGTCACAGTGGGTGCAAATGGGGGCGCGCTGTCCACGGTTACCCAGAATGGGTGGGTGGTGTGCCCTGCAATATCAATAAAGGTGGAGTGCGGGATCTGGGTTAGGTCCTTCGCGATCTCCTCAGTTGGGGTCAGAACTGCGATGGCTTTGCCAGTACACAGGTGTGGCATCAGCGTGAAACGTTGCATTTTGAAAGATTGTATTTCGCCATATATGGCGAGACCAACTTTCAGGTGTTGCTCCAAAATGTCACGTTTTAACGTAGTAGGCAAAAAGTCAAACGTGAGGAAAATTTGGTTTGATTTTGTCCATCTAGTGTGTTTAGTTTCAATGACCCATTGCCCTTTGGGGAGGTCAACCACTACGCGCACCGCTGCAGCCTCGTCTGCTGCTATTTTGCTTTCAAAACCTAGGTCCAGCCAACTGCGTGACATGGAGTGAGGTGCAACGTACACCGCAGTTGGGAAAATTTTGTGTACGTCTTCACAAAATTTTTCCCATAGGGCCGTTTTTTGGATGTCCAGATACACACAGACTCCGAATTCCACCGACGAAAGTGGCTGGGAATGTGGCGTATTGATGTACTGGTTGCATCGTGCTTGCCACACGAGTATCTCCGGGGAAATTGTGACCGCCAGTTTTTTTAGATTTTTTTCTATTCCGCCAGATTCTCCGGGGCGTTTTCGAACGTTAGAGGCTGTGGGCCTTCCGTCTGCTCCTCTTGCCTTGCTTGCCCAACTGCTCCCAGACATGGGCGCAGACTAATCCCCTCTATGAGATTATCAAACTAGATTTAGTCTTGAATTGAATGGGTTGCAAAAGTGTTTGCAACAAGAAAGAAAAGTTTAATTCATATAATTTACAATCTCTAACATATATATCTCTTTCATTTATTATTTATCAGTTTTTCATTTACTATCTCTCTCATTTACTTGTTATTTTTTCTCTTTATTGGCCATTTTATTGATCTTCTGTTAAACTTTGCTTATACAGAATTATATAAGGCTGGTCTTAACTTTGTTAATTATATAACCATATCTTTTTGTCTTTTCAATAATCTCAAATGGGCCTATCCAGATGCAGTCTAACTTCTATAATCAGCCCAATAAATGAATATTGCAGAAAAAGACCTCATCGCCTACTTTAAACTTATCCACTTGTAACAATTATTTGTATACTTTTTATGTTTCACCTTTTTTACAGCAAAACTGTTATTAAAGGTCTGAACTTGTAACTTTATCAGAGTATTGGCGAGCTTCTCAACATAGTGAGGATAGTTAGGCATGCCAGGTTCCTCTAAGACCAAGTATAAAGGACGGTAGGGCAGGATGCCTTACATATAACAACAGAAAAGGTACCCTCCTGGTATCTTAGTGATATTAGATGTTTTAGGCAAACATGACTGAACTTAAATACAGCTCCATTAAGATAATTTTTTTGGTGTAAATTTTGGTGATATCCACTATTATCCCGGTTAATTACTCAACCATCTTATTAGTTTTAAAAAATTCTCTCTCATTGAAATCATTAAATGCAACAAATTCATTTCAAGACTAGATAAGTTTGTATATGTCTTCAAGGAGATTAGTGTGAACCCAATGTTAGGTAGCAGTTGGGCTAGCAATGTAAAGGGCACAGTATTGGGCTCTTTACCGTCCAAAATTTGTAAACACCCTGGCGACACTGACGGCCTTGATAAAGTTAAAAAGCTAGCAGTGAGTATTTCCCCGGAGATTATAGCCTGGTAAGCATAATGCAACCAGTTCATCAAACATCCGCATTCCCAGCCCCTGTCATCAGTGGATCATGCGGTTTGAGTTTTCCTGGATATTAATCAATTGGCGCTTTATGAAAAGTTCTGTGGAGATGTGCATAAACATTTGCTTAATACAGTATATGTTGCACCGCACTCCATGACCCGTGGTTGGTTGGATTTCATGTTTGAAACTGAAATTTCAGCAGAATGAAGCTGCACAGGTGTGTGGTAATAGATTTCCCAGATGGTTAACAGGTGGTCGAGACAAAGTGCACTCATTGGACCAAGTCAAACCAAATTTTTGTAACCTTTGACTTTTTCCCCACAACAATTAAGTGCACAGTGCTGGAGCTCCACCTCATGGATAAGTTTAAAAGCTATAGGGAACTTCACTTCTTCAAAATGAACACTTTATGATTATGCCAGACCTGTGAAAGGGCAAAGCAATTTTAGAGATCACCCATATGCAGCCATATTGGAAGATTTGACCCAAATTCCCCACACCGCAGTAGTGTTTTTGATGGGCAGGAATCCTGCCCATTCCACATTATGATGGATAGTGCACCCCCTATCTGCTCATTCTTTGATCTTTTGGCCATAAGGCTCACACCTGCCCCTCCAAAGAGGGCTTCACACAAAAAGAAATCCTCCCAATGCAATGGGCAGTGCAGACTCTCATTATAAACTGGCTATTAACACTGACGCCATATTCCCATTAGGAGCATTGGGGTGTTACATTCAGGTCAAACCTGTGTCCTCACAGGAGCGCAAGAAGGCCAAATAGGCCCGCAGAGCAGCGTCCAAGGCAGCTTATATGGTCATTTCCGTTATCCCGCCTACTCAGACCCAGGGTGACATTGAGTCATTCGCTGCTGAAGAGGTTTGAGAATCTACTCATTAATCAGATTGGGCCAACCAACCTGAGGACCCAATGGGGGAGTCAAATTTACCTGAGCAAAATTACCAAGCCTCAATCCAAACAAAGTATACCAACCATTTCCCTCTCAAATTTTTGCCAACCTTTAATGATGCACTGCAGGATCACAGTAACCTGAAAATTTGGCAGAAGTCATATAGCTTTTAAAACCAAGAACCATAAAAACTAGGTGATATTGCCCTAAAGGACTACTATGACTCAGTTGGATCTATTTCCTCCCACAAACGTACTGCCACAACACATGTTGGAAAGAGCTGAAGGATGGGCAAGGGGCCCTTCCCATATCACCTAAGGTGCAATGGGGGAGCTTTCACAATAGTGATTTTGAACAACGCTGGACTCAAGGACTTGTCATCCTAGGCTAGGAAACTGAGTTTTCTAAAGATAATATACCTGTGGACATCCTGGACATTCAATAAACCCACTGTCCACACGGTGCTGAGGACACATGGGCAGCCATGCTCCTCCCCTCCCTTTCCTTTTGCTCGCCACAATGTGGCGTGCTTGTATGCGTGACCCATAGTTTGAAATTTATTTCTAAAAATTTATACCTTGATGGGCATGTGCTTGTAATGTCCTTTTAATGGGCAATGAAGTTCATGCTATTGTTAATATTTATGCTCTGACCTGTGTGCAGGCTCACTGTTAATTACTCTCAATTATAACTTCTTTTCCACTTCCACCTGATTTTGTGGTGGACAACATGAACTGCTGGCCTAACCTAGCCACCGACCGCTAGCCTTCTGCGCCTACCCCCCATAGGGCATGTCAAACTACGCATTCTAAAAGCCACTTTGAGGCTTGTTGATACCCTCCTCAGACATGCAATGCTACTTTCCAATATGTCCCGCCCCCATGTGCACAACGGTCTTCTGAGTTCTATACCCCGCATTAACCTTAATCTTGCCCCATTAAAATTTTGGTCCCCGCTTGCACACTTTATGATGACAAATATTGCTTTCTCAACCACAGGTTGGTGTCGATTTTCTTCACTTTTTGCAACCAGTGGCACAGGTGCCAAAGTGGAGAAAACTTCATCCAGCCAAGTTCACGTCGCCCAAGTTTTCATCTCAAGTGGTCTAAAACTTTGGCACCAGAGTTAGCCACCCTGTTCTGTGTGGACTCGCTTACTACCTGGTCAACCTTCAAAGTGAACATCATCTTTCAGGCACACCACCTCTCATTGCGTCACTCTCAGGCTGCCTTATCAGTCTTTAAGTGCATGCTTGTATAAGTGGCCCACCTGGAGTCTAATCTCTTTGATGCAGGCTACATCCTGGCTTGGGGTCGCAAGTAGAGAGGTGTCTGCTTGCCTCAACGCACTGGTAAGGAAATAAAAACATTGCATTTGTGTACTGTATAAAGCAAAAGAATATAACAGTGGATGACACGTGCTCCACCTATTGTTTCTGTAAATTCTTCACACTACGACAGAGCATGGCTTGCATACAGGTGAGGTGGCTGGACCACTTCATCATAGAAACACCAGCCAAAGTGGCAATCAAAGTTTGAAACTATAACTCTTGATTGTATTGATCCAATCCAGTTGATCTGGCAAAAGTTTTAGAATTTCTTGAAAGCGCACATATCTGCACTGTTTCCCGCTTTATGGAGTTGATGAATTTAATTTCTCAAGATAAACTCTGGTATGCTATTCGTGGTGCACCACAAAGGAAATTGCTAGGTCCAGAAAGAATTCCTTATGAGTTCTATAAGAGATGTTTCAATTATTTCTCCTCTTTGTTGCTAGCCTCGATGAACCAGTGCTTGTTGGAGGCGCGCCTCCTTCCTGAGGCCAGGAGGTGTACACTATAACGCTGTATAATTAAGGGATAAACTGGAAATAGTGAACTGTTGCCACCATATCATTTACTAACACCAATACTAAATTATTTCTTAAGATTATGACCAACCACCTAGGGGAAGTTGCCTATGCTATCATCTCCTCTGAGTAATTTGGGTTCATTTCCAGGCGGTCTATATGGGACAACGTACACATTGTAGCCAACGTCTGCCAATCCATGGCTGCTGGAGCACTTGTTTTCTTAGACCAGCAGAAGGCTTATGATAAGGTCAACTGAGATTAACTCAAAGCCTGCATCCACAAGTTCCACCTCCCCCATGAGTTTATTAATTGGGCGATGTTGCTTATGGAGTCCACCACAATGGCTGTGCGTGGCCCTGGCTTCCTCACTGACTTAGTTCGCCCCCAAAGGGGCCTCCGCCAAGGGGAACTTTTGAGCCCACTCTTATATGACTTCAGCCTCAACCCACTTTTACGCAATGTGAATGCCCGCCTTACTGGTGTCCATGTGCAAGTCCAAGCACTGGTTAAGATTTTGGCGTTTGCTGATGATTGTGTGGATGGGGTGTCTAACAACCAAGAATCACGCGCGCTAGAGGCTACTATCCAGGACAACTCCTGGGATAAGTAGCGCCGCACTTAACACCTCCAAAACTGAATTTATTCTCCTTGGCAGGTACCAAGCCCGCTGGTCACCAGCTCCCTGGTACCTCCCTGCTTCAGCAGCTAGATCACAGGTTGAATTGCCCTGTCCACCCCATACCGCCCCACTAGTGCTCCCTCTTGTGCCAAGACCCACTGATGGTCTAGTACGCCATTTGGGTGTGTGGCTGGAGGCAGAGGGTATGCCTCATCAGTAATGGAGCACCACATCCTCGACAATGTTGCAAAGTGCATCGCGTCCATCAGAGCCCACCAGATTATCATTCCAGGCAAGGTTGTGCTTGCCAACTCTATGCTCCTGTCCAAAGTCTGGTTTGTAGCCCATGCTATCGCTTTTTCTCCTCTTTCTACACATCTTTACACGCCCTCCTTTAAGGGTGGCTTTGGTTAAGCCGCCCACCAAGAGTGCGCCTGGATGTCATGTTTGGCCCTCGCCATAGTGGTGGTATGGGTCTTCTATACTTCAATGCCCATGCCACAAAAACTTGGCACCTGGATCGCTGCAGTCACCAATCTCACAATTCCCACCCAACACTGGTCGCACGTGGCATGATACAACTTTTCTCGTGCCATAGGCCTCCATAACCCACTAAGCCTAGATCTCTTCTTACATATATGACAACTCACCCATCAATGCAGGCCAGCATTGGACCTTTGTCCATTTTAAAAGGATTCTACTTAATATGAGGAGTGAAGAATGGAGGATCAGTATCAGCAGGTATACCCCGCAGAGGGTCTTTTAGTCCCCAAATCAAACAAGAAGTCAAAGGCAAGCGGTTCTGAAAAATTTGATACCCAGGAAGTCCCTTAACATGGTCATAGTGGATTATCTGGATATGTTGGACATCCCATACTCCCTAGAAACCCAGACAGACATCTGGAAGTACACCTACCACCCTCTTTTACAGCCACAAGATCGTTCCCATGTGTGGCGCTGCTTTAAATGGGTGTATCATACTGCAGAGCGATCCAACGCATCACACTCCTCATGTGTTGTGTGTGACCAATATGGGGCTTTGGTCCACCACATGGAAGAGTGCCCACCATCAAAAGCGATCTGGCGCGAGGTTCAGAGTCTTTTTTGCCTGGAGAAAACACAGACCAGCAGCCTATTTAAGAACATCTTCGCATTGTCCTTGAATTCCCCTATATGATCCTCCCTCTGAGCCTTAGTGGTTGCAATTGCTATTTGGACTATCCGCATGGTTGTCCTGGATGTCATTTCAGGCTATACTTCCACCCTCCAGGAAGCTGTACGCCGATTCCAGTAGCACCTTATGGACCACAATCAAGCATGGTTGTTTGGATATATACCATCCCGTCAACGCCAGATGGTCTCATCCTAGTTCCCAGTATGGTTCATCATTTCAGACCCTTTCCTTAATATGTGATCAATAATGGCGCAAGCCTCTACTCACGATGCCCCTCTCCCTTTAATTGGCGTTCCCGCTGGCAACAGGAGATAGCTTAGCTTCTCTGGGGTGCCTCTAGCGTATTTAGTGTTTGATTATTATCACATATTGGAAGTGTTTGTCTCATAGTCGGTTTTCTATGAATTAAATTTAAAATTTGAAATATTATTAGTTTAAAATTATAGGGAGCAGAAAGCACGTCTCTTGCTCCTATCAATTGGTTGAGCTTTGTAAAGACATGGGCAGTAAAATTACATCCATTATGATTAAGTATATTTTGTAGACGCCCATGGATGTGAAGGGTGCTCTTATGGATGACGTTAGCTGTAGTTGCTGTTCCCACTTCCCAAAAAGCATTATCTTCGACTATTTAGTCAAGTCTTCAATTGCCACAATAATGTATTTGGGTTTTTGGTTGCTGGTGGGAAGAGTCCAATGACATTAGTAGACAATGTATATTATTCAAACTGGTCCAAACAAGCTGAAAGGATGTTCTTTTTTAATAGTTTTGCCTTGGCAATCCTAACAACACTCTAGTATTTCCTGAATGTCACAATGCATTGACTCCCAATTATAAACCTAACTGATGTTCTCCTTTGTCTTCTTAAAACCACCATGCCCTATGGCCTTATGGGTTGTTATTATGTTGATTATATTGCTGATGGCCTCAGGATAATGAACTTTCCCCTTCAATAACCTTGTAAAGTGCCTTGTTCTCAAATATTATGTCTTGTTGTAGATCTGATAATAACTTTTGGATGAATTCTGTATTATCCTGAACTCTCCACTGATCATCTCCTTAACAAAGAAGGTAGCAGATCTAAGTGTTGTAATAGTGGGCAAACGAAATAGGCAGTCAGTGGTTTGATGCTTACCCTTACACAATGCATAATCATGTAATTTAGCTTTAAAGCTTTAACGCCTAACGGGATAATCAGCCCTCAAGTTTTTTCAAGTTGTTCAACCTTCTTAAGGACGCATGGTTGGTAACAACGGGGAGGGAGTGCTGTGAATATAAACCCCAAATTGCTTGTAAGCATATATGATCACCAATCTTTTTCATTATTTTATTATGTAGTTTCTCTCAGGAACGTTTATTATCCAACTAGAAAAGATGACAGGCTGTTCTTCGCCATCCTCTCCTATCTAAAGTAACATTACTCCAGCTAACCTGAATTAGGCATTAATCTGAATAGTAAATCTGTAATTGTCATCCAGATATTGTAAGATTGGATCCACTAGTAGTGCTTAATAAAGTTAATCAAATGTCTCATGGCAAGCCAATATAAAGTTGTAGTGGACCTTATCCTTGAGTAAATGGAAAAGTGGTTCCACAAGTTGTACACAAATAGTAAAACATTGGCAATAATAGTAATAATGACTATTAAAAGTTGGATATTTTCCTCAACTTAGGTCATTTCATTTTTATTGCATCTAACTTGAACGACTGTGGCCAAAGTCCTTCTTTATTAATCATAAAGTCAAGGTATTCTAGTTGATCCTAAAATAATTGGCATTTTTCTGGGCTTGATTCTTAAATTGGCAGCCGCTAACCGTTTTAAACCTCCTCTAAGTGTTTCAGGTAGTCGTCAAAAAGTGTGACTGAAGACATTAATGTCATCAATGTACACTAATATATGACAGCTTCAAATACCCTAGGATCATATTCATGGCTCTCTGAACATAGCCAGGATATTGCATATCCCTTGCGGCATCTTTATCAGCTGAAATATGCCCTCTTGTGTTATTATTGCGCACTTTTTATGCTCCTCTTTGTGCTAGTCAATTTGTCAATATTTGCTTATGAGGTCCATTGAAAATATTTGTATTCCCTAGCCTGTCCAAAGAATTAAAAGATCTCTGAAGAAAATAAATCCTTCTTTGTGATATTGTTTAGTTTCCAGCATCCAATAATAACCCAATTGCTTATTTCTTTTTTACTATCAAATTGGTGCGACCAAAGGACTTTTTGATGGGATTAGCATGACGCGATCAAGAATCTCTTTACTTTCCTTAAAGACAACTTCTTTTGAGGCTATTAATCATCTAATTGGTGTAATTAAATGGGTTTGTGATCTCTGGTATCAATAGTGTGAATTACATTACTAGCCTAACCTTGGTCAAAATAATCTTTTTTGAAAAAGTTGCCAATATATTGAGAATTCCTGAAATTGACTCTTTTTATGGGTCATTCAGACTACCCAATCCAGCCATTGAAATGACATTATTAACGCCAATTTTTACATGTCAGGAAGCCATTTTCGTCAAGGGTTTCAAATTTTGAAACTGAGTGAATTTCAGCGGTAGGAAAGAGATGTAGGTAGGTAATAATAAGATGTCTCTTAATTGTTATGGCCAATTTTGTAGGTTTGAGCATATGATATGGATTACTTCATGTGTTAGAATATTAATAGCAGGTGCAATACAGGCTCCAATTGTGATCTAGACCATAATATCTTACTGTAAAGCCCTTTCATAATTATAATGTCACCCATTAGGGATGACTATTTGATTTTCAGAAAAAAACTGTGACTATTTGTTTGATAAAAGCGATATTCCCTTTAACTTGCAAGTCTATGTTGAAAATAATTAAATCTTTAAGCGGTATTTGACGCACTCAATTGGGATTAATCCATCCTTTTAAAACATATATTTTAATAGGTTGTGTTTTTTCTAATCACACTCACATCCTTGTTAAAGTATAGTGGGAATATTCCGACCAGGGGTTTTGAGTCTGTCATCTTTATGGTTTTGTAGCAACGTTAATTTTTTTCAGAATATTAGTCCTGATTAAGATATGGTACTTTCTATTTGGCAATACTTTGGCAGGCGCTGTCACTACAATAGATCTAAACGTAAAAGTAGGTCTGTATGCTCCTAGCAACTTAGTTATATTTGCTCCTGCCATGTCATATTCAATGCAATGACAACATTAGGCGCTATCTTCAGCTTTTTAACCAATTGTATACTGACAATGTTAATAGAAGCACCCCTATCAATGATATCCCATAATCCAACTTTTATATATGGCTATATCCACATATTTACATTCATAATAGGTTTCAAATTCTTTTAATATGTAAATACTATAGTTGTTGCCTTGTTCTATGTGTAACTTCAGACTCAAGCAGATATCTGGAAAGATATCTGCCAAGGTCATCATCAGAATAGCCACTTGTATATCATGGATGGAATACAGATCATTGGATCATTTGATGTGGCAGTATATCCCTTGATTAACAATCTGTTGCATTTGGGGTTTAGACACTTCGACTTAGGCTTCTTTGGTATTTTATAAAGGTTTATCTCTTTTGTTTTTGCCTTGATAATAGCAATTAGGACATCATTGGCCACAATATGATGGAGATTATCTTCAGCCACCTCATTAGACATAAAAAGCTTGTTTGGGTTAGAGGGACTGGTCTTGTGAACATTGGTGGGGTAAAGCATTCCGCCTCTACTCTACCTGATCTTTTGCCACATTATCATCTTTGTTAACCTTTATGGTAACATATACTTCTTGTTTCTAATCTGTCCATCTGTATCATTGGCTGGCAAAATCCCCCTTTTGATCACAATTGTGGCAAGTAATTGGTACTTGTGATGTTCTGTCTTTTTATTTGTGTATTGGGGGTTTTCTCTTGGTTAGCCATATTATTATTTTTGGGCCCAGAAGTCGAAATTTTTGCTAAATCTTGAGAAAATTATGGACTTAAATGCTGCTGGCGCAGAATCTAAAGTAATAAGGGAGCTCTTGAATTCCAAAGTTACATTAAAGGGCTGGTATCAGGGAATGGAGCAGGGCACAATAAGGATCTATAGCATGCAAAATCAATCTTCACACCAAAACCAGTCATTTAATTAACCCATCTATAATGTATTTTGTGTTAAACCTATCACTGAAGACTTTAGTAGCATTATTTCGCTGGATTCTAATATTAATAAGAATAGCTTTTTGGGCTGCTAGTCTAATTAGCCCTCCAAATTCTTGTACTATAGCATTTTTGTCATCTTCATAGGATCTTCTATCACTCAAATAAGGCATGAAAAGGTCACAGCTATGGTAATCAAGCGATTTGATCATTGTAGACTCCTTTACATAATCTGATGCCAGTCATGAGGACGTTTTGAATCTTTGATGAATTTGTGAACATTCCATATTTGTTTTGTTTTAGCCAATTTAGAGGTTTAAGTATTCACGGATTGATTATGGAAAAGGTGTTGCGCTTCTTCTAGTATAGAAAGTTTTGGTAAAGACTCAGTTAAAATTGGCCCTTGTTCCTGATGGGTATTATTGGGAGACATATTTAAAGGCAGAATATTAGGCATGATTTGGATGTCTGAATTGTTAGTTTCTGCATCAGTATCAATCCCAAATAATTTGACTTCATGATATTGCTCCTTTTACTTGATTCTGATTCTTAATTTTGGACTAAATTATGTTATTAAGATGTTTCCTGCCCATGTTGCTGGAGCTTTATCCATTAAACCCGCCTAAGGCTGGTGAAACATTAGTAACTATTCTCCATGAGGGGTTTGACCTATTTTTTAAGGTCTTTGCATTCTTTTTAAAGGGAACTTGGTGTGCCATAATGTGTTTAATATCCTTGGTCAAGCTTTCTACATGAGAATTTGTTTTAAGTACTTTTGTTCTTTTTTAGCACTAGGTGATCCCAACTTAATGGTGGATACACAAATCTTAGATACATTTTGTTCCAAGTTTTCCTTTTTACTGAGTAATTTCAGCGTTCTTGGCTTGCAGAACTGACATTACTAACCAATTTAAAAATCACCTTTATCTGACAATTTAATTCATTCTTATTTGGCATTGCTGGTAACACAACAAAATAATTGGTTATTTTGTATAACGCCCACCTCAGTTCAAACATACTCATCAAATTAAACATGCATTTCTTTTAAGTCTAAATGATTTCTGCAGCCTAAGGTATTATCTCAACTAAGGCGTTCTGTCTGACATGACAAATAATCTGAATGGATTTACAGCTTCTGACAGCGGTAATTAACATTTTTCACACATTTGCAAGACAATTCATCATGAGAAAGGACTTCTGCGGCTACTTTTTGAGACTCTATGTTAGACTTTGTTTTGTAGATTGTTTAATCTTTAGGGTGCGTCATTTAATTGTTTGGTATAAACTACAATTGACTTTTGGACTTCAGCAAAACTTGAATCAATTTCTTATGTAGGCTTGAATTGGAAGATCATCCTTCCTCTTGGACATAGTGGATTCTGTGAGTTCCAGATTCTGTCTGGTAATAATATGCTGTGCGTGCATAATTAAGA
This sequence comes from Massospora cicadina, assembly GCA_022478985.1. Classification (NCBI taxonomy): domain Eukaryota; kingdom Fungi; phylum Entomophthoromycota; class Entomophthoromycetes; order Entomophthorales; family Entomophthoraceae; genus Massospora; species Massospora cicadina. Next base: position 101,256 of record JAKSZP010005263.1, on the reverse strand, counting down.
TTGCGCAAAGCTAACCAGGAGTTTATTAGTTACTTTTCTGCTTATAGGAATTCTGGAAAAAATTCCCATGGTCGCCTCACAATACCTCATATATATCTTCATCTTATGACTGATCTTTAAAATAGTAGAACAAACCAAATAAGTGTCAACTTATGACGTAGCTATCTTGATTCTGTAATATAAAGTATCCATCATTTTTTACACTTTTAGATGTAATTTAAATTGGGCCTGATAAGCTTTTCTCCTCGTTGCAATCACTTTTGCAACTTATTTAATTCAAATTTAAATTTAGTTTGATACTTTCACAGAGGAGATTAGTCTGCGCCCATGTCAGAGAGCAGTTGGGAAAGTAAGGTAAGAGGCACAGGTGGTAGCCCATGACCTCCAACGTTCGAAAATGCTCCAGAGAAACTGGCGGATTAGATAAAAATAAAAAAAACTGGCGGTTACTATTTTCCCAGAAATCCTCACTTGTCAGGCGCGATGTAACCAGTACATCAACACGCCGCACTCTCAACCACTCTCATTTGGTGGAATATGGAGTTTGGGTGTTCCTGGATATTAAACAAACAGCGTTATGGGAAAAATTTTGTGGGGATGTGCACACTCATTTCCCAACTGCGGTGTACATCACACCTCACTCCATGTCACATGGTTGGCTGGATCTCAGTTTCAAAAACAAGGAGGCAGCAGATGAAGCTGCTGCAGTGCGCGTAGTGATCAACCTCCCTGAAGGGCAGCGGGTCATCAAAACCAAGCGCACCAGATGGACAAAATCCAACCAAATTTTCCTCACGTTTGACTTTATGCCCACTACAGTCAAGCGTGTTATTCTGGAGCAGCATCTGAAATCTGGTCTCACCATATATGGCGAAATACAATCATTCGAGATGCAACGCTTTATGCTGATGCCACACCTGTGCACCTGCAAAGCCATTGCATTTCTGACCCCAACTGAGGAGATTGCAAAGGACCTAACCTAGATCCCGCACTCCACTTTTACTAAAATTGAAGGGCATACCACCCACCTTTTCCAGGTAACCATAGACAGCGCACCCCCCATCTGCACCCACTGTGACGCGTTTGGCCATAAGGCACACGCATTCCCCACCAAGGAGGGCATCACATTCCAAGAGCATCCCTTGGTGGCCATGACCAACGGGGAGGCTCACTATGAACCAACTACCAGTACCAAAGAGGCTTTCCCATGGGGAGCACAGGGCTGCTACTTATTAGTAAAGCCTGTCTCCCCTCAAGAGCGAAAGAAGGCCAAACAGGACCACAGGGCCGCGGCCAAGGAAGCAGCCAAGGTCGCCTCCGCTATCCCACACTCCCAACGCCAGGAGGACATTGAAACCTTCATGGCAGAAGCATCTCAGGAATCCCTCAACCAATCAGATTGGGCTTCTCAAGCCAATTGGGCCACCCAATCTGAGGATCTGATGGGTGACTCAATATCACCTGACATTTGCAACCAAGCCCCGATTGGAACCAATTTGGTCTCCAACCTACCTGAAAAAAGATTTTTTTGACCCAAACATTGGTGCACTGAACTCGTCCGCACCACAAAAAATTTGTTCAACAGCGGGTAAACCAAAAGTGAAGGCAAAAGCCAACCCAAACTTGTCTGCTAAAATTAACAAATCTTCCAATAGCGTTGCTGCAAACACCCATGCTGCCGTGAAGGCCTGTGGGGATACAGAGGAGGCTGGTAGCCAGGGTGCACACCCCCTCACACCTAAGGTGCGATGGGGGAAGCCTACACTTTAGGGATGTTGAATATTGCTGGACTCAAGGCCTCGCCATCCTGGGCTAGGAAACTGAGTTTTTTACAAAAAATTTACCCATGGACATCCTGGCCATCCAGGAGTCCCACTATCTGCGAGGTTCTGAGGACACTTGGAAAACCATGCTCCTCCCTTCCCTATCCTTTTGGTCTGAGCACTGTGGGGGTGCTTGTTCAGAAAAACAATTTTTTTAAATTTTTATCATCATAAATTTTCCTCAATGGCTGAGTCCTCATTGTCACATTTTCGTGGGCCAATGTGGTGCACGCTATTGTCAAAATTTATGCCCCAACCTGTGCATGAGAGCGTCGGAAATTTTTCTCATCAGTCAAATCCCTTCCATTACTCCCTGACCCTTTTGTAGTTGGTGACATGAACTGTTGGTTAAACACATCCACAGACCGTTGGCCTTTCTCATCCCACGCCCCCCAGGGTCATGTAGAACTTCGCGTTCTAAAGGCCACCCTCAGGTTGATAGATGCACTGCCGCGGCAAGCTCCACTGCTTGAAAACATGATGCGCCCCCATGTCCACAATGGCCAATTAAGGTCCATGTCCCACATTGACCTTATCCTCATGCCGGTGAAATTTTGATCCCATATTTCCCACTTCCACACATCAAAAATCAATTTCTCTGACCACCGGCTGGTCTTGATAACCTACCACTTACCCATCACAGTGGCTAGAGCTCCGCATTGGTGTAAACTCCGCCCACCCAAACTCGCATCACCAGGATTTTCCACATGGGTGGAATCAGCGACTTTGGCAAAAGAGTTTATTACACCATTTTGCGCGGACCCAATTTCCACATGGTCAGCCTTCAAAGTGGATACCATCTGCCATGCTCGCCATCTCTCCTTTCTAACGCTCATGAGCAACATTGGCCATCATCTCGCGCGCTCTGGCAGAGTTGGCACACCTGGTGTCCAACATCCCAGCCACAGGCTACAGCCCAGCTTGGGGCCAGAAATGGGCAGAAGCAGCCACCAACCTCAATGCGCTTGAAAGGCAACACAAACATCAGGTTTGTATTCAGTACAGGGCCAAACACATTATAGAGGGCGGCACATGCTCTGCTTATTTTTTTAAAAATTCTTCACACCACGCCAGAGCGTGGCCTGCACACAGGTGTGGAGGTCATACAATTCCGTTACAGATATGCCAGCTAAAGTGGCAATCGAAATACATAAGTATTACTCTGAGTTGTACCAATCTGATCTAATTCAGCCGGCCAAAGTGGCGAAATTTCTCAATAGTGCTCACATCTGCACCGTATTCCAATACCTGTAGTTAATAAATTTGATTACTCTGACCGAACTCTGGTCCACTGTCCACGGTGCACCAAAACGGAAATGCCCAGGCCCTGATGGCATTCCGTATGAGTTCTATAAGAAGTACTTCATATTTATATCCTCACTGTTGCTTGCCTCCCTTAACCAGAGCCTTCTGGATACACGCCTTCTACCAGGAGGGCAAGAGGCCTTCACCATCACACCTTTCAAGAAAGGGGATAAGCTAGACCTAGCCAAATGGTGCCCCATTTCTCTAACTAACATGGATACAAAAACTTTAACTAAAATCATGGCTAACTGTCTGGGGATTATAGCCTCTGCCACCATCTCCCCAGAACAATTTGGTTTCATACACAGAAGGTCAATTTGTGACAATTTGCACTCTGTGGCTAATGCAAGCCAGTCCACAGCCTCTGGGGCACTAGTGTTCTTGGACCAACAGAAGGCATATGATAGAGTAAACTGGGAATACCTCAGGGCCTGCCTCCACCACTTCCGCTTACCCCCTTGCTTCATCAACTGGGCGATGATGCTTATGGAATCTGCAACAATGGCAGTGCGTGGCCCTGGCTTCCTCACGGAAGTAGTCCGCCCTCAAAGGGGCTTACGCCAAGAGGACCCCCTTAGTCCACTCTTATACAACTTCAGCCTTGACCCACTACTTCGAAACGTGAATGCCTGCCTCACTGGGGTCCATGAACCAGGCCAAGCCCCAGTCAAGATGATGGCGTTTGCAGATGATTGTGTGGTCAGGGTGTCCAATAATCAAGATGCACGCGCGCTTGAAGCTCTCATCCAGGAGTATTCCTGGGTAAGTAATGCTGCACTGAATGCCTCCAAAACCTAAATCATCCTCCTTGGTCGGTATTAAACCAGTTGGGCCACAGCGACTAGTGCCCAGATTAGCAAATCTACTCGCACACATTCTCGCCTTCCCTGCTCACCCCACACTGACCCACTTGTGCTCCCCTTCGCGCCACGCCCTACCATAGGGCCTGTCCGCCATCTGGGCGTGTGGATGGAGGCAGGCGGGTATGCCTCAGCAGTAATGGAAAGTCATATTCTAGACAACGTGACAAAGCGCATCGCCTCCCTCAGAACCCACCCTACTTCCCTTACAGGCGGAGTTGTTTTAGCAATTCTATGCTCCTCTCCAAAGTCTGGTTTGGAGCCCACGCCATCGCCTTCTCCCCAGGTTTTTTCAAATCTATGAATGCTCTTCTACAAGGGTGGCTCTGGTTAGGCCGCCCACCGCCAGTGCGGCTTGAGGTCATGTTTGGCCCTCGAAGTCATGGTAGCATGGGCCTGCTCGACCTTAAAGCCCATGCTGCCAAGATCCTGGGCACCTGGATTGCGGCTGTCACCGCCCCTACGCTCCCCTCCCAAAACTGGTCCCGCGCAGCCCACTCCAACTTCTCCTGCGCCCTGGGCCTTACCAATCCGTCAAACTCTCACTCCTTGATGAAATATCTGGCTTCCCACCCATTGGCCACAGGTCCTCACAGTTCTAAACCACTTTCAAATGAATCCTCCTCTCCATGCGGAGCGCTGAGTGGAGAATCCGTGTTTGTGGACACACAGTACAGAGAGGCCGCCCCTCTTCTCAGTTCACTCAAGAGATACAGGGGCTACCCATTCAAGATGGCTTGATCCCCACACAGCCCCATGTCCTATCCAGGGTGGACTACCTGGACATGATGGACATCCCTTATTCCCTTGAGACCCAGAATACTATTTGGAAATACGCACACCACCCTCTGTTGCAGCCTCATATCTGTTCCCATGTGTGGCGCTGTCTGAGGCGGGTGTACCATATGGCTGAGCGCTCTAACGCTTTGCACTCATCCTGCATAATGTGTGGCCAGTATGGAACGCTGTTCCACCGCCTGAAGAAGTGCCCTACCTCTAAAGCGATATGGAGTGAGGTGCAACGTCTGCTTTGTCAGGATCAGACACATTCCTTTAGTTTGTCTAGGGATATGTTTGCTTTATCTATGGTCTCCCCTCTTCCAGCCTCCCTCCGTGCTCTGGTGGTCGCAATCGCCATGTGGACTATCCACATGATTGTCTTGGATGCCATCACAGGCTCCACCCCCACCCTCCCAGAAGCTGTCCACAGATTCTGGTCCCATTTGGTGGACCACTTTCAAGCATGGATGTTTGGGTACCTCCCACTGCGTTGCTGTCAGCTGGTCTCCTCCTGGTTCCCATTTTGGTTCATCAACTCGGACCCTTTCCTCCACATGTGTTCAATTGTGATTGCGGCCCCTTTACACGTTCCCTCCTCCTCCCCATAGTGGCGTTCCCGCTGGCAACAAGAGAGAGCATCGCTTCTCTGGGGTGCCTTTCCTGATACTAAGTTTCGTTTTCTCTCATATTCACATCCAGAAGTGTCCATCCCCTGGTCAGCCTTCCCCACAATAAAATTAAAATTTAAATTGGGCCTGATATAAAGGGTGGTTAGCCTGGCAGGGTGATTCCTGCTTCCTCCCTAGTGTAGGTTTTGTACAATACAATTTTGAAATCTGTACTGGCTACAAAAAACCTCGGTGTGGTATATTTGCCCCAAGGTCAACCCACCTAAAATACTATTGATTGGGCCTAATGTGTCAATATGCCCTCCTCCAACCGTGATTAGATTTAAAAAAAGATGTATTCTCCTTGGTATCCTGGAGGTTGGTATAAAATACTCTGTGAGTTCTCTACACTTGCCTCCATTTCTTTATTACTATATCTTCTGGCAAAAATTATTAGTTTTGGTCCTGATTGTTCATATTAGAGAGCTTTCTTAAGTTTTAGTAAGCACCACTTATCAAATTTGAGAGTGACTCGCTTATTAGTTAAAATTCTGCTTCCTGAAGTTACAAAGAAATATGGTTGGTCTATCTTTAATTTTCTTATGTGTCTTACAGTATTTTTAACCATATGGAAGCTCACAAGGCCTAATTTCAATATATGACTCTTTTGGTCTTTTCTTGGAATATTGTACCTACAAGATCGGGAATTTCTACTGACTAAGGTTAAGGTACAAGCTTTGAAGCCTTTTCTCTAACAGTTTAGTAAACAATTCTAAAAGGAACTTAACACCAAAACACTGTTACCAAAACTAGTAAGATTATGAGAGAATAACATATTTCTAAGCATAATGATGATATGATGATAATTTGCCCAGATGATGATTTGCTTCTTTTATTTGTTGGCCAGGAGCCAGTAATTTATATCTCTCAATCATCACCTGTTCATAGTCATCTTTTAGATTAGTTTATCCATAACATGCCAATCCTCTTCTGACCATAGCTTGATTACTAATAATTTTCCCAATATATAGTTTTGCTTTTATATTAACTTCATTACAACAATCCCTGCCCAATCTATCATTTTGCTCTCATGTTGGGAGGATTTTAGGCGTAATATGGCACTACTGGGGTACATACTTAGTATATGACCAGTCTGATTAGAGTTTTATAATATAAATGACGAAATGCAAAAGTAAGGGAAAAATAAACATCAATTGTAAATATTGACATACTCCTAATCAGGACGTCAGCAGGCCTCACAATACAATAGGTACTCCCTATCCAGGCTGTCCATGTTTAAGTGCTTTATAGGAAAATACATAGATTGACATACATCTCGTCTCATTGCGTTATTATCAATGCACTGGTAGAGTAGGTGCAATATACTGGTGCCGTAAGACCCACTTGTTGCACCCAAGTGAGCCTCAAGATCGGGCATGCTTTTAATGTCATAACTGATAGTAGCATCAATAACAGGGAAGAAGGTGACTTAATCAAGGTGGTTTTAAGGAGAACTAATATCAGATTAAGCTGATAGATGGGATGGATTCAGGGATCAGTTAATGGGAGTAATCTATTAGCATTGATGGTTTTCTCAAAGGGTTTACTAATAAAGTCATTTATCAAAATCTAACTGTGGCAAAGGTGCTGATATCTTTTGGGTTATGCATGTCATTGGACCAAACTTGGAAACTGTCACAACTTTTTTGACTGCTTTATTAGCAAACTGGTGGAAAAGAGGTGTTATTTTTTGCATATGGGGTGCATGGTGGTGGGGAGAACAGGAGGTTGAAAGCCTTCAGCCAAGGCAGCAACATATTTTGCAACTGTATATTAGAGAGGGCAACACTCAGGGGCTAAAACTGCCTCTTTGGTGATTTTGTGATCACTTAGAAATGTGCTGGTATCAGGGTGTTTTGAAAAATGTTAAGGTGTGAATTGAGCTGCATATTTGGCATTGAGGTACATTTTGATACAAGACTTTCACTATGTTAGAGTAGGATTATATTATTTAAAAACTTCCTCTAAGTTATCCCCGGTATTTTTAATTGAAGATGACTAGTTTTTTGCCATATGGATGGTCTGGGTGGATGGCTGAGTGGAGGTTGTAAGAGTTTTTTGGGGTCCATTCAGGCCCTGATTGGCTGTAGGAGGATATTAGGCTTGGTGAGCTGGTTTCTTATTGGTGGATGCAGGGGCATCTGCAGTTATCGCCTTGTGAAGAGGAGGGATATTGTGCCCATTTAAAAGAAAGTAGTTGGGTGGCAGGGTTCATCAGGAAAGAGGTTGGGCGTGTGGGCCAAAGCTTAGCAAAGAAGTGGCAATGTCATTTTGAATGGTCCAAATTATAACAAAGGTCAAATGGTGCGCTCTCCATCTACTCAAACTTAGAGATGATGGACAGGGGCAGAAGGAACATTGTTGCGAGGTGAAGTGAGAGGGAATTTTAAGTAGAAACATGGCGGATAACTATAAAGGTATGAGGGCCCATCAGCTGGTTGGCTTCAATGAAAACCACAGATTGCAGAATGGGTTTGGAGCCATCTGCCAATGATATAACAATTTGCTCCTTGTGCAATAAATTAGGGGAGTGGGGGAGGCTTTAATTGAACCAAAATCTTGTATAATCAGGAATCTGGGTTCAAGTAGTTAAGAGGGGGCCCTGAAATATCAGGGGAGTGGAAACTTCAAATGCAGCATCAGCTTCACTCATAAGCCAAGGTCAAATTACTATTAGAGTGGAGGAAGCCAATGAAGCCATCAGCCTAATAATTGCCTGAGAGAACTTTGATAAATCTGTTTATCATTTAAATGGAACAGCGTGCCATATAAAACCAATGGTTAAATCGCATATGGCTCCAGGGGAGCGAAAGAGGGCTACAAGGCAACGCTTGGGCTTTAATGAGATGGAGGGCTAATTCCTTAGGCAGGACAAAGCACCACAATAGTTGGGGGCTATCAGAGTCTGCCTAAGCATATTTTGGCAAAAAAATAAAAAACGCTAGGAGGTGGCACTATAATGCCCCGCATAGGGGCAGCAGGCATTAAGTTCATTGACGTAAGGTTAGTGGATAGGGTAAATGTTAAAATCCTGGCTTTTTCAAAGATTTTAAAGAATGTCTTAACAGATAGTTCCCAGAGATTAACTGCAAAGGTTTGTTATGTGCACAATTCACGTTCCTTGATAATAATTGATAAGTTATTGATAATAGTATGATGAATATTATCCATAGTTAATTAGATAAACTCAATATAGTCCAACGCTAGACCTTGTCAGGTGAACAGAAAGTAAAAATTAGAATGGCCTGCCAGCCCAGATGCCAGAGCATCCAAACAGCAAACCAGAATGTCCTGAGGCACTGCTGCTGATATGATGAATATGGAACCAGAAAAGAGTTCTACCAATATTTGCTGGTGAGCTAGAATTTCATATAGGCACAGATTAAAGTACCAGATGCACATGGCTGTTAATTCTGAGGGGTATGAGATCATCGGGGTTTAAGGCAGCCTAATTTTTAACATGTAAAAACTAATTTTTGAGAAGAATTTTTAATAATAATTTAAGAAAGAAAAATCAACTAACAATTTTCTCAGTGCGATGTGACTGATTAAATAGTAGTCAAATTGGGGGAAACAAGCCAGAATCAGGTCCCACAAATTTGACCTAACTGGCGAATTATTCAGGAATGGGCAGGTTAGTTCCTTGAGAACTGACATCGCATAATTTGGCAGTGGCTAAGTTGCTTTCAGTTCGACCTCAAACATCTGAACCAAGGCTTGACTACATTTCCAATGTTGGTGCGACGGCGTTTAGCCTGACAAGTGGCGGGAATCCCCCAAGGCCACCCCACATAGGGGTGGTCCTTTTGGTTGGGAACAGGTTCAGGACGCCTAACCCGCCCATGCTCAGTTGCTGGGCCATTTGTTCTGTCAATGGCATTGCATCAGATGCAACACTGATTTGTCAGCAGGAAGCTGCTCATTGGGGGTGATGCCTGACAGATTTTGGAGGGGGAGGTTTTTCCAGTTGTCATGTTAATCAAATCGCAACTGTTGGGCATTCTGGCCAATAGATCAGTCTTCATACCTTTTTGAACATATAAAATCTGAGCATCAGGCTGATTGCCAATCGAATTGGTTATGATCAATTTCATTTCAGCAATCTCAATGCAGATTTCAATGATTCCTTGTAACAGTTCTGCCAAGGTTAGTGTGGGTACTGGAAGCGGGATCCAAAGTGGGAGAGCTGTTACCCAGTGCTCATCTACTATGTGAGCGAGATTGCCCTGAGTAATGAGGGGTACAGCCATCCTCTTCGGTGCCTTCTTACTTAGAAATGGGAAAATGGCCCGGTCAACACCCAGAGGATGTTACTTGGGACTTACATTACCCTTTCCTTTTCCCAAGGGAAGGACCCCACCACCGGGGAACTGCATGAGAGCCACATTCTTGCACGCCTTGGGTAATTTGGTTGCCATAGTAGTCACGACTTTTTTTGGGGGGGACGGGGAGCTTCAGGGAGGGATAAATGAAATGCATTAACCAGGTCCATGCAATTTGCACAATCGCGCACCTTGACCCAACTGTTTTTATAAAATGGATACCCTTTCCAGGCCACAAGATATTGTACGGAACGTCAGGATTTTCATGATGCCAGGATAGCTTCTACCTCAGCCTCCTCTTCATTATCGACAATAATCAGTTCCAGTTACATGGAAATTGCACCCTTGAAGGGTGACATCTGGGATACATGGAAAACGGGATGCTGCTTTCAATGCGTGGGGAGCTTCAATCAGAACGCCCCATTACCCAATACCTCCTCCACCAAATGGGGTCCTGAACGTTTGCTGGCAGACTTGTGGGAAGGGACCTGGATTTTTAAGTGATGGGTGTTGAGCATAACATAAGAACCCTTCATAAACTCATGACCTGAAAGAAGCTTTTGATCCACGAACCGCTTGTAGTCATCTATAGCTTTGGTGAGGTGTTCTCACACTAAGCCTTGAGTTGATCTAATATGAGCAGCATGGTCCCCAGCAGCTTGAACCTCTGGTCGCAAGCATGGTCCAACTGAAAATGAAGGATTATAACCCAACATTGCTTCATAGGGAGAAAACCCCATGGATGCGTGGGTTCCATTATTGTATGTGAATTGGGTGAGGGGGAGATCATCGGCCCAAGTATCCTGCGCAGCTGTAGCATAGCAACGAAGATACTTTTTGAGAACTTGATTGACCCACTCAGTCTGGCCATCAGACTGAGGATGATACACCATGGAGTGACAGGAGGATATTTTCAGGATTGATAGTTCACTCCAATACCGCGCAGTGAACTGGGAACCATGGTCGCTGATGATCTCCTGGGGGAGACCAAACATTGAAAACACATGGCGTATGAAAAGGTGGGCAGTTTCTTCAAATGTAATTGCGGAAGTGCAGGGGATAAAAAGGGAGAATTTCATGAAGCGATCCACCACCACTATCACCGCTGTGAACCCATTAGAACAGAGGAGTTCAACAATAAAGTCCACGGACACCAATGTCCATGGACCCTCTGCCTGCTGTAAGGGGTGTAAAAGGCCGTTTCTACTGGAGAAGTCTGACTTAGCCCTGGCACAAGTAACGCAATTGGTGATCCAGGCCAGAATTTCTTTTGTCAAACCCGCCCAATTGTAGGTCCACTTATTCAGATTGATGCATTTCTTGTTGCCAGGATGACTGACCGTGGGGGATCGTGATGCGCACAGAATACCTCAGTTCAGAAGGAGGTGGAAACCCAGATGCGAGTTAAAAAATAAATGATCCCCTCTTCCAAGGAGTATAGGGAGTGTTTATGACTCTGGTGAGCCAACTGCTCAACCAACTCTACACCCTCAGGGAAGGCCATTTGACTGGCTAAGACTTGAGCAACTAGCGGGGCGTCAGGAGCCAAAGTGACAGATGAAACAATAGGGGGGACAATTGACAGGATTTGGGCAGCAGGAATCACGGTAACGAGATCCACTTCCTCTGGGTCCAAGGAACAGTGGGCGGGGCTGTGGCTGAGGAAATTGGGAAGTACGTTGAGCGCACCTTTTACAAATTTTATTTGAAGTTAAAGCTGCACAGGTCCCAATAGGTTCGGGCTTGCTGATGTGCCAAATTTTGGTGTTTACAAAAGTACAAAAGAGCCTGGTGGTCCGTGAAGACCATTAACTCATGTTGAGCACCCTGTAACAGATACATCCAATGAGTTAAGGCCCACGCAATGGCTGTCAATTCCTTGTCATAAATAGCCCAAGCCTTCCCCATAGAGGTAAACTTTTGGGAAAAGTAGGCGACCAGGTGTTCCAAACCATCATGCTCCTGGAGCAACACTGCTCCAACAGCTACTGATGACGCGTCACATGCAATGATATATGACTTGTTGGGATTGGAATATTTTAAAATGGGAGGGGATACAAACACCTCTTTAATTGATTCAAACGCCTGTTGGCATATGTCCATCCAACAAAAAGGTACGTTTTTCCCTGAGAGTGGGTGGAGTGGGGCGGCGAGCTGAGAGAGTGCGGGGGAAAACTTTTTTAAAGAAAGTGATGGTTACCAAAGAACTCCGGAGTTGTTTCTGGGTAGTCAGAGTTGGTCACTCCTGGATAGCATCCAACTTATTGGGAGGGATTGTGACACCATCTTTAGGGACCAGGTTCCCAAGGAAAGTGACCTCCTCCTTATAAAACTCACATTTGGACGGTTTGAGGAACAACCCTTCTTTATGCAAGGCGACCACCACTGCTTCCAAGTCAATAGTGTATTGTTCAGGAGCCAGGGAGTGAACCAGAATATCATTGATGTATGCAACTGCGCAGGTGAACTGGAGGTCACCCAGTACATTGTCAATCATCCGTTGGAACGTAGCGGGAGCATTCTTCATCCTGAAAGGCATTACACAAAATTGGAAAATGCTGCACTTCATCTAGATCGCTGTTAACTAAACCTGTCCTTTCATTACCCAAATTTGGTTGAAAGCGTTCACCAGATCCAGCTTAGAGAACACATGGGATTTGGCGATTGACTGACTGATTGTATGCTCCAGAGGCAATGGGTAGGGATCAGTAACTGTTATTTTATTGAAATGGCCGTAATCCATGCAGGGACGGAGAGAACCATCCACTTTTTTGGTGAAAACGATGGGGGAGGTGATAAATGAGGTCTCCTTATACACCCAACCTTTTCTCAACATATTGTCCAACCAGGTATTGAGTGCAACTTCTTCATCCGCTGTATGGGGATACAGCGGACAGTTGATATTCACCAACTCCACGGTCATTCAAAACCCACAATCATACCTAGTGCGTTTAGGCAGATGATCCGCCTTTTCCATATCAAAGATTCTCCGATAGCGCATTAAGTTTTTGAGGAAATCAGCTGGGATGCCCGCAGAAGTGACTAGGGTAGTGATAGAGCTAGTACCTTGTACCTTTTTGAGGGTGTCGATCAAAGGGAATTCTCCCTCTGAATGATCATTGGTAAACAACAATGTATTAGACTCTAAATGAATCTTCACATGTTGTTGGCGCCACCACCCCACACCTAAGATCACCGGAAACACCAAGTCTGGCATAGCTGAAAAGAGATCACAGAAGCTGAACTGGTGGATTGAAAAAGGTATTAGTTGGCGAAAAACATATAAGGGCTGATAAGCAGATGAGGCCACCATCGCTGAGGAGCCCGCATCCATTTCCAGTTTTAGTTGTTGCACCAATTTAACACTCATAAAATTTCCTGTGGCTCCAGTGTCCACCAGGGCCTCAAAGGAGACGTGATGAGAACCAACGCTGATTTTCATGGGTACTAAGAAGTAAGCGTAGTTTTCTTTTTTGGTAGTTGTGGACGAATCCAGCGATACCAAAGAGATGGTGGTGGGATTTGGGGAAACCAATGGGCAAATAGCTGCGGCAACTATGGGGTATAGTTTTGGAGGTTTGAGTTTGGCTGGTCTAATGTGGTCAGAGATATTTTCTTTACAACCTGGATCAGTTGGAAAGAAGGGACCATTGCTGCGCCTATACATGTGAGAAAGGCGGAAATGGCTAGGAATAATGGTTGGTCAATTATGTCAGGAGAACAGCAAGTAAGAATTAGACTGGCTTGCCAGCCCAGATGCCAGAGCATCCGAACAGCAAACCAGAATGCCTGAGGCACTGCTGCTGATATGATGAATATGGAACAGGAAAAGAGTTCCACTAATATCTGCCAGTGAGCCAGAATTTTCATATAGGCACAGAATAAAGTACCAGATGCACACGGCTGTTAACCCCAAGGGGTATGAGAACATCAGTGGATAAGGCGGCTTAATCTTTAACATGTAAAAACTAATTTTTATGAAGAATTTTTAATGGAAATTTAGGAAAAAAAATTGACCAACAATTTTCTCAGTGCAATGTGACTTATTAAATAGTAGTCAATTTGAAGGAAACAAGCCAGGATCAGGTCCCACAAATTTGACCTAACCAGCAAATTATTTGGGAATGGGCGGGTTAGTTCCTTGGGAACTGACATCGCAAAATTTGGCAGCAGGCCGAGTTGCTGTCAGTTTGACCTCAAACGTCTGAACTAAGGCTTGACTACATTTCTGACGGTTGGCACAATGGCGTTTAGCCCAATGAGCGGGGGAATTTCCCCTAAGGCCACCCCACATAGGGGTGGGCCCATTTGGTTGAAAACGGGTTCAGGACGCCCAACCTGCCCATGCTCAGTCACTGGGCCATTTGTTTGGTCAATGGCATTGCATCAGATGCAACACCCAATTTGTCAGCAGGAAGCTGCTCATTGGGGGTGATGCCTGACAGATTTTGGAGGGGGGAGGTTTTTCTGATTGTCATGTTAATCAAATTGCAACTGTTGGGCATTCTGGCTAATAGATCAGTCTTCATACCTTTTTGATCATTTAAAAATCTGAGCATCAGGCTGATTGCCACTCAAATTAGTTACGATCAATTTCATTTCAGCGATCTCAGTGCAGATTTCACTGATTCCTTGTAACAGTTCTGCCAAGGTTAGTGTGGGTACTGGAAGCGAGATCCAAAGTGGGAGAGCTGTTACCCAGCGCTCATCTACTATGTGAGCGAGATTGCCCTGAGTAATGAGGGGTACAGCCATCCTCTTCAGTGCCTTCTTACTTAGAAATGGGAAAATGGCCCGGTCAACACCCAGAGGACGTTCCCTGGGACTTACAGACCTGCAATAATCCACTGATTATTTTAACTATAGGGTCTTCTTTTCTATTCTGTCTGAACTTAATCCATTCCCAGATTCAGAAGTTCCTAGCCTTTCTTCTCGTCACGCTGAGTCTATGGACAAAATGTCAAAGGTCTGCTTCTCTTCTAAGGATCCCTGATCCTTATGTTTTATACACACAAAAAAGTAAAAATTATTTACACCACAACAATAATACTTGTAGATGAATAGGGCTTATATCTCTTATGGCAGAATTTTTTCTCTTATTACTATCAGTTGTTAGGGAATTTATATAGAGAATTTGGCGCCTCAGCCATGAAACAGCAGCTGTTGCCATTAAACTTCCCTATGACGCTCTTCTGGAAAAGGATTTTTTCATTGGGTTAAGATTCCATCATCAGACATTCTCAAGACCTGAAATAGAAAGAGTCAGAAATTTTGTTTAACTTTTTCTGCTAAATCACAGCGGACCAACCATATTTGGCTAGCGACCTGCTTATGTAATCAGACTCTTTACCCATTATGGTATGTTGAAAACCTACTGATTGATTCAGTAGTTGCAGGTGGCATCACTCGCCTCACAACTGATAATTATGATCTCAATTGGTTAGTAATGAAACCCAACCAATCTCTATCATTACACCAAATAGTTAATCAAAAACAACTATCTGATGACCTAATTTCATTGCAACTCTGCTGATAAGATCTTAAAAATCACCCGGATTGATCCCCAGATGGATCCAAACCAGGTGAATTACCCAAAATCCCCAAACATTATTAACCTGAAATAATGGTCAACTGATATCCAATTCATTTGCCAACGGGACTTATCCTCTAGTGATCCAATAGGTAACCTAGGAAGCTGGAAAGGTGGGAAAAAATCCCAACATTAAATAATGAGGGTAGTTGTGTAATTTAAAATTGAAACTATAATTTAACTAAAAGTGGTCAAATTGAGGAGGACAAGTAAGAACGTAAATTAAAACTGCATTTATACTCTATTTCTGTTCACATGTTTCTCAATTTGCAACACTAAGAACTGACAATATCCCATCTAGTACTAAAAAAAAGAACTGACAATATAACATAACAGTTGACTTCAAATGAGATTATATCTTAATAATGAGACTAAGTATTATGGCATTAATTTATTTGCATCAAAATCTAACTTTGCTATGTAGCATACTAGCTACACACTTATTATAAATTGCAGTCTAAATTTAAAAAAATTGAAATATATTGCGAAAACCCAACTGTAGGGTCAATTTCATAACCTATTGAGAAAACCCTCTGGTAAATCATCCAATTTAATAATAACAGTATTAGTACTAATTATCTAGCCAGTCAGAATGAAAAACAAGTACCAATTGACATAGCCAGCGATTATAGAGATTCTCATAAAGCAAAAGCCCCTTTTATAGGATTTAAAGGGCCTAAATTCCTGTCATTGGATGCCATTATATACTTCCTGACAGCTAAAATAAACTACTAGCTGGCCAGTATGACGTCATAGGTCCTGAAAGTATAAATACATGTACAAATGACATATGTACAACATTGTAGATGACGCCTTGGATGAATCCCTTTAATACCCCTGGGCTTGACTGCTTATTATGGGAAAATTACTAAAGCCATCCAATTAAGTCTTTTTCTTTTTAAAAATCTGAGCAATGCTAATAAATACTAAAATGGGAAGCAGATCAATTTTGCAAGCTCTAAATTTAAGACTACCAATATATTTAAGCAGCCACAACAGCCAAAAGGGTCACAAAATGCTAGGAGCAAACAGAGCAGCAGCCACGCGGTCACAAGCAGACCTGAGTTCCATGCAACTCAATAAAGAAGCCCCAAAGATCCTTGAGGATCAAAAAATTGACTCTACTGGGCCTAAAGCCAAGCAGTACATGCATAATTGCATTGTGAATAAAATTGTTTAGTATAAATAAATTCCAACTTTAAGAACACTTATTCCCAAATACCATGAATCTTTTTATGAGTAAATCAATAAAGTATTATCTTTCACAAAACTGCCTTTATTATTGTCATTTTTATTTGGTGCTATTAATGCCAAATAATTATTTATTCTTACAAGCTTTGGACTTAGCCTTTCTGATGTCTGCAGAGGTTGAAGGAGTCAGGTGTGCTTTAGAATAGCACTATTATGCTTAATTTCAAGGCTTCAACATGGTTGGACACGCTTAAAACTGAGGGAAAAGGACCTATATATGCAAAAAAGGACCTACCAATTACCTGTTGGTGCATCATGTGAACAAACAAAAATTTATTCACAGTGTCTCAGCCCCAAACATTAGCACTCCTGTGTGAGAACGCCACTTTAACAATAAATAGTGCTCACTACAGGGGGCACTAATGAGCAATTGTGGGGAGTTTTACAATGATACCATGGAAGTGTACCATGAAGAACTTCCAGAAGACATGACCCTTGAGAGTATGTACCAAATGATTAAAAAATAAGAGATATGTATAGAGGGACCATCTAGTACTAAAAAAAAAGAGATATGTATAGCTAATTTAATTAATGAGTCAAGAAGAGTCATATTGTCATTAGCACAGAAAAGAACTAAAGATCTGGACATGACTAAAATGAGAAATAAGTTGAGTCCTTGGAGAGTGATAACAACATAAAATAGAAATCCTAAAATAAACTTTTAATAAGCTGGCAAGCCACGATGACCAGTTGGATTGTTGAAAAATGATTTGGAACCATGCAAGTGCAATGTCTACCACCCTTAGTTTGTTACCTACTTTAGGAGAACACACTACTCTACTAACACACTAGCAATTGTCTTGCAACCCACACATCAAATTGATCTGAAAAAGATCCACAAATCACATGTACTTCAAGACTATGTTAAGATCTAGAAAAGGGTACTATAAATGGATTTCTTCAGTTGTAAAAATCAGCATGACAGAGCCAGAAACAAATAGGAAGTTCACCATGTACAGGATTGTTGATCCAAAAATCACAGGAGGTAATTGGAGCTACACTTTGGCCCCACCACATAGGCTGAAGTTAAAGAGATCCTTATTGACAAGTTAAAATTGCACAGTACATTAAAAATATGAAGCAAGAATTTTTCATTATGAGGATGGGGAAGCTTGAGTCTATTGTGGACTACACATACTGGCATTTCCTCAAGACATAACAGCTTTGAACAACTAGAGCCTTGGTTTTAGTCACTATTGACCATATGCTTAGCTTTCTGAAATTCCAACTACAAAACCTGATGTACATGAACTTGGCTGTGAAACCTGCTAAATCTATGAAGGCCATTTTGGGGCATTGATCAAATATTAAATCCGCATATAATTAGTATTTAAAATACATAAATCATCATAACCATCAGCAAAGCTGCTCTGATAGAAAGACCATTTATGTTACTCAAAGCCATGCTGATAAACTTGATTAGAAAGCTTACCGTCTAGTTTAATAGAAGTTTCTGATTTCCTCCAAGTTTAAATGCAACAACTGTCAGCAAGAAGGAATCTTCTGGAGATGTTGTGCTAAGCTAGGTGAAAAGAAAGAAGAACTAAAATATGAGGTTGCTGGATCAGTCAATTCGTGTAATCAAATCAACAGAATTGGCAAAGAGGAGCCTGGGTCACGTTTGATACAGGATACTATGCCGTTAAAGCTTCAAATGAATTGGTTGTGCCACCTGCCCCAGCTCTAACCAAGCAAATTTTGAGCCTACAAACATACCTACTTGGATTAGGTTTCTAAGCCCACTCATATTGTCAAAGAATATATTAGATAGCAAAAATCTCGTGGATACCACCTTTAAGAAGATTTCAACTGAAGATTGCAAATCCCCCAAGGCTTTCAAGTATTCATTCCTTTTTAAGGAGTTGCAAGAATTCATTAAGAAAGTCAGTGCTGTTCTTACAGTGGGCATGACTGTTGGAAAGTTATTAAGAAAGTGTAAAACCCCATACATAAAGTCTAAGTATTAGCAGTACTGGATGCTGGTACTCCAGTTAACGTTATGACTCCCAAGCTCATGAAGAGATTAAAGTTTGCACCAGATATGTTTTACAAGGCCAAGTTTAGAACTTCTGAGCCTGAGTCAACTAAAGCACTAGTAGTTTTATATGCATTACCAAAGCAATCTAAATGCATTGTCTTGTGACCCTCTACCAAAGCCTCCCAGTGTTCAATCCCAATAGATGAAATTTGGATAGGGGACAAATAACACTGTGTTGCCATTGCGCACTAATGCTCGAACTGATATAGCATATATCAATGCAGTCCATATAGTTCCTGGCCTATCATATGCCACGGATGGATGTTTTTCAGGTTTTATCCTCCTTTTACATTAATTTGAATCCCCTTCACTAGTGCGGTATTGTCCCTCAGGTTGGCACACCTCAAATAAAATAAAAAATTAAATGCATTGTCTTGTCTGCTCCAGTTGTGATGCATAAGAAAGACCACTAAAAATTTTTTATATTAACACAGTTTCTAGTTGTGTTTATAGTAAACATTAATTTCAAGCAGATTTTGGTAATTCTTCATAATTACTAACTGCCACTTGTGTTCCAAGACAAAGAGAAGAAGGAGTGTAAGAGTCATGTATGCCTAGTCAAAACTGAGCATTTAATCTACCCAGTTAGGTATACCCTGAAGATGAAAGAACAAAGAAGCTACCACCAACCGTAGAAGCAGAGTCTGGTTTGCCTTTGTCGCCAGATAAGAGATGGACTTACTTCCTAGTAAAATAAGGTCATGTTGGTCATCGTTATTGTTGAGATACCTGAACAGTTGATGCTTAGGATTTATTGACCTGAGGACTTGGAGATCAGGAACCCAGAGCGATGCTTAGATCTAAAATTCTACCTGCCAAGGAGAAGCAAAAGATTTCATTAGAAACATCGTCAAGAACCTTTTTAGATCAAGGAGGGTCAAAATGTTTCAAAAGTGAAGATGCGTGCTATGCTGATGTTGAATCCGTTCACACCATCACCAGCAAAGAGATTGGGTTGCAAGAGCCAACCACACAGGAAGAACGTGAACTCAATAAACTCTTAAACTAATATATAGATACTTTCAGCAGAGGACCTAATGATAATGGCTTATGATTGGAGGGAGATCACTAGGTTTTGTCATTGGGACCTCCATATTCTTCCAATTGAGGCTTTACTACCGTTCTAAGATCATGAGGTCATTTTGAGGGATAATGAAACTTATGAATAAAGGATTGGTAGACCCGCCAGGAGTCCTTGGGCGTCATCCCTTCTGCTAGTGAGAAAAAAGGTGGGACTAACCTCATAGTAATGGATTACAGAAGATTGATGGAATGACGAAAAAAGATTCTTATATATCACCACTCATTGACAATGCATTGAAACACTCAAAGGATCGCACTACCTTTTCATCAATGCCCCTGGAAAGTGGATATTGGCAGATGGAGCTGTCACCTGAAGACAAAGAGGAGTGCGCACTGATTAAGAGCTAAGGCTTGTTTGAACCATCATTTATGCCGCAGTGCTTGTTCAATAACCCAACTCCGTTCCAACAAGTACAAAATCATATCTTTTGAGATCAGAGATGTTGATTGTACTCATCTAATTGGACAATATCATAGTGTTCAGCAAAAGGTTTAAGATAATCTGGCACACTGAAGGTATATTTACCTAGTTAAGAGAGAAAAACTCAAGATTAAAAAGCAAGTGCTTGTTCCTGAAAACCCAGTTAGATTTACTCAGCCATAAAGTGAGTCAAAGAGGATTAAAGCCCTAGCAAGGGAAAGTTGAAGCTATTGACAAGATGAGTTCACCTAAAGCCATGAGAGACATACAGCTTCTCTTAGCAAAGAGAGTTATGACAACTAATTGCTGCTAAATTTTGTGTACATTGCTAAGCTGCTAATGCACCTACTCAACAAAAAAGTTCTATTTTTTTAGTACTAGATGGTAACAAAAAAGTTCTATTCAGTTGGGGATAAGATAAAGATATACCTTCAATCAGCTCAAGCAGAAGCTAATGGAAGCCCCAATCCTAATATATTTAGATTATTAAACACCTTCTACAGTTATACAGATGCCTGAGACGTGGGTATGGCCGCCAATTTGCATAGTTGGACAAAAAAGAAGTAGATCACCCAATAAAGCTCTACTTAAAGACAACAACAGATCAGAGCGCAACTATATGGCTACATAGCACGAGCACTTAGCAATGATCAGAGTAGTACACCACTCTACCCTGATTTATGGAGTACGCTTCAAGATTATTACAGATTACGCTTCCTTAGATGGTTGAAAAACATGAAGGATCCAGAAATGAACTATACAGATAGGCTTTACAGCTGCAAGGCTATGATTTTGAGATACAGCACCAGTCAGGAGAGTAGCATCTGAAAGCGGATGGATTGTCATGGTTACCATATTACTTTACAAACTTAGGAAAGTATTAGGATCTATGCGCTTATAGTAAGCCAGAGGAGGAATGAAAAAGAAGAGAACGATGTAGTTAAGCGGATACTGAAGAGCTGTTTAGGTAATGGGATTCTGAGATAGACAACTGGAGAAACAAGTAAAGGAAGAAATGGCTAACAATGTCAAAGCTGACCAAACAAATGGCACTAGTTATGGAAAGACAACATCAAGTAAGCCAAGAACGGCTACATAAGACTTACCAGGATCTCAAGGAGAGATTTTACTGCGAGGCTATGGTAGACAATATCAGCCAGTCTCTGGAACTTTAAATTAAGTGCCCAATACAATCCTCTCAAGTAAAATTTAATTTTTTCCTGTCCCTCAAGTGCTCCCTTTCACTAACTCCATAAATGTTGTTAGACCATTCAAAAGTCATCTTGTAGTAATCATTTTTATTGTAGAGATAGATCACTTTAACAAGTGGACAGAAGGAATTATGTCAAGGCGTTTACTCATGAGTTACCACAAGATTCTTTTAAACCAGGTCATTACACACCTTGGATGCCCTCAGATACTCCTTTCCAATAATGGACAAAATCTCATTTCAGATGTTGTGAGACAACTGATAGACTTTGTGGGTATCAAACAGCAGTAAAAAATGGCATATACACTACTTACCAAAGGAAGCATGGAAGATGTCAACAGACCATCAATTTGATCTTAGAAAAGATTGCTGTCAACCACAATGCAAATTGGACATCTTGTTGTCATCAGACTTGTTTGCGTACAAGTAAAACTACCACAAGACTATTTTTAAATCTGTTAAAGACTTTATTAAAAAGAAGTCTCATTGCAGATCTTTTTAGCTCCAATGATGGACGTGGATAGGAAGAATCTACCCATGACAGAAACCAGGAAGAGTTAGAGGAGGAGCTGATATACATTTTTTATCAGCGGCAATGTTATGAATTTACTGAATGAGCGTACCAAAGATAATAACTAAGACGCAAGTTGCCCACAATAAGATTAAGCAGAAAGTGATGTTCTACCGTATGAATGGAGGATAACCTGAGAAGTTACAGAATGTCTGGACAAAACCTGCGACTGATATGAGAAGAGGAAACAATTATTCTAACAATTATTACACCACCCATATTACTTATAACTAAGTCCACATGTGATACTTAAAGCCTTTCCCTAGGTCTTGTCTTGGGTATGGTACTGTTAAGAAATGCTCTTTTATAGGGTTAATTTCATAACTTATGAAAAAAACACTCCAGTAAATCCTTTATTTAATATTACTATAAAAGTACTTTATTTATTACAAGCCAGTAAGAAGATTTTATCTACTAACGTGGCCAGCAATTAGAATGTTTTTTAAAACCAAAGCCCCTTTTATCGAGTTTAAAGGGCCTAAATTTCTGCTAAAGGGGGCTCATATACCACCTGGATGACAAAATAATATTCCAGCTGGTCAGCATGATGTCCAAGGATATGCAAGTATAAATACCAATTCTAATGACTATGTGCACAACGATGCAAAAAACTCTTGAGAGGAAATCTCTTTTATGTCCTTGGGTTAAACTGCCAATGAATAGAAAATTACCAAAGAACTAAACGAAGAGAGATTTCCCATTCATACTAATCTTAGCAATGCAAATATTACTAAAATGAGAAGTAAATTAATTTTGCAAGTTCCATTAATAAAATACTATGGATGTACATATACAAATGCAAGAGCCTCAAGGGCCACAAGAACAATAGGAATATTTATAGCAGCAGCCATGCTATAATCAGATCAAATCTCCAAATGATTTTAGAAAGAAGCTCAGAGGATCCCAGAGGATCAAGAAATTGGTCTCAGTTGGTTCTATACCAAGTATCAAATGCACAATAGCTTTATGAGCAAAAATTTATTTGATATGAATCAAGCTTAATTCCAAACACCCTAAATTACTAGACACTATACTAAATTACATTCTCAAATCAAAAAAGTAACATCTTCTACAGAATCCTCTTTTACTATTGTCATTTTATCTGAGTTAATAATCTCAAGGATAGCCTTATGGGTATAAGATTCAGGCTTAGCCTTCCTGTTATAAGCAGAGATGATAGAGTCTGGTGTGCTTAGGAACAGCCTCATTTTGTTTTATTTCAAGGCTAAAATAAGGTTGGACACTTAGATTCATAATAAAAAGTCCTAAGACAGAAGAGGCAGACCCTCAAAAATCTCTGATGGCGCGCCCTGTGAGCAAATATATGATTTATTACAAGTGGCTCGACCCTTTCATCATCACCCCCTGAGCAAGAAGGTCATTTGGTAATAACATATATTTAACTAAAAATGCAGAATGAAAAAGCAAAATTAAAAAAACTTTTTACCAAGGGAGGATACCCCAGTGGTAGAGTATGGACCCTCTACCACTGCCTCCCGAGTTCGATCCCGGTAATGGACTTTGGGTAGGGGACGATTTTGACTGTTGGTTTTACGCGCCAATGCCCCGAACCGAGATAGCGAATAGCAAAGGCGGTCCATGGAGTTCCTGGCCTATCATACGCCGCGCATGGAGGTTTTCCGGGTTTTATCCTCCTTTCCCATTTTCTTCACTTCCTTAATCGGTGCGGTATCGTCCCCAGGTCGGCCCACCTCGAATAAAATTTAAAATTTAAAAAAACTTTTTACCTCAAGCAAAATAGCCTAGGTTTTTTGATCCTAGCATAGCCAAGGGGAAGGTGGACAAATTGGATGTTTGAGATAATGCACTAGGGCGGACAGTATAGGGATAGGCACATTGCCTGCATGAGGTTGAGGATTAGAGATAGTAAAGTTAGAATCATCCAAACTGCATGCCAAATAAAAGATTTAACATAATCTGCAAGTTGATTGTCAAGATGAAAGGGCAAACTTGGTACCCAGACAAAGTCATTTTTGTTTTCGGAAGCATTTCACTAATAAAACCACATAATTGGGTTGCTTGAATAGTTGAGTCAATTGCCTTGTGGCCCATATAATTAATTTCTTGTATAACAGTAAATTGAATTTATTTTAAATATTTGTATCCATGTGTTTATGGATAGAATAGACCCTTAACAGATACTTTGAAAAATAGCCAAACTTGGCACATATTTCTTATAGTTTTGGAACCATTGTTGGCTGGTTTTTATTTTCTCGATAATCATTTGTATTAATATTCTAGGGGTCAAAGTTGTCTGCAGCAATCTCTGAAACTTCAAAAACCAATTTTGATGAAATTTTCACATTCATATCAGATATCCGCAAGAAACATCTCCTCTCTATTTTCATACTAATAGGTTAAAAGTTATCTAAGTTGTTGCTATTAAATTTTTGATGATAACAAGACTTTCTCTTAAATTGTTCTTGTGTAAAAGGAATTCCAAAAGACTTAGATACAGCAAATCCAGTATAAACTAACTTAAAGTCAAATAAACCGAAAATTTTAAGCAACCGACTGTTAATTTCCCAAAAAATTAGGGTCTAAGTGTCAAAAGATTGCTTATATATTTATATAAAGTTAATCTTCTATTAACCATTTATCTATTAAATTAATAATATATCCCAATTTTACCTGATAGATTTCTAAACAGATCTAAGTTTATCCACGGTAATTTCAAATCTACCAAACTGATTTTAATGTAACTTTAAATGCTCATAGCGGTGTTATAGTGTTATAATAAACATTATTCACAAAAGTTTTAAAAACCTTGAATAGATAAATTTTATTCGAGGTGGGCCGACCTGGGGATGATACCGCACCGATTGGGGAAGTGAAGAAAATGGGAAAGGAGGATAAAACCCGGAAAGCCTCCATGCGCGGCGTATGATAGGCCAGGAACTCCAAGAACCGCCTTTGCTATTCGCTATCTCGGTTCGGGGCATTGGCGCGCAAAACCAACACAGTCAAAATCGTCCCCTACCCAAAGTCCATTACCGGGATCGAACTCGGGAGGAACCTTAAATTGATAGTTCACTTAAAAAGTGAAACCATCAAAATATTATCCAGTTTTTTCTATTTGTTTTGAGATATATAGACATCCTTTAATCTATCACAGAGTCAGCATATTAAAGATAATTAATACGTTTATACCTGATATATATTAAATTATTTACAAAAATGTTTTAAATGGGTTGACCTACCATCTAGTATTAATTTTTTTCTTAGTTATATTCAAACTAATTTTTCAATTAAGAATTCAATAAAAATTACTTCAAACCATGGCCCACATTTACATAAATGTCATGATTCTGATATGACTGGATAATAAGCCCTAAGTCTTTATGGCAGAATGGGTAATGTCACCGAGCCTGGGTATGGGTTATGATTTAGAGCACATTGAGATGAGGTGATATTGGGATAGTTGGATGGTTATTGGATTGCTTCTAAATGAGGTGGTTTGGAGATATTGATGTATAATAATAGTTGGTAAATCGCCTCAAATTAGGCAATTGTGAATTTATTTAATAAAGATTTACCAGAACCAATGAGATATGGCGAACTGAATTACTAAGCCAAGGAAATGCATCATTCAAAGTCACTGAGATATAAGTGAGATGAGATGATTGACAGGGGATTATCTTAGTGGTCTAGAGCGAGGAGGACAGTAAGGATCCACTGTATATATATTAGATTAAATAAAGCAAGTTATCAGAGAAACTGCTCAGTATTTATTAAAAAGTTTATCTGTTGTTTCAAGGATGAAGATAGTCACATTATCAGTCCTATTTCTCAGCGGGCATAACCCTGTGCATAAAACTCTTGGCAATTTTCTGGTATACCACCATATTTAAACAGTGGTGCTCACTTCAGGTGGCCCATTAATCAATTAACAAAATAAATATCCAGTTTCAGGCTATGGCGCATCAAGCTTGCATGAACAAGGGATCTTCACAACATACTACCCCAGTCAAATATGTGGAACTCAAACTTGCCTTAGATGCTGTTCTCAAAAGGCATGATAAGCTTTTTCAGGAGGTTTGGAGTGATAAGTTACCACTGTTTGATTGTAATGGGAATATTCACGGGTTCTTTAAGCAATCTGAGTTTGCAATGGAAGGAGCCTCTGACTGGTGGAAAGAAAAACTGTTAATATCCACCTTGGATGTTGAAAGTGCCAACCAAGTCACCTGGTATGTTCCCTAAAGTTCCATTCAATACTGAGAAGTGAAAAATACTGTGTTGCAGTTGTTTGGGGGTACCACAAAGATGTCACAGCAGAAGGCTGAATTCTTGACCATCAGGTTTCAGTGTAATGAGACTCTCACCACATTTGCTGATTAATTCACAGCGGAAGCCATGTTTTAATTGGGGCAGGGATTTTATCTGAATATGCATGTGCATTGCGATGACCTCTGCTGTGAAGCCATACTACAATCTGTAAAACATCATGACCCCAATGTTGGATGAAGAAGTACCCTTGCTTAAAATTGTTCAGTTCTTGTGCCATATATTCTCCAACTTTCCTCTTCACAATACCAAGCAGAAACCTTCCGCTACCATCGCTGGACCATCTTATTTAAAGAAATTCGCCTGTCCTGTTCATATTCCGCCAAGTTACCCCCAGCAGTTAAACATCTGCCCCATACCTTCTTATTGTTAACGGCCTAATTACCACCCTGGGCCTAATTATGCTGACTGTCAGCTGTCATCCTATTGCCCTAATCCCATCTATGCCAAACACCTTCAGTACAACTTTCCACATGATCCAACTTACGCTAATCAAGAAAGCAGGCCCTATGGGGTAAATTATTTTGAATGTGGTCACCCTGGGCACCTGGCATGAGGTTGCCCCAATAAACGGATCCATTATGTACAGCAGGATCAATGTGACTGGGGAAAAGTTAGGGAGGAGTAGAAATG
This sequence comes from Massospora cicadina, assembly GCA_022478985.1. Lineage (NCBI taxonomy): Eukaryota > Fungi > Entomophthoromycota > Entomophthoromycetes > Entomophthorales > Entomophthoraceae > Massospora > Massospora cicadina. The sequence goes on along the minus strand of JAKSZP010005263.1, from coordinate 74,393 downwards.
GGACTCTCTACCTCTGCTATCCCAACCCCAAACGCGCACTTGAATATGCTGAAGTATATGCAGCGGAAGCCCCCTGGTACAATGATGCATTCCTATATCAGCAGCTGGTAGGGGGAGTAAATTTACTGACACAAACACAAGCCAAGGACACAAGAGATGAAGGATCTATAGGGCTCCAAAGCCATATTAGTGTCAAATGTTTACACAATGTTTTTCAGACAAATTGGAATTGTCTGAAGATGCGCTTTTCCTGAGAGGAGTAGACGGCGCCTTCTTAGTGGATGCTATTGTTAAAGGGTACCCTAAAAAAGGTAAGGGTATCTCGAGCTTCCTTGTAAAAAACGATCCTTTGAATGTCCATGTAGTATACAGTCAACATTCATCCTACTTAAAGTGTACCTACTGTGACAATGTTGCAGCGAAAACCTGAGTTTGCACTATAATAGATACAGGAGCTCCAGTTAACATAGTTTCCACTAAGCTGGTGGTGAAGTTAACCTTAAAACACGATGTGTAACATCAAATGTTGTATGGGACCGCTGGAGCTAAAAACACGGTCTATGAGGGAGCCTACAGCGCGCTTCCATTGCAGTTTAGATCAATTGTTGTTGCAGCTCCAGTGGTAGTGGTAACGAACAGCAATTACGACCTGTTGATTAATACCACTCTTATGTGACACTATGGTTCTGTCGTTGATATGAATGTGGAGACCTTTGAGATTTTGGGGCAACAGATCCCAAAATATTTCACCTTCAGCGGAGTGCCAAAGGATCCAGGCGCATGGGTCATATTAATCTTGCCTATAGTGATGGGGTGATTCTGGTTTGCTACCATTGACTTAAGAGCAAAACCCAAGCCCTTCCCCATCAGATATAAGAATATTAAGGGCTACCGCTCAGAGCTGATAGGCCTATATCCATCACCTCCAGGCACCAAGTGATAAATACTGAGTTAGAGGTAGAAGTGCCTGCAGGGCTTTAAGGGGAGGTCATTGGGCCCTATCAGCAGTCGTGGCTTGAGCCCCATGTGGCTCCAGGTATTATACTCCTGGGACATATAGGATCAAGATTTTGGTAGCGAATCTCCAGAATGGACCCATGTGAATCTGTTGGCACTATCATGGCATATTTACACTTGACCCCAGTTGGGGAGGTCCTCCAGGTTCATGAGTTTGAGTCACTGGATGAATTTGGTCTGTCCATTAAACTGCAGCTCAGCATATTGACAGTTGTATCATACTAAAATTTAATGGGGTTATCAGAAGATCAGAGATATCTGGAGGAAGCTTTATTTCAAAAATATAAGGAGATCTTTGCTGTTGATGATCATGATTTATGGTGCGCACAGGGGTGGTCCATTATTTGGACACTGGGGATCATCCTCCCATCTGATCTCAGCCAATCCACCAATCAATGGCAGCTGTTGGATGTTGTCACTGAGGAAATTGATAAGCTGTTGAAGCAAGGGATGCTTGAAACATTAAAGATTCTGATGGCTTCTCTTGAATAAATTGCAAAAAGAAGGATGGCACCAACTGTGTAGTAATAGACCACTGGAAGCTCAAAAGTATCACCAAGGAGGACTCATACCCCTTGCCACAGATTGATGATGATTTGGATCGATTAAAAGAGTTTGATACTTCTCAGCAATGGATTTGATATCCAGTTATTAGCAAATTGAGATTCCCACGAAGGAACAGGAAATATGTGCCATTATCACATCCAAGGGGCTTTTTTAACTGACCAGTATGCCCCAAAGGCTATGTAACGCCCCAGCTACATTTTCAATGGGCGATGGACACTATCCTTGGTGACCTGTAGCTGTTGTGTGTCCTCGTATACCTCAATAATATCAATGTCTTCTACTTTACGTTTTCTGAGCACCTGAACCATTTGGAGAAGGTATTCCGTTGGTTGAGGCCAACATCAAGATTAAACCTTAAAAATGTCACTTTTTTAATGATCAGCTGAAGTACCTTGGCTTTGTGGTAGAAGTGACAGGGCTGAAACCTCAACCAGCCAAGGTGGAGGCTATTCATAAAATGACTATGCCTAACAGTAAGCATGGTATACAAGTATTTTTAGGGATGGTCAGCTACTTCCACAGCTTTATCCCTAACTTTAGTTGTATTGGAGGACCGCTGTTCAAGCTACTAAAGAAAGATTTCATGTTACAGTGGACGGAACTCCGTCAACACTCTTTAAATACACTTTGAACGGCGCTAATCAATGTACCATTGTTGCGTTATCCAAACTTCAATAAAGTGTTCACCATTTAATAGGATGCATCCCTTTCTGCTGTAGGAACGGTCTTATCTCAGAAAGACAATAATGGGGAAGAGCACCCCGTACCATACTGATGTCAGAGCTTGGATGACCATGAACGCAATTATATTGTAACCAAGTGGGAAGGCTTAGTGGTGATTTACATGTACAAGCAATTTTGGGTGTATTTGCATGGGTTGAAGTTTAAAGTAGTAATGGATCGCGCTTCATTATGCTGGTTGCAGAACCTTAAGGAGCCTGAAGGGCGCCTAGCTCAATGAGCCCTCAAACTGCAGGCTTATGACTGAGATCCTCCACTGACCTGGAGCAAAACACCAGAACGCTGACTTCTTGTTGAGATTACCAACAATTGCATTTATGGAAGATCTAAGCAACATTTTGTATGATAAGATGCTCAGTAGTAAGTATGACAATGAGCCGCTGCAAGTCATAAAGGCTTTGAATTAGAGGCTACCAATACCTTCCAGCAGAATTGTGAATTGTATAAGTGGATTGGCGATTTGACAGTGAACTTACCAAGACCCTTGGCACGGCCTAACATTATCATGAGCACACATAGGTTCATCATACATGGTGGCATGCATGTGACAATGAATTTGTTATGGCCTCATTATTACTGGGAAAGCCTGAACTTTAATGCACTTGATACTATTTCCTCCTGCCATCAATGCCAAGTGGAAAAGCTGTTGCGCTAGAAGACCTCGTACCAGTTAGTAAAACCACCTTTTTCTTGGCATACAGTTTCCATTGATGTCGTTGTCCCTCTGCCAACAGGAGCTAATTGATTAAAGTACATTCTGGTGGATATTGACCACTAACCAGGTAGGTTTAAGTAAGGGTGATACAAGATTTGGGGGCATTCACAGTGGCAAGTTCATAATAGAATGCATTATCCAGCAGCATGGCTGCCCTCAGTTCCTTCTTATTGTTTTATTTAAATGAGGTAAGCCAACCAGGGGATGGACATTAATGAACTTAAACTAAAAGTTATTATAATAAAAATTAACAATTCAAATGAAATGCCCAAAATGGACATATTGATTGAATCTTACCTAGCAAAATATCCAAACAGGTGGGTAGCGAATACTGCTATCCCTCCATGGTGGACGAGGAGGGGGGATCAGGGGGCTCATCTTTGGCCGCATCCATCTCATTCCAGAGTAGGGTGCGTGTTAAGGCAGATAGTAAGGGTGTGGGGGCATCAGCGGCATGGGGCTTGATATCCTTGATGACTGGAACTTCCAAATAGTTGCCAGCCATCATTATACCAATGATGTATTTGCCCAAAGCGTCTTCAGCTTTGAGGCTGGCGTCTGGGAATTTAACAAACGTTGCAATGTTGGTTCAGGTTATTTTTGCTTTTGGATTCCGTGCTACTGTTACCACGTTTTAAATGGCTTCATTGATTTTTTTGTGTAAGGTTTTCATGTTGATCTTGCTTTGTGGAGTAAGATTGTTGGGGATGACAGGAGGTGGAATTCCTCCTGCAAGTGCAGACACAGATTTGGCGGCTGCTTTGTAAAGCGGATGGCAATCTGGTGTGGTGGCTGCGTCTACTGCAAGCTGGTTGTCGCTGTAGAATGGTTTGGCGTTAGGTTGTGGGACGTATTTCTGAGGTGGGAATTTTGCATCCCAATCTGCATTACAGAGCCGCTTGAGTTGCAGCGTTGGTTCTTCAATGACATTACCTGATTCATCAATTTCATCCAATAATTCCAATAATTTTGGTTGAATTGGATTGGGGAATCAGCGTACAGTTGAGGTTTGTTCAATTCATTTGCAGATGCATGGTATTGAACTGGGATCCAATCCAATGTTTGGTTGGATGATTTATTTGTGGCATTGGGGCAAGGTGGGTGCTGATTGGTGGCTGTAGGTGCAGCTACAGCATCAGGCATTGGAGGAGTTCCTCCTTACTGTTAATGGAGCTATCTTTACTTCTCACATCCTCCCAAAGCTTAATGAGATGATGGCAATCCATAGGGTTCTGACAAATTCTTAACACCCCAAGTCCAACAAAATGGTCAAGCGGGTCAATGGGACTTTAGTGAACATACTCCATAAATCAATAGTGGATCAACCCTCATATTGGAGTTCCCTTATGTCCACTGACACCTTTGCCTATAATAATAGTTATCATTCAACATGGATAAGAGCCCCTTCTAATTACTGTATGGACTACACCCTGCTCTTCCAGCACTGCTATACGCCTGTGTAGAAGATACTGGTGGAATGGATCCCCAAAAAGGTATTTGATGACCCTAGCTGACACATCAATCAAATTGCAAACCAAAACATACTCGTTCAGTTTAGCCAAGAAGATTAAGACTCAATATGCCAATCAGGTACGGCATAGCAGGTTAGTTCAGTTCAAAGATGGGGACATGGTTCTTTTCCATGAACAACACGTTTTTGGGTGGAAGCACAAGTTAGCCAGTATCAGGATTGGGCCATTCAAAGTTATTGAGAAGACAGGTATGGATGTTTATACTATCAAGGATTCCACAAGCAGTTGGATCATCAACTGAGTGCATGTAAAGTTCCTTTGGGCGTATAAACAATAGGAGCCTTATCATACAGTCAAGGGGGGTAATGTCACAATTATGATATGACTGGATGATAAGCCCTAAGTCATTATGGCAGAATCGGTAAATTATGCCAAGCCTGAGTATGAGTTACGATTTAGATTGCCTTGAAATGAGGCAATATTGTGATAGAATGGATAGTTATTGTGTTGCTTCCAAATGAGGCAATTTGAAAATATTAATGTATGATGAATAGTTGGTAAAAAATACAAAATTGAGGAGCTCACTTTTGGTATGAGCTGTGCCTGCATTGGTGCAGCAAAACCTTTCTTTTTGGCCCCAATTATCTTCAAACCCACCAGAGCATCAAGTCTTTCACTTGTGCCTCTCTCATCACTTTCGCTGATCATCAAAATTGCTCAATATGTTGAAATGATAGACACCGCCAGCCTCATTAATGAAGAAAACCCCTAATTATACCTCCTTATGCCACGTGTCACAAATGCCCCAACCCCTAAGCTGTCCGCCATGGTCCACCAGATAAAGCAGGCTCTGGAAAAAAAGTTTCCCCAAAGCATCCTAACCTTCTGATATGGCTTCCTAGGCTGATACTTAGGGGCTATATTAGGAATTTTTATTTTCTAATAATCCCTTTATTTGGCTCATTTGTAAAAAGATGTGTATTGGATACCCCAATTGGGTTGGGCACTACTAGTGCTAAAAATGAATAGTTAGTAAATTGCCTCAAATTAGGCAATTGTAAATTTAATGAATGAAGATTTGCTAGAACCATTGAGATATGGCGAACTGAATTACTGAGCCAATGAAATAAAATCATTCAAAGTTGCTGAGATATAAGAAAGGTATGATGATTGACAGGGTAGGATTGTTAGTGGTTTAGAGAGTGCGGGACAGCGAGTATCTGCTTTATATATCAGATAAAATAAAGCGTATCATTGACAATTGCTCCATATTTATTAAAAAGTTTATCTGTTGTTTAAAGGATGACGATTGTCACATTGTCAGTCCTATTGCTCAGTGGGCGTAACCTATGCATAAAACCCTTGTTGTATCTCTGGTATACCACCAAATTATAACAATAAACTTTCCAAAATTGTATTAAATTACTATCAGCAACCATGGCCGCTTTCCTCTAATTACTGATAAATATGCCAGAAGATCGAATTAACCATCCAAGTTGATAAAAAAGTTGATTCATTAATATCTTGAATACCTTGGTATGCATCCTTTGGTCATGTATCAACCTTCATATTAATTTATTATTCATTATCTTTCCCCAAGCTAGTGTATAACTTGTCATTAGTAGGCTTCAATTATTTTCTTTGCCCTTTTCATGATAGTATTAAATTTAATAGGGTGACTAGCGTTTTTATGGGTGTTATAACTTTGGCGATATAGGTAATATATTCTGAGAGGGTAGCACTTGGTGAAAGCCCACTGAGCAATGGAAGGACAATATGAAGTTCGCCAGTCCTCAAGACAAACTTAATAAATTTAATAAAATACAAAGCAATAGCTCCGGTGACGCCACTTTTATTTAATATAATATATGGGATTTCATCTGCTCCGCTCACTTCTTCCTATCTACAATCAATCCTCCTCTTCAATCATCTCATCTCGCTTATATATCAACGACTTTAGTCAATAATGATCCTTTTGTTTGACTTTTTTGGTTCCATATTCTCATTGGCTCTGGTAGAGTATACTATTCTTAAATTCACTATTACCTTAGTTTGGGGCAATTTTCTAATTATTAGCTGTATGTTGACATTGCCTTATCACCTTAATTGAAGGCAATCTATTAATTATCCAACCTGACTTGATATTGACTTATCCCAAGGCGCTCAAATATTCATACATTATAAATTATGGATGGCAGCTTTAGACAATCCGCCATGGGTATTTAGGGCATATCATTTAGTCAAATCAGAATTTCAGCAATGGGTATTATTTAAAAGTCAATGTCCTAGTGGCTGTAGATTTTACCATTATGTTTTTCCCAGAAAATTCCTTAGGGCTATTCCACTGTCAAATAATCGCACTACTGGGAGTGAGGGATGAGATGGTCATATCATAAAGAAGCTACCATTGTTAGAGGTATTTGTTTTTGACGTTAGCTGATGGTAAAGCCTACCACTAGAAGAAGCCTATTCCTTGCAATCTTGAAGCCACTGGAATTAGCCAATACTACAGTGCGCTTAGTCCTTGAGTTTTTAAAACACTATCCAAAACAAATAAGATTTTCTTTTTTGTCTTCCAGGACACTGTCATAATACAGTGCCTTTTAGTTGTGTGTTAGTTAACCTGAGCACTTGGGATATGATGTCACTGCGCCTTCTCAACATTTGATGCACACTACAGGGTGCAGCACAATGCCACCCTGTATTGAATTTATTTCACAAGTAATATTTATAATATCTCTCCTGTACTATAGCATGTCCTATGGACACTGGCATGGTAATCAATTATAGGAGGCTCAACTTTATTAGAGGTGCTCTTATCTGTTACCTATCATTAATAATGCGCTGGACTGCTAATGTGTTGCACAGTACTTTTCAGCCATGGATTTAATCTTTGGTTATTAGAAGATTGATCTGCCCAAAATAAGTAGGAGAAATGCGCTATTATTACTGCTCAAGGCCTTTACAAACCCATTACAATGCTGCAAGAGCTGTGCAATGCACCGTGACCTTACAGCAGGCTATGGACAGTATTTAGACAATTTGAAACTATCCTAAATCTTAGGTATTTAAACAATATAAACTTTTACTCTAGAACATTTATGGAGCATTTGCAACATTTGAAAAGATTTTTCCACTAGCTCGCCAAGGCTGATCTTAATTTTTAAGCTGTGTTAGTGTAACTTCTAAAAGCAACAGGAATAAATGAGTTTTGTCATTGAAAAACAGGGCTTATTTTTTAACTGGCAAATATTTAGGTTATCAAATGGATGAAAAGGCTAATAGCAAGCGTGACATCCAATTGTTCCTTGGGAAGGTTGGCTACTATTGCCTATTCATGGAGAACTTTGGCAATATAGATGAACCCTTATTTCACCTTCTCAAAAAATTGGGGTACAATTTGAGTAGAAGAGAAACTTCCAGCTGGCCTTCAATAAGCTTAAGCTTTGCTTCACTAAAGCGCCAATATTTATGTACCTAAACATTTGATAACTGTTCATTATTTAAACTGACTCCACCCTCACTGCCGTAGGAACAGTGTTATTCCTATTTGATTCTGAAGGAATAGACCACCCTGTTGCTTACTGCAGCTGGACACTAGATATTTAAAAACTTATTTTACTGTTACAGAGAAAATTGTTTAGATGCCATTTATGCTTGTAAACATTTTGGGTTTATAGTCACAGAGTAAATTTATTAAGGTAACAGCCTATAACTCTTTGCAATGGTTACTAATTTGAATGAGCCAGAAGGGCGGCAGCCCTAATGGGCTTTAAAATTAAAAGCATACGACTTTAAAATTTAATACTGCCCCAGCATTAAATATAAAAAAACGCTGATGGTCTCACTTGGTTCCTACCATGGCCTTAGCAGCTAATGTAGCCAACAATTTTTTTGAAAAGATGATAACTTAAAAAATATGATAATGAATTTAAGAGGTTCAACGCATGTTGTAAAAGCTGATGCAGAATACTTTTGGTAAGAATAAAAAACTTTTAAAAATTGTTCATCAACTGACATTTTTGTTTCTCAGGCCCATTATGAAAAATGACTTAATTTTTGTGGCCCATAAGGTAACAAGGAACAGGCAATTTAATAGAAGACAAATTTCAATAGAATTCTTGAAAAGCTCACTCAGACATTAATTCATCTAGAAAGTGCATCATACTCCTGCGCGCTGGCTTGGAAAGTCAGGGCTAGGACACGTGATAAATAAGATTGCTGGTCCTTAACTACCCTCAGCATAGGGATTGTTTTAGTATTAAAATAAATTAAACTTTGGAAGGAGTATAAGAATAAAGCATATTTGGAAACGACCCTTCAAGATCATAGAAAAGACATATAATGATGCCTACACTCTGACTGATCCCACTAAAAGGGCTACCTTCTCAATTGGATACATGCCAAGTATATGGAGAAGTACTATATGCACTTTGGTCTTATAGTCATTAGCTCGAAATAGCCCATCTGATCCCCATACATATTTTTTAGTACTAGATGGTCCCAACCCAAGGGGGGATTCATCGATCCCCATACATATTGTTCCCTGATGTTTGGTCAAATGGGGAAAATGTTGCAATTGGTTTGACCAACAATCCAATTATATATTAGTTGCTCAAACTTATGTAACTAGTAATTAAAAAATTTTATAAAGCCACTTTTATTTATAGCCCACGGTTTATATGAACTTGACAAAGTTGTATTAAATTACTATTGGCAACCTTGGCTCCTTCCTTCTAATTACTGATATATACTTTAGAAGATTTAATCCACCAACCTTATTGGTGCAACTTAATTCTTTAATATCTCGATTGCCTTGGCTTGCATCAGCGATTTTAGTATCATCCATCATATATTATTTATTATACATTATTTTTACCTGCGTTAGCATAAAGCTTATTGTTAATAGGGCTATAATTATTCTCTTCAGCCTTTCCACCAGAGTCTTAAATCTAATATGCTGACTTATGTTATTATGGAAATTATCCTAAAGTCAATGCCTTAGCAGCTCTTTACATTACATTTAAGCAACTGTTGGGATTTTAACCATGTTATGCATTTTCCAGTATGTTTTAATACCAATGCTTCAAAAAATTAGGGATGTATGATAGTTTAAATATCAGTGTAAATGACTTTTAAGTTTCTGATAAGGAATCTATAAATTAGCAATTATGTCTCTTGATAAATCAATTATGTCTAATTATATTAATCAAGCTTCCACAAGTTATTGGGCTGCTCCCTGAAAGCTTTTCTATTCCAGACTTGCGGGTGCAATTGCTACAACTTTGAATAATTAAGTCGGTGAAAATTCTGATCAATATTGTGTCAAATGCTGCAGGTCAATGATTGTTAGTAAATTTATTCTACAGCAATTAATGCCATGGATTTGTCAAATGTATATCTGATTGTCATTTGTCACCTAGTTTAATAAAAATATACTGGTGATCAATGCTGAGTATAAATCAAATTAGGTTCCCAGAAATAGATGATGAGGTAATTGAGCAATGGTTGTTGGCAACTAATTCAATGGATTCTGATAGGTGGGCATTAAATTGCCATGAGTCACCTATGTATATATGAAAATAATTTCACTAATGAAGTTACCTTGCTCTTAGTTTTACTAGATTTTATTATTATTTTAAAACTTTACTATATATAATGGATGCCTAATTTTTTTAGTAAATAAGATCCCAGTTTACCTGAATCATTTTTGACTCAGATAGCACTTCCTGTCATCAAACAAGAAGCTTTATTAGTTAAGTGTAAGAACCAAAATGAACCTTTCCAGTCACCACTTTTAACAAGAGGTGCTCACTACAGAGGGGTTCTGAGCTGACACTTTCTGTTAGTAAAGGAGTTAATAGTATGAACTATAAACCATTGAGTGAAGGGAGAAATGGCTTAGTCAAGGCAGTAGATGGCAGAATCCCTAATATAGTGGACTAAGAATATGTTGGATAGGGATTAATGTAAATATTTATGGTTTAATACATTATCTCGTTAAGAAGCAAAAATATGTCTAATGAAATATTTCAAAACTGCAAATACTAGTCAGCGATATGTTATTGAAGAATCAGACTGAATTTAAGGGAGTTTGGGACGAGTTACCAGGACTCAAAGCTCAAGTTTTGAACTCCATATCCATTATGTAAAGTGAGTTCCTGACGGATAGTTTGATTTCATAGAAGGTATAATGAAAAAACAGGGTTGGACATGCCAAAATTTAAGATCAGTCATGCTGCTAGTGGAATTTTGATTAAAATGCTGACAAAATCTGTTAACTTATTAAATAGTTAAATGACTTGCTGCGAAAGATCTGAATTTGAAGGCATGAAAGTTGAGTCATAAGGAATGGGGGAAGACCATCATTAATCGTCACTCCAATCTGGTAGGAATTACTAATAGAGTTAAAGAGCTTCAAAGGCAGATCTGAACTGTTCATGGAGGGTTTTTTATTTGGGAATGATAGTTCTAATGAATACAGCCATGGAAGCCTGAGAAATGCGCCTAAGAATATGGACGCTTATTCTATATGGCATCCCACATCAACATCAAGAGGTCCCAGTCAGAGGATAATTACCAGCAATAATCACCTAAAAATGTTGAATTTTGTCCACCTCTAAAGCTTCCAGAGATTCAGAGGAACCTTTTTCTGCATCCTTTAGGCTTTTTAAGATGACCCTGATAGAATGTGGGGATCGCTAAAAGGAAGTTACCATGATCATCTGTCTTGATATGGAGAGTCATAGTCTTGCCTGACCCAATTAGCCGCCAATAACTGTACTTACACAGAGCCAAAGGATACCATTATGAGAAGTTTGGCGTCCATGAACACGTTGCCAAACCAAAGCAAGAATTCAAGGGCATCCAATTCAAAAAGATTGGTTTATTAAAGTCTTTGATTACTGTTCTGATAAAATACTAGATCCTCACTGGTTCAGGAGCTTTGACCAATTTGATTCACGTATTGCAATAAATTGGCACTTTGGGCCATAGGAATCTGCATTGGGACATGGTCTCTGCCTTGAATGTGGATAAGAAAACTTCCCAGATGCTAGAATTTTTACACTTTGTGGGACCTCATTTAATGGTTTTTAACAAAAGCTACCATAAGCCTTTGCCGGCAATATGAATTATAAGGGGAAATCCCAATAATAACTGAGCAGTAATCAACCCTGTGCTAAGACTTGTTATTGAGAACCCCTTAATGAGCGATGTAAGAAATTAAGTCACTTGTTTTAATTGTGCCAAGGACGGTCATATTTTGCAGTTTGCCAAAAATAAAAAAGGTTAAGATCAATGTGTTGTTTCCTACCAACAATTAAGTTTTTACGCGGGAAAAGATCAGGAAGAATAAAAAGGGAACAGTCTATTTCCACCTATGCTCAACTTTCACCTGATTTATGAAAACTACTGTACAATGCAACTGAAATGAATAGTAAGACTTAGGTGGCTAAACATTTGAATTTAAAGGCAGTGAGCCTGAGATAATTGTGGAAGTGACGCGGCCATACCTGAAGCAGACCCTGGAGTAGCCAGTGAACATGAGTCAGATATATGTATATTGGATAATTATAACATATCAATTCTGATGACAACCATTATGTAGAGATTCCATAATATAGCTGAACAGTTTTGTAATCCCTTGATTTGGCCGATAATGCCTCTATTCTTAAGTATATAAAAATTCTCTTAGTCTCATTACACTTATGCAATATTAGATAAAATCAAGTGAAGATTTGAGCCATTATTGACAGTGGAGCTCCAATTTTCATATTCTCTACAAAGGTAGTGAAAAATTAAGACTTGCACCTGATGTGGACCATAATAAGTATAGCAGAATAGCTGTCCTAAAAACTACTGCTTTGAGATGAGTATATAGTGCCTTGTTTTATGGTTTGGATCATTTCTTGTTACAGCACTGGCAATAGTACTAACTAATAAGAATTATGTGATAAGAATTGGCACTGAATTTATGCAACAGTATGGGGTGTCAGCACTGTGGTAGCAGGGCCATACAAAGGAACAGTCTTTGGGATGCTTTGAGTTGGACGCAGTTTTTTAATAAAATTACATAAAGTTCCAGAACTACCAGGATGACTTAGACTCTGATTAACCTGAGTATATGCCTAGGAATAGAAAATTTAATTAAAAATATATATGTGAAAAAATATTTTGTATTTAAAGCTTTTAATATTTATCAAGTACTGTGTTGAAACACGCTGAGATGCTACCTTTTGGATCAACAATTGAATCCCTCTGAGATTCAAAAAGAGGCGCGTGATGAGATGGCTTACAATGTGATAATGTAGTCTTCCATAACTGGTAAGTGATAGCTATTTCACCTTGTTCTTAAGTGATTCTGAATTTTCTTCTTTTCTCTGCTAGTTCAGGGGTTGGTGACTCTGTTAACTAAGTATTGGGATTTGATGAATTAAAAGGTGGTGAGAATTGAATTCAACTTTTTTTATTCATCTTCATCCACAGTTAGAGTTTTGATAGTGCCTCCTCAACATCATGTCTATGAGTACAAAAGCTCTAAAAATCGCCTGTGTACCCAGTTGGTTACCATGCACTTTTCAACACTGACTATGGAGTCTTCTGACCCACGTTTTTGAAGAAGTTCATAGGGTTAGACCAAGAAGTTGTAGGCTTGTTAATTCTTCCCCCAGGAAAATGGTGGTAGAACAACAATTAGTCTCCCAGTTGATATACCAACAAGGAGGGTCATCATAACCTGTTTTGTCCAGTCATCTTGGTTGTGGTATGCATCAAAGAATACATGGTTAGAGACTGCAATTGGATAATCTCATCAGTCAAAGCTTATAGAGTATTCTTATAAATTCTAGGAGTTATCAGAATTAGCATGTGTTGTAGAATAGTTGTTAAAAATGGTTACCTGCAATAATGCGCCTTAAATTGGGACATCTTGATCACCCAGTGGTTGTTGATTATCAGGATATTAGACATGATGGGAAGAATATCGACCAATTGACTATTACAGCCAAATTGGCGCATAGACCCAATAAGGAAGATAAAGAAGATACTTCAATTGATCATACAGAAAAATTAGTAGTTGGTAAGGCTCATCATAATACTAGGAAAAGTCCAATGAATCAATTTGATTATAAGAAAAATTGAGATAAAATCCTGCCTAATTGAAATAAAGGTTTATCAGAAGGTCAGGCGATTATTACTTATTGTGGCACACGAGGCAGTAAATTAAGATGAATCTAAAAAAGGGTAAGAAATAATAATATGCCCAACAATCAACTTAAGTGACATTAAGTCTCATCTGACTCAATACTTTAACAAAAAATAACACTATTAAAAATGTGTTCAGTAAAAAGTTTTCATCTGGAATGCATCGCTTGACCAAGAGCCACTCATCCAAATTTCTCACTCTATAAATTTACTAAACTTTTTCTTTTTGAGGTTTATATTGTTAAATGAGACATAGAGAAACCCAAAGATATAGTACTAAAAAGTTACTTCAATAATTAAATATCTCGCTTTGGTACTTGACTTCAATAACTCCATTTTTGCTGTACTTACTATAGGACAGTTACTATAGATGACAGGACATAAGTGGTGACTTGGCACACTAAATAAAAATAGACGTTCAACTTAGAGGCATCAAGTACTGAATGCCAAGCATCTTGGGGTATATCACCATTGAGCTCAAAGGTGAAGCCCAACATGCTGGTGCTCGCTACAGGGGCTCAGCCAATGCTAAATGATACTTGCACCTGATTGATCACACCATGGAAGATAAACCAATTTATATAATCCCTGTTGGGTGCACAACAGAAATTGTGAAGAAGATGAATGAATGGGAAGTCCGCTACTGTCACAGTTGAAGAAGTTCAAGAAAATCATGTGGAGATTCCCAAATCTCATCATCAAACGTGGTTTTTAATAAAGGAGTTTGAGACTTACTTTGTGGACCCATTAACCAAGGAGAAACAGCCATCCACAATAGGGCATCCATCATCAAAAGAACTTTCATGAACCTGTATGAATCCAGTGCTCTCCTAGAGATCTTTGGATCAATTGCAAATCTATCTTTCTATATCCTGCAATTTGTACACCCTATACTCTATCATATCAGACATTTACTAGGAGTCTATAACGAGGAACTCCACCATCATATAAAACCCAAGTGGTTTTGCGGATGGCCTATGAACAGATATATATTCTAGAAAAATAAATTATAGGACATCTATTATTTTATTTTTAAGTAAATTGTTCCTAAATCATTCATCTCTATAATCAAATTGGGACTATTGATTCCAATATTACCAAGAGTGTGGAGGCAGCTATGAGGCTTTCATAAAAGGGCAACTCAGAGTTGAATGGAAATACCAAGTGATTACTTAATGCCTTTGCTGAAGTGCTCCAAAGACAAGATATCGAAGCCCAGGGCGAAATGGCAGCATAATCTTCTATATGCTGTCAACAGGAGGAAGAAAAAAATCTTATTCTTTAAGGCCCAGCTAGAGAAAGCCCTATGACGAATTTCTGAGCTGGATGCCCATCAAACCCTGAGACTTCGTCAGCATCTCAAAGTATCATTTACCAAGTAGCCCATGTCAAATAGGCATGGCATCCCGTGTGAATCAGGTTTCTACTATTTCCATTACTGGGCTATCAGAAAATTGGATAGAGACATGAGAGGAAAATTATTAATTGAGAAGACCTTGACCAAGTCTAACATTGCCTCAATAAAGCTTAGTAATTCTGGAATACTCTTGCAAAAGATCTGAAAGCCAAGACTGCCAAACCTACTCAGAGTACCTAATCCAAGGAGATTAAGGAGGACTTGAATCAGTGCATTAAGTACTAGAGGATGAGAACATGCCTTTGCAAACTTACCACTCATCCATTTACCAACAAATTATGATCTAGACATCCTTGGTAAGAATTTGGAGAATTATAGGATTGTTCTTGAATGGAAAGATAACCTACTGGATGTTATGCATGACTAAAACTGGAGGAAATGGAGCAACATCATAATCCTATATAAGATCAGTAATGCTGGCTCTCACATTAAGTTAAACAGAGTGACTCATGTACCAAAATCATCAAATCTGAAGATCTCAGGGTAGACATCATTATGAGATAGGGGGCCACTTCCTAAGCCTATCTTCAAGTATAAGTTTACATTTGGTGAAGGGAGTATCACATCTTTCCTCTATGTCTATGAAGCCGCAATGGAAGATGCAACTAATCGTCAAAAGGTTAAGCATAATTTATCTTGTTTAAGCCATATGGATCATGAGATTATGTTACCTCATATGGACGACATGCATATCTTGAGAGAAGTGAAGTAAGCACTCCACAAATAATTATGGTACAAGTAAATTTTGAGTAGGAAGAAACAAGCCTTCATGTGAATTGTGTTACACCGAAATTAAATATTGCCAAATTTGCAGATTGCGTTCTATATCAGGGCAGAAGCTCTGAGGTCCTTATGAATGCTTACTTTGGATGGTTCCATAGCCACCGTCATTGCTAGATTACATAGTAACCCTGACCTATCCATGAACGTCATGTCTATCAAACAAAGCTTTCTTTCTGTCTTAGACATTAAAGAAGCCCTACTCTATGTGATTGATATACTCAAGCCAGAGACCTCCAAAAGGGCCTCCATGAAGCCTAAGCTGTAAAGTGTAGAGAAAGCAAAGCCTAAGAGGAGAATCAAGATGCAACTACTGTAAGAAGAACAACCATACTGAGGCTATATGCTTTAAAAACCCCTGCCCTAGCTAGGAAGTGAAAAGGAAAGTTGGCTTAGGTTCAGGTACCTCTAAAAACAACTGACCCAAAGTACCTGAAAGTGAACCATTGCTGATATCACATCTTGAATGCATTGATAATGAATCCAGTGATGACTTTGAAGGGGGTTGCAAAAACACAGGTTATCGTTTTAAATTCACCCGCTGAACTTGACATTCCAGTTCACTTGAACGCCAAAAAATTTCGATAATGACAGGTTCTGAAAGGCACTTATCTCAGTCAGGTTATCAGGTGTCCAAGAATAATCAATATAGCCAGGAAATTAGATCAGTACTTTGACCTTTTTATCTTATCCATCTTGAGAATTAACAGTTTACTGGAGATCAAAAAATTATCCTCAAGACTGACCAAAAGCTCAATGCAAAGTTACACCTTAGTGGTGTTAGCCCTTCCACCAAATTTTGTTGGCATCATTGCCAAAATTAGTAGTGGTAATTCAAGTTATCTTATCCATGGGTATCTTGGATATGGGATTTTAAACAATGTTGGCTTTTCCCACCTCGTCAAGAAGATCAAGCTCGCTCCTGACCTTAAATAAACTCAATAGTATAGCACCGCCAGTCAAAAAAACATCAAGGTGATAGGTGCATACCCAACTTTGCCAATCTGAGTTGGAAAGTTAGCTTTTTCATCTCCTGAAGTTGCAATGTACAACAGCCAGTATAATATACTTATTTGGACAAAGTTTATGATTAAATATAAAGGAGTTTCGAGTCTGAAAAAAATACTTATCACTCCTTAACTATAAAGTTCCACTTGTATTGAATATTATATTTTAGCAAGAAGTATTACTCTTTTCTGGTCAAGTACCATGTTTCTGCTTTACCTTTACAATATATTACCTCAGGAAGAAACATGAAAAAGCTACCTGACTCAGTAGATAAAAGCAAAGGGAATACCATTTTATGACACTGAGGTGTTAAAATTAAACCAATAGAACAAAGATTAGTTTCTACATATATAACCCTAAATATACCCCCAAACTGCTTGCTACATAATACTATTGTTGATGTAGTAAGTAGGCTTGGACCAAGAGTTTTTCAGGAGTCCTTGATCCAAATTATCAGCGGTCTGTTGAGCTACTACTTGGGAATCAGACCAAAAAAATATCCTAGTCAAGAAGCATCAAGAAAATGGAAAAGGTCAATTATTTCCAATTTTTGAACTCGATAAGTTACAAATTTTTTGGTACTCACCTTGATTTTGGCCTACCCGCCAACAGTTTAATTTGTAAAACCCCTCAGGTCCAAATATTCAAAAATTAAGTCTGGAGGAACTTGAGAAAGTGCATTAATTACTTAAAGATTATCAAGATGTTTTCTCTACATCATAGGTTGACTATGGTCACAGAAAGAGTGGACACATAGTATTATCATTGGATATTCAACCCCTATCTAAATGAAGCCATATAGCAAGTCAAACGTAGAGGAGCAATATATGAAGATTGAACTCAAGCAATTATTAGATGCCAGCTCACTTGTACCCTCACAAAGTCCATAGTCATTCCCACTGTTAATCATAAAAGAAGAATGATGGCCACAGAATAGTGATGGATTACAGGAAGGTGGACAGCCTCATTAAGAAAGACTGCTATCTGATTTATGGATTGATCATGCTTAGGCCCAACTCTCCAGATTTAATTTCTTCTCAGCAATGACCCTCACTGTGGTATTGGCCTATGTCTCTATCACCAGAAGACCAAGAAAAATGTGAATTGATATGCGCAGAAGGATTATTCCAACCTATCCGGCTCCTTCAAGGATTATACAATGCTCCTGCCTCATTCCAACAGGCGATGGATCACACCATGCAACATCCTAAGCTCAGCTGTATGATTGTGTACCCAGATGACATAGCAGTAAATTTCAAAACACTTACCATTCATCTAGACCACCTCAATCCTTTCTTTTAATGTCTGAAAGAACTACATTAAGTTTAAGCATGCAAAATGTACTTTCTTCCAGCAGGAAATGAAATTTCTAAGACAATCCATATCGAAGAAAGGAATTAAACCAATGTACAATAAAGTTGAAGAAATATTTAAGATTCATGAGCTGAAGAGTCTCCAATACATTCAGGTATTATTGTGAAATGATGGGATTGTCAGGATTTGGGAGATCAATCCATAATCAATCTTATGTTGCGTCAGGGCCCCAAAAAGCCCAGTGGGCTAGTAGTCCTAAAGGGCAGAAGAACTTACAATAGAACTAATGGTTTATATGATAAACGATATTTTATTAGGATAAAGTTTCTAGGTATTAAAAGTACTATAAGTTTAATGTGAGTTTATAAGTGGAATCAGGAAAAACAGGAGGTAAATAAGCATAAGTATGTGAGTATAAAGTATATTTGTAAAATTAATAAGTGATAGATACCAGTGAATGCCTAGCTTGGTTAAAACTGTTGGTTTTGTTTGCTGATAAAATAAGGATACAAAATTAATAATAATAGTAACTTAGTGATCAATTATCCACAGCTTTAGTTAATGGTAATCATTAAACTTTAATTTTAAATGGGACAATCCCCAATTGCATTTAGAACAGCAAATACAATTGAACTACTATTAATTATTATTAAGGATAATCCCCAATACATCAAATTAGCTCAACCAAGTTAATGAGGAGCGCAATTCGTCATTTATTTAGTAATTTAATACTCTTGAGTCATGAACCCTATTAAGAGGATTCACCAAGAAGAGGGCGAATCCTGACAGAACCCCTCCAAGCCTTGTTAAGGGTCAAGAGCCAAGACTCTTCATTCGAGTAGGAAGAGCAAGATCACCAGATCTTTAGGCTTAGTTTATTATGATGAAAAATAATCAATTTAGATTCTGGTGCTATAGTTTTGTAAAAGCAAAAAGAAAGATCTAAACGTACTGTGGTTGTAAGGGGAAAGGTAGATGGCACAGATATAACTGTGAGATCTAATAAAAGGTATCTTTGGCGGTAGTTTACTGGAAATAAATAGGCGCTTTATTACGTAGGAAGAGCATAAGTTATCAAATTCTTCAGAACTGGTTTGTTACGATCAAAGGAGCAATTTTATTCTGGTCCCATGGCTTTTTAAACACAAGGATAGAGCCAAACGTAGCAGAAGTTGTATGAGTTAAAGGTAGATGGCTTGGATACAGCAAAGAGATTTGGTTATAATATAGGCGGTGGAGTGCAACTAAATGTAGGGCCTATTGAAAATCATCAGCATCATCTGCCAGAAAAGCGTTTTTTATCCTCAGCATTGATTCACCGGTAACCCTTGAACTAGCTCATCCCAATTGAATGCGTAATTTGATTCATAAATTGATACAAACTATGGTGATCTATTCTTTGCATCAGTCTCTGGTTGACTAGTACACAAAAAACATTGTGGATTGTCCCTAAGAACTTGAAGTAGCTATTAGTATTAGTAAAATTATAGGGGAGGATACCCCAGTGGTAGAATAGTGACCTCTACCACTGCCTCCATGAGTTTGATTCTGGTACAGGAACTTTGGGTAGGGGATGACTATGACTATGTTGGCGTTGCGCACCAATGCCTCAAACTGAGATAGCAAATAGCAAAGGCGGTCCATGAAGTTCCTGACCTATCATACGCCATGCATGGAGGTTTCTGGATTTTATCCTCCTTTTCCATTCATTCAAATTTCCCTTCAATTGGTGCGGTATCATCCCCAGGTTGGGCCACCTCAAATAAAATTTAAATTTAAATAAAATTTAAATTATTAGTAAAGTTATAAAATATTATCTTAGCTATATTATTATCAAAAAAGTCCCTGTTATCAGGTTTGACCAGCGGAGGACAACCTTTCAACTGGCACAAACAAGTTTATATCAGTAGAGAAAAAGAATACAAATGACCTACTCAGAGATTGTATAAAAGTTGGACTATCTGAGAAATCACTCCAACTGGCATTAGTAAAATCTGATCAGATGGTGTCACTCCACCTGATCCTACTAAAGTCATACTGAGCTTGACCGCTTGACAGCTGGTGAAGAGGCTCAGGGCTGTTCTTCCTGGTCTTGAGCACTTTGAACTGAGCAGGGACAGGGTTTTTCATCCAGGAATTGACTAATTGACAGTTGCTGCAGAGGTCCAAGGTAGTTCATTCCGGGCTTTGAGCCCCAGGGTAATGATTACCTCCCTCCTTACTGAGTTGTAGTTTAATCAGGGAGCTCAGTGGCAACCTGTCAGGGAGCACCACTTTTTCAGGACATGGGAATCAAATCCTATCTGGTCCTATGTTGAATCAGGGCCTCAAAGTGCCTGGTAGGTTAGTAGACCTGAATAGCATAAGACCCTACAATAGGACTAAGAGTATATTATAGTGATGTTTATTTAGATAAAACCTTAAAGTATTTATAGTCCTTCTAGGCTAGAGTGATTTGATATAGAGGTTCAGAATAGGTGGAAGGTAGATTAACTTAAAAAAATAGCAAAAGATAGATAAAGTATTAAGCAATAAGTAGCAATAAAGTGCCTAGTTTAGTAAAAATCTCATCTTGAATTTACTGACAAAAATATATTAAATTGTGATTTTAGATAATAACTTATGGAACAATTATTCTTGCCTTTAATGGCCAGTTATTGTTAAACCATAAATTGCAATTGAGATCAAACCTCAATAATTCTAGAAAAATATATGGATTTAAAATATTATATATTACTGGGGAAGATTCCTGATACATCAAATTGGCTTAACTAAATTAGTGAGGAGTACAATTTGGCATTAGTCTATAAATTAAGAATAATAAGTCACGCCCCTAGGTAAGAGGCTTCACTTAAAAGAGAGTAAATCCCAACTATTGAGTTGTTGAATTGACCTAATCATCAGGTAAATTAATAGTGACATAATATAATTAGCTTATGCCTAATTTATTATGGATTATATCGAAAATATCAGTGATTATGGATTAGAAATATCCTAAGTGTATGCAAAGCTTAGGATTTGTGGCCTAGCAATGTCACTTAAAAATATTCAACTAAAAAAAATCTGGCCCAGGGGCTTTGTTGGTTAATTTGGACTTGATAATAGTTGATTTAAAGACTCAGGATTGTGGGCTTAGTTGGTATATGTCAAAATTAGTTTTTAATGTTAATTGAGTTTTTGATCAAGTTAATTACTAAATAGCGGTACAAATCGCCTTGGTATGTGCTACTGTTGCTCAAGAGGAGTGACAGTTTAGCTGTTTTCAGATGCTTAGAGGAAACACTGTCTTAAGAGAACTGTCAGTTAGGCAATGACCATGAGGATGAGCAGAGTTACTTCAGAGTCTCATAGATTGTAGACCCTCAGACGTATTTATTGTGCTCCACTGGCTAAGTGCCAATGAGAAATGAGGTGTCATGGGTGAGGTGTGGTTAACATTGAACCCTATAAATTATTCCATATTTCATACAAATAAAATACAACCTTTTATCGCTTCAAGTTGTTAGTTTAATATAAGATTTTTGCATTTAATACTTTTTGTTGTATTAAAGTTAAAGGAATTACTTGAGATCAGAAAGATCATGGCAGTGAGCCATTATACAAGTAGACTAAAGAAGAATACAGCCTTGAAGTGTCATTTCCAAGGAGTTTATATCTTGACTATTGTCATCTTCTGGTCTATTGTCTTTACACAATAGGCGCTCTAAACTCTGACTTATCTACTAAGAAGAATCAGCTCATCTAAAGTAGGCCAGAGCTTCAGCAAGTGGCGCTCATGGCTGAGGCCACAGATGGTGACCACTCTGAACAGGGGAGCAACCCCAATCAATTATTTGGAACCATTACCAGATCTAATGGGAATATCAAAATGACTGTGTCCCAGATTGACTAGACAATGTACCCATCATTACCTACCAACGAACCCATTTAACACCAAGAGCTAGAACGTCTTGAATATCAGTTGTTAAGTGGGTATCTAATGGGACAAGGGCCCACAGACAATAATAGAAATCCTTTTTATCACCAATGACAGCAAGATCTGTTGCAGATGATATATCTAGGTCTTTATTAATTGAGTGTAGCTTAAATACAAAACAATTTATTTTGGGATAGAGAATATTGCTCAATGCTCAATTACTTTGCACATACTACCTCCACAAATTCTCAGATGACAATTTCTTGCGATCACATGGCCATTACTGAGTTAAATAACTTTTTATGCAACTCTAACATTGGCAGGACAAATCTTGAATGAGAAATTGGAAGATAAATTTTCTGAGTCTGTTCTAGTCTGGAGGCGAATTATAATCTAGAAACTTGGGCTAAAATTAAGTAGTATAATTAGCACAAGAGCTAAATGACAGGTTGCATCTCATCTTTGACAACTTCTTGGAGGAAATAGGAGTTACCAAACCTTGGGTTAGCAATATAACTCAGACTTCCATTAAAGCTTCAGAGCTCAAAAGTCTTAGCCACAAAGACCAAGAGGTGCAATTTAACCATCACGGTGAATTTCGTGACCAGTATCAACAAATGAGTGCCCAAATTTTGCAGATGAAGGATTATTATACCATGAAAATTCAACTACTTGCACACAAATTTTGAAGGCCAACAGGCGGATAATGGAAAAATTCAGGGCTCTGTTTGTCAGAAGATCGTTTTTCCAGTGACAGTGGGCTCTGCTGGTCGACAGGCCAACCAGTATGATGACTGGTCAACCCTTGTCATTTACCTTAGGCGTTGGGACTGGCAGCTCTGGATGACCCCTTGGTGTATCACCTGCACCATTTGGGGATCCCCCAGCCTAAACCCAACCCATAAGAATAAACATAAACTTAATAAAAGGGGAGAATAGGCAAAAAAGATGGTTATTGAAAGGGAGCACTAGGTATTTATATGTACAAATAGTTACTGCGCTCCTCACCAACCTATTGGCTTTCTAAGGGACCTTCCAGCAAAACTCTCTCTCACTGCGCTTCGCTCTTCCCTGGTGTCAACCCTCTCACCTCATCCTTTCCAATTTCTAAAAATTAGTTTCAGTTTCATCCTCAGTCTTCATTTGCCAGTGAACCATATAAATTACTTATTTAAATAAATAAAATTGATTTCAACTTAGTGATAATGCGCCAAAACATCTTTGGTTGATTGGGTACTCGGAATGTCTTGGCTTCTAATTGATGACATGATTCAACTCTACATAGTCATTCATTTGGGAATCACCTTTCTCAGGCGCTCGTCAATTATTATATATGAGGTGCTGTAAACAACCTTGGCCACCTTGAACTTGAAATCATTTGGATTCCGCTTATGCATAATAAATAGTATAAACGATCATCCTCAGCTACTAGTTGCTGGTAATCCATAAACCTTATTTTGTGGAATTGATTATGAGGCGCCAGAAACATCCTCAGCCCCCTTAAACTTGTAATTGTCAGGTTCTGCTGACATACTAAATTAATACAAATGATCATCCTTGGCTACTAGTTGCTGGTGATCCGTAAACCTAACTTGGGCCATCAATTGGATCCACTTATCCTAACTTCCCAACTTGGCGGAATACAGTTTCTGCTCAACTAAATTTGGGGAGAACTCACCACGCAATCCATTAAAAAACCATGAAATTCAGTCAATAAACCATTCCGCTGGGATTGTCCTATTTCATCCTAAATCTCGCTAAATTATTGGAGGAATCCTTCTGGTTGAAATTATGACACCGTTGATTGGGTAAATTGACAGATCATAATCCTAATGGGATGTTACCTCTATTAATGAGTCAAACAATATTCTCCATGGAGAAGTAAACCATTGCAAGAAGTAGATTAAGGAAAAGGACCAAGTGGTTTCCATCCTGCAACTACAAACTACTAGCAATAATGAGGAAATTTTCAAAAATTAACGTTAAATGTTTTGAAACTGTATCAATTTGGAAAAGGAAATAATTGATTGAATCTGAGCTTTGGATGACAGGCGTTGCCAGTGTTCCATGAACCATTTTACTGGAAATACTTCTTAATTTAGAGTAAAAAGCTTCGGAAGTAGCTACTGAAACAGATGCTGGGCCACATCAACAAATGCCTAGAAATATAGTTGCTTTGGCTAACCCCAATTCCTCAAACCGTGGTACAGTGCCTCAGCACCCTAGTACGCCTGGCTCAAGCCAGAAAAGAATTAATCATGATAACCATGTATGGTAAAATGTTAATTACAAACCATCAAACCTGCTTTTTGACAAGAATGAGAGTGTAACCACATGCGTCAAACAATTTGAAATGGCAATGTATGGGGCCTGTGACCTTAACAAAGCGGCCACTATGATCAACTGCTTAGATGAGTGGAGATTAAGCTAATTATGCATCACATGGACAAAAACCCAACCTACTCCAAAGTCAAAGAGACTGTACTTTGTGAATTTGGAGGTTCAGAAAAAATGGTAACTAGAAAATCTAAGTTATGAACATTTGCTTTATAAAAGATGAAGAAATTAAGAATTTGTGAATCAATTATATGCAAAGCTCAATTACTTTTAGGCACAAAGGCTATGGTAAATTTTGACGCTATTGCATTATAACATGAAGTACAACCTTACCAAAATTTGTTGAACAATTTATTGCCTGCTTTTGTGCAAAACCTTGTTACGTCCAAATTGGTTGATTATCTGCGCAGATGTTCACAAAATTATGTCCCACCTAATAATGGGTACAGATCAGGACCTGATGCCTCTGCTGGAAACCCCTTCAAACCCAATAAGAAGATTGACAGTAATCCGCCTGTGAAACTGAGCAAAACAAAAATACAAGGGCCCCACGCCCATTAAATGAGATTACTTGCTACAACTGCAATCATAAAAAAACTTTTCCTCTAGATTTCTAACAGCATAATTTCAATGTATTCCTTTCAGATAACGTGCACAGGAGGGAAAAGAACAAGCACAATAGATGTGGGATGCTCTATTTTGCCAAAAACACCAGTCTCACCTGACCAACAAGAGAATTCATGCTACAGGGCCTTAATTACCAGTGAATTGAATTATTTTTAGAGCTTAATGAAGATTTTTAGATGTAAATGCAGTAACTTAGCTTTTCATTCAGTAACAATGACATTAGTTACTACAATTCGATTTGAACAAACTTTTTTGATAATCACACAGGTGCTATGGGCGATTTCAACAAATCCTAATTAAACTGGGAGAAAGCTGTATCAGGCAATGGACAAAACAGTGCGCCAAAAGGCAAAAAACGCCCTGGAGGGGGACCAGGAACCAATGCCACCAAAAAACCACAAACCCAAACACCGCCCATGTTTGTGGAGCTTACCACAAAACAAAATCAATACATGGAAGTCCAATATGCCCAACACCTATCAAATGTGGAGCACGGGCTCCAACTTTTCTTAGGAGTCGAGTCCTCAACTCTGTGGGAGAAGGTGGGCGAGGCACAGGCCTCCCCTTTTCCCCACATGGTATATGTTACCACCCATACCTTCCACCATGGCTGTATTAATATGGGTTTTGAAACTGAAGAAGACACAGATGCCACCGCAAAGTCTGCGATGAGATAGCCCTCCCCATAGGCAACCAAATTGTTTGCACTGCGTGCATCAGATGGAACAAAGCAAACACTTTGTTCATCTTCTTCAACTCACTCCCTACCAACCTTCACCCGCAAGCTAATCATGAGGAACTCCAGTTTGGCCTCTAAATCTATGGAGAATAAAACATCTAGAATTACAGCGATTCCACCTTTTGCCAAACCAGTGCACAGGAAAGGCGATTGCTGTGATCAACCTAGTCCTTGATGTGGCCGCAGACCATACAAAAATCCCACACACAGCGAAGCTTCACCTCCCAGATGGGGGAGTGTTAAAGCCTTTCAACGTCACATTGGATTGTGCACTGCCTATCTGCAACCATTGCACCGCTTTGGGGCACAAGGAACACACATGCCCTGTGAAGAAGGACATCTTGCCCCAGACTTCTGTGATGACGCCATGGACAAAGATGAAGAAACCTTTGGCAAAATGATCGATGCCAACCACGCTTTCCTCTGGGGAGAGGATGGGCACTACATCCTCATAGATCCAGTATCACCCATAATATGCAAACAGGTACAGAAGGCCCAAGAGTGGGCAGCGGCCAAGGCTGCATCACTCACAGCCTCCTCCATTGACCCCAGCCAAATCCAGGAGGACATAGAAGAAATCATTCGAGCCAACCAATCAGAACAAAATGCCTAAGTAGAGGAGGTCATGGAGGAAATTAACTAAGCCACCCAATCAGAGCAGAAAGCCCAAGCTGAAAATTTTCTCAACAATTCAACTGAATCACCGCATGATTTCAATCAAACGAGCTTACTAAAAAAATTTAGCTTCACTATTGGCAAAAATGTGGGACCCATTTCAATAAAGGTGGACCCTGAAACCACAAAATCCAATCAGCACACTGCACCTAATCACAAAAAGCCATGAGTGGAAAAACCTAATGAAAACCCTAAAAACTGCAGGACCTGCATGAAAACAACACAAGGTAAGGAATCAGACAGCAACTCAGAGTGGACTGACCCAAACACATGGAGCAAGTTCAAGGCAATGAATGGTGGGCTAGGGCCGGATGGCCCTCCCAACTGCTCCTGAGGCGCCATGGACACCTCAGTGTCAATAGGGATACTAAACATTGTGGGATCCAGGGCTCAAGTGTCCTAAGCCAAAAAGCTGGACTTCATGTGAAAACCCCTGTAGACATCTTAGCCATCCAAGAAACACACTTTCTACAGGGGGAAGAGGAATCCTGGTCATCCAGGGTCTCACCTTCCCAGTCGGTTTGGACGTCTCACTGTGGGGTGGTCATCCAAAATAACATAAAATTAAAAATTGCCAGCTCCTCTTAAGTCTGTATGGCCACATCCTGGCCGCAATGATTGAAAACTAAGAGGACACAATTTTGATAGCATGTATCTATGCACTGTGCACGCAGCCAAGAGGAAACTATTCTTCAAAGCCATCACAACACTCAACCTCCCACCAGATACCATCAGTGTTGGGCGATTTCAACTGCTGGGATAACCCCAACATGGACTGATGGCCTAACCCCAGGGATACCCACCAGGGCAAACCGAGTTCCATGCAATGAAAGAATCTCTTCGCCTGTACAACATCATCCCCCCTGGGTCTCCACTCCTTCCCACATGACCAACCCCAACATATGCGAGGTAATGCTCATCTCAATGAGCTGCATCAACTACATCCTCATACCAAAAACCCACCACTCAACCATCTCCAACTTTGCAACAAGAAAGATCAATTTCTATGACCACTGACTTATTTTGGTGCAGCTCTCGCCAACCCAATCTCACACACAGATGTTGACCTGAAGTAAGCTATACTCAGAGAACATAAAATTACCTGAAAAATCCAACTGGGTCAAATATGAGGCCAAAAAACCCAGAATTCGCAGCCCCATTTATATTGTATCCCTTCGAAACTGGGGCAAAATTCAAAACTGAACTAATAAATAAAACTTTTCATCTCGCCTCGCGCAAGTACACCACCAACACAGCCACAATCAGGTGCACCTTGGCGGAACTGGACCACTTTAAGCACAACACCCCAAAGTCCAGCTATAGCCTCAACTGGGGCGCAAATGGGCGGAAATATCAGCCCACCTAAATACCATCATCTTTGAACACCAGCACAGAATCAAAGTATTGAGAAAAGTAAGTTCATAAAAGAAGGTGAAACCTGTTTGGTGTATTTCTTCCGCCAATTCCACTCCAGAGTCAACCATCCTGCATGCACACAGGTCCGTAAAACTGATGGTACCATGTCAACTGACCCAGTGGAGGTCAAGGCGGAAGTAACCGTTAATACACTTAACTATATTGTGACGCCCCAACTGACCCCCAAAAAATTAAAATTTTATACACACCGCTGGAGTACAAAGTGCACCGCCGGACTATAACCTCCTGAACTTAATAAGCAGGAGGAGCTCTAGGACACAGTCCACAGTGCATAACGTAGGAAATGCCTAGGCCATGATGGGATACCCTACGAATTTTACAAAAAATACTCTAAACAAATCGCCCCCATCCTCTTCACATCAATGAACCAGTACCTACTGGAGACACGCCTCGTTCCTAGTTTCCAGGACTTCTATGTCATAAACCTGTGTAAAAAGGGCGACAAACTGGACCTGCCCCTGGCACTCAATTGCACTCTCAAACACTGACAAAAAACTACTTACAAAAATTTTAGCAACCAGATTAGGCACATTAGCCTCCAAAGTCCTGTCGCCCAATCAATTTGGGTTCATATTAGGGCGCTCATTCTGGACAAATATACACTCTGTCACCAACATATGTCAGTCCAAAGCATCTGGTTATTTTTTCAGGAAGGTCGACCAGGGGACAAGCACTTCCAATATAGTGAGAAAACTAATGAAATTCACAAATAAAGACACTCCAGAGGGTTCAAGGTCCCTCTTGTTGTCTCTAGGATCACCAAGATTAGGACGGTAGGGAAGGGGAGTTATTCTGGCTTATTATTGGATGCAGCATGTGTGAAGAAAAGGATTAACTTTTAGGAACCATATGGGGAACCATGTGTTGATCGTCCTTCTGTTATGGGGGGTCATATATCCAAACAGCCATGCTTGGAAATGTTCCAATATATGGCTGTGGAAGCAATGAATGGCTTCTTGGATTGTTGGCACTGCTCCTGTGAACGATTCCAGTACCATTGTATGTATCGTCCATAGTGCTATTGCTACTATTAGTGCCCTGAGAGATGGGTGGGTAGGAGAGTCCATGTTTATAGTGAACATGTTCCTTGCTAGGCTGAATGGATGTCCATTTTCTTGGCGGAAAAGGCGCATGGCCTCTTTCCATACCGCCACTGATGTTGGGCATTGTTCTAAACGGTGGGCTAGGCTTCCATACTGAACACATATTGCACATGAGGTGTGATTGGCATTTGACTGTTCAGCTGTTCAGTATACTCTCCTCATGCACCTCCATACATGTGCTCTTATCCTGGGTTGGAGTAAAGGGTGATGTGTGTATCTTTATAATCTTCTTGGGTCTCCAGGCTGTAGGGTATGTCCATATGGTCCAGGTAATCTATCCTGGCTATGGTAATTGTGCTTTTGCTTATTATATTGTATGTGACTATTTGATCATTGATCTCCTGTCTGTGAGTTAGTCTTGGGCGTCCTCGGTGACTGGTTTGTTCATTTATGTGAATTCGCCATGTCGCTCTTCTCATGGCTAGGAGTATTCTTTTGAAATGTGCAGGAGTGCCATGTGGTCCTGCAGCTGTAGGATGGGATGCCAGATTACTTGATTAGTGTGTTTGGGTGCTCTGGGTTTCTTAATTGTAGTGCACGTGTGAAGTTATATCTTGCTGTTATGGCCCAGTGTGTATCTGGAAGATCTGGGCTAGTCACCTGAGCTATCCAGGATCCCAGTATATGGGTTGCTTGCTCTACGTAATTAGTAAGCCTCATGCCTCCATTCCTTCTAGATCCAAATAGGGTTTTGAGGCGTACAGGGGTTGTGGTTGGACCATAGCCATCCTTGTAATTGGGCGTGGACTGTGTTGAAGAAAGATGGTGAGAAAGCGATTGCATGGGCCGTGAACCATATGATTGATAGAATCATAGATTTGGCTACCATGACCCTTCCTGTTAGACCTGTTCGATGTCCATGTAAGGAGGCAATGCGTTTTGTTATTTTTTCCAATAATTGATTTTCCATCATGGAGTTAGCGTAACCTCCTGCTTCCAACCATACTCTTAAGTGAAGAACAGGGCCAGCTGTTGGCTTGGTGATAAATGGAAGTTTCAGTGAGGTTATTGCTAGTTTTCGCCTCCTATGTCTGATCAGGAGTCTTGATGTTGTACTAGCTTGTTGGCCCTGTGTAGATGGCATCCACTGGGTCTGATATTTCCCCAGGAGTATAATTTCAGTTTTCTCAGTGTTAAGTGATGCGTTACTTATGGCTGAATATTCTTGTATTATCTTTTCAATTCTGCAAGCGTCCTGAACGTTGGATATGCCCACCACACAATCATCAGCGAAGGCCATCATTTTGACTGGTGTTAGGCCTTTGACGTTGATTCCTTTGAGCAGTGTGTTTGAATTTCGGATTAGGGGGTCTAGGCTAAATTTGTAGAGTAGAGGGCTTAAGGGGTCTCCTTGTTTTAGTCCTCTCTGTGGGATAAATGGGCTAGTTAAGAAGCCTGCTCCCCGCACAGCCATGGTTGCAGACTCTGTAAACAACATTACCCAGTTTATAAATCTATTTGAGCTTAAATTTTTAAATGCAGGCCCTAAGATAGGTCCAGTTCACCTTGTCATATGCCTTTTGTTAGTCTAAAAAGACAAGTGCTTCAGAAGTTTTGGACTGGAAGACATTTGTGACTGTGTGAATGTTATCCCATATGATCTTCTTGGAACAAATCCATATTGTGATGGGGATATCGCATCAGTTGCAATTTCTTCTAGTCGTTTAGCCATAATTTTTGTGAAAATTTTGTATCTGTGTTGGTTAGGGAAATTGGGAGCTAGTTGGATAGGTCTAATCTGTCTCCTTTCTTAAATAAAGTGACCGTGGGATTCTTTGCCTCCAGGTAGGAGGCATGTTTCCATAATACACTTGTTCATTAAAGCTAGAAGTAAGTTAGAGATGTTAGTAAAATATTTTATATAAAATTCATAGGGAATCCCATCAGGTCCAGGGCATTTCCCACTTGGTGCACCGCGTACTACTTCCCATAATTCCGCGCACAATAAAAGGTTGATTAAATTTTGATTTTGGGCCACAGTGTCAATATGTGCACTTCTAAGAAATATTTTTATTTTTTCTGGTTTGACCAGTTCAGATTTATACAAGTTCATATAAAACCTGTGCACTTCAGTCACAACTTCTTCAGGTGTTTCTGCTATGGATTTGTCCAGCTGATGGACCTGTGTGCAAGCTATCATATTTTTTCAGGTGTGGAATTGGCAGAAAAACAAGCTCGAGCAAGTTTCTCTGTCTCTTATGTCTTTGCCTTTATATTGGACTCCAACTTGGTGTTGGTGTTCGCGGATCAGGGTGTTTAGCCAAGCAGAAACCTCAGTCCACTTGTGACCCTATCTATGGCTGTACCCATTCTTGGTGAAAGTTTTCTAGATGGTCAATTTCAGTTAATGTGTGTTTGATAATGGCTGAAACTGCCCTGTGTCTTCTAGATAATGTATGTTTAATTTGTTGGGTTGTTGATTAATTGAAAATTTCCCAGGTGGTTAGTGGGTCCAAGCAAAAGGTTATTTGAAAATCCCAGGTTGAGGATATTTCCTCCATCCAGGATTGAAATTCCGAGTTGGCTAAACTTTCTGAGCGTATTCTGCACCATCTGGGTGCTTGGGTACTTGGTTCCGCCGGTTTATAGGACACCAAAACAATCTGATGGTCAGAGAATTAGATTTTTGCAGTTTTAAATTAATGGATTTGGTGATGGAAAATTATTAGTGCGAGTATTAGGTCTATCCTCGACATAGAGATAAGTGTACCATTGTGTACATGTGGGCGTGTCATGTTTTGTAGCAGGGATTGCCTTTTTGGCAGTGGATCATATAGTCACAGGGTGGCTTTTAGTACTTGGAGTTCCATTTGCCCTTGTGGTATCTCCGTTGTGTATGGCCATTGGTCCATCTCTGGGTTGATCCAGCAGTTCATGTCTCCCATGATGAAAGTATTTGCTGGTAGATTTAGTTGTGTTAGAGCTGTTAGAAATTCTCTTTGGTTAGGTGCACCATTCAGGGCGTACACACTGGCTATTGTGTGCACTTTGGTGTGCCATGAAAAGGTTATGGCGAGTATGCAGCCATTCAGGAACAAATTTTTGTTAATAAATTTAAATTTTTGGTTCACGCGTAGTATCACCCCACAGTGGCGTGACCAAAACGATATTGTTGGGAGGAGCATTTTTTCCCATGCCTCCTCCTCTCCCTGTGGATAGTGGGTCTCCTGCACCGCCAGGATATCCACAGGAGGGTTTCATAGGAGACTCAACTTCTTGGCCTGGGACATTAAGGACTTGAGTCCCGCTATGTTCAGTGTCCCTATCTCAACTGAGATGCCTGATGCGCCTCAGGAGCCATTAGCAGGACCTCCCAGCCCTACTCCCTCGCCCACATTGCTCTCCACTGCACCTCTGCTGCGGAGAGCATAACCACGAGTAGGAGTTGGGGTGTATTCTGCCCCTTTCATTGCTGCAGTTTTGCTCCTCTCTTGGCTTTTCTTGGTTTTAATATGTTATTGTGGTGCACTTGTGGATTTTTATTGGCCACATTGTTTTCTTGTGCATTCCATTGTTGATTTCTCTTCCCAATTGGGTTAAATTCCACAGTTTCTGGAGGTGCACTGAACCTCAATTTTGCTACATTCAGTTCTGAATCAGGTTCCACAAAATTTTAACTGGTCAGATTGGGTTTATGGTTTTCCACGGGATCTGATTGGTTCATGGACTTAAATTCCTCCATGTCTTCCTGGATCTGCTCCAGCAATATAGTTGATTCCGCCAAGGCCTTTGCCTTGGCTGCGGCCAGCTTGCGAGCTTGTATGGCCATTTTTCATTCTTTTGGGGAAATAGGGTCAATTATTTTATATTGCCCATGTTCTCCCCAGTTGAAGGCTTGTGTAGTATCCGTGATTTTGGCATGCTCTGAGTCATCTTCGCCCATTTCCTCCTCGCAGAAATCCATTTCTCTCAGGCCTTCTTTTATGGGGCAAGCATGAATCTTGTGCCCAAAGGCCTAGCAGTGGTTGCAAATGAAGGGGTGCACTTTCCACTGTTGCGCGGAACAGCTGGGATTTTTTCCCATCAATTGTGAAGGATGCAATGTGGGGGATTTTTATAATGTCCTCTATTACATTCTGGTTCAGTGAAATTATTGATATTTCCTTCCCTGTGCTAAGGGTCAGCATCAGCTGGAATCTTTGAATTTTGAATTTTTTAATTTCTCCGTAGGCTTTCAAGCCTTCTCAGAGATAACTTTCAACTACTGTGCGCACTAGTGTGGTCAGAAGATAGTAAAAAATTATGAAAATGTCCTTAGATTCAGTCCAACTGGTGCGTTTGGTCAGGACTGATTGTTGTCCGCTGGGAAGGTTGAGTTCCACTCTGACCTTCGCTGCTTCATTCGCTTCTTCTGCAGTTTTGAACCCAAGATCTACTCAACCTCTGCGGACTGTATGAGTTGTTAAGTACACCGCATTTTGGGAAAAATTTTGTTGGGCTTCACCAAACTTTTCCCACATCGTCGGTGTTTCTACACCCAGGTAAACTCATATCCTGTATTCCACCAATGACAGTGGTTGCGATTGGGATACTTCCAAATAACTACAGTATTTTACTAAAAATTGTTGAAACCCGCGGGAGGCGCCACCTTGGGCTTTTTTATTTTTGCTGAGATTTTTGTTTGTACCTGTGCGCTTGGTACCTTTGGGTGGTGCAGGTCTGGGTCCACTGCCCTTTACCACGTTCGCACAGCTCTTTACCTTATTATTCAATTTAATCTCTCCTAGTGTTGATTATCAAGTTATGCTGTTTGAATTGAATTATATCACTAAAAGTGATAGTAATTGGAAAGAAAAGTAGTCCAAAGCGTTAGGAGCCCTGGTATTATTAAACCAGGAGAAGGCATATGACTGCGTTAGCTGGCCAGACCTGAAGGAATGTCTAAGCGCCTTCAAGCTCCCACACAGGTTCATAAACTGGTTGATGCTCCTCACAGAATCCGCGTCCATGGCTTTGTGTGGCTCTGGCTTGTTAACCAACAAGATCACACCATGCAGAGGACTCAAACAGGGGGATCCCCTCATCCCACTGCTGTACAACTTCAGCTTTGATCCGCTCCTTTGAGTCGCCAACTCACGCCTCATGGGCATAACTGCACAAGGCCAGCTACCAGTTAAGATACTAGCCTTTGCGGATGACTGCGTGACAGGTATAGCTAGCAACAAAGATGCCCAACATCTGGAACGCACCCTAGAGGAATAATCCATTGTGAGCAACGCATCGCTCAACAAAAGGAAAACAGATATAATTCTCTTA
The DNA here is from genome assembly GCA_022478985.1 of Massospora cicadina. NCBI lineage: Eukaryota > Fungi > Entomophthoromycota > Entomophthoromycetes > Entomophthorales > Entomophthoraceae > Massospora > Massospora cicadina. Next base: position 40,068 of record JAKSZP010005263.1, on the reverse strand, counting down.
GGCAAATACATTAACAACTGGGCCGCAACACCCAAACTCCACAGCCCCCACAAAGGAACAACCCAGTCATCCTACCCTTTGCATCACCTCCTACAACCAACCCTGTCTGCCACCTTGGGATATGGCTGGAAACAGGGGGTATGCCAATGAGACAATTGAGAACAATCTACTATAGCAGGTATCCAACCACATCACCTCCTTCAAGGGAAAATCCCCAGGACTAACCTGGCAACTAACAGTTGCCAACTCACTCATGTTCCCAATGCTGTGGTTTCCTGCACATGCAAACTCCTTCTCACCTACATTCATATCCTCAGTCCGCGCACTTATCCAGGGATGGTTGTGGCCTGGATCCTGGCCACCTGTACAGGTGGAAACACTCTTTGGCCCACGCTCCAGCGGAGGCATGGACATAATAGACTTTGAGGTCCATGCTAACCATATATTAGGCACTGGTTCGAGGAAGTCCTAGCCTCAGACCTCCCACAACAACACTGGTCTAGAGCGGCGAGGGCTATCTTTGCACAGGAGCTCAAAATACCCAACTCACACAACCCATCCAGCATACTCACATACCTTGCAAACCGCCCCAATGCAGTGGGCCCACATGGAACCCCCCCACATTTTAAATGCCTCCTCTGCACCATTCGGCACATGGGGTGGACCGTCACTATCACTGGCATTAGTCAGGGAAGGGGAAGACCCAGAGCTCACTTCACGCTAAGAAAAACCAGAGGACCACCCCCAAAGGGACATACATGCTGTGACCCCAGCAATCGCGAGAATTGACTAAATAAATTTTTTGGACATCCCCTACAACCTCGCAACACAGAAGGCAATATGGAGGCTAACGCATCACCCACTCCTCTAGCCAAGGGTAAGAGCTAACACCTGACGTTGCCTCAGAAGAAACTATAGAACAGAAAATCGCACCAACTCCCTCCATGCAACATGTGCAGCATGTGAAGGGGATGGCACCCTGCACCACCGCCTAGAAGCATGCCCCCCATCTAAAGCCATATGGCAGGAAGTTGCACGTCTGTTATGAACCCACACTGCCCAGGAGATGTCAATATCTTGGAGCCTCTTTGCACTCCAATTTAGATCCCCGCTACCACCCACACTCCATTCCCTGATAGTCGCCATTGCAATATGAACAATCCACATCATTGAACTGGATGCCTTTCAAGGGAATCATGCCCACCATACATGAGACAATCATCAGATTCCACCTACACCTACTGGAACACTTTCAAAGCTGGCTTTATGGATACACGAGACCAAAGCAACAACAACTTGTTGAGTCATGGTTCCTAGTCTAGTTTCTGCGTACAGACATGTTCCTCCAAACCTTCTCTATAACAGGGGATACCCCTTCAGAGTAAGGTATCCACCTCCCCTGCACCAGGCGGAACCAGCTGGAAACAGGGGTAGCTCATCTATTCTGGGGTTCCTAATCCTAGCTATATTTCATCGCCCCCTATTCCACCACATATATCAGTATTGTCTGTCCTCTTGTTGGATTACCTTGGTTAAATATAATACATGCGGTAACTCAATCTTAGGGTAAAGTTGTCATACCTGAAGCCTCTGAAGTAGTTGCTAAACTGTATGGGCAATAAATATTTGAGAATATTCCATCTGAGGGGACAAGCAATGCAACTGATACCTTCAAGATTGAAGGGGGTGAATATAGCTATTCAAATTGTCACATTCATCAATGAATGTCCTGGTATTGTAAATACTCTGAAGCATACTCTTAACTCTTAGTATCCTTCCCATATTTATTTAGTAAACTCTATTTATTCTTATTACTCTGAGTGTAATTACGTTGATATTCTGGTCAACAAAATCAAAATGGTAGCTATTGTTGATAGTATAGCACCTGTAAACATTGTCTTCATGAAGCTGTTCAAGAAGTTGAAATTACTCCAGAAATTGACCACAATCGGGAATATGGGACCGCAGGCCCCAACAGAACTAAGAGTGAAGGAGCTTACAGCCCATGCCACTGCGATTTGGAGCTTTGGTAGTGCTTCACCCGCAATAGTGCTTCCCAACGCCAATTATGATATATTAATTGGAACTAGTTATCCAAGAACCTATGAATTCTTATGATTTTAAAGAAAACATCTTGACAATATTGTCTAATCACTCCTGATTTACTTATGTTATGTCAATATGAAGCCCACTAGCCACCACAAAAACTTTATAAATATATCTTATGTCAATGAGATAATACCAGTAGGATATATTAAGCGGGTAAATTGAAGCTGCTCAATGCCAACTGCCATAAACAAAATTGAGGAACACCTTTATGGGTGAATAAAGATGTGACAGTAGCTCAAGTTTATCAACTGGTTATGAGGACTGGGATTACGCTGGATATTCCAGAAGGATTATACAGGGAAGTTGTACTCCTTAGAATTGTTCTTGTATGGAACATATTGTAGCTCCTGTAATACTTATACCATGGCATGGGGGAATTGATATCCTATTAGCAAATTTGACCAGCCAAATTATTAAGGTCAAGAGATATCAAGTAGTCGCATTTGTGCATCTGATTCCAAGGGATGCGTTAAAATCAGCTGTCAAATTTGGCAATTTATCTGAGTTCAGTTTACTGACTGAGGGCCTTGAGGAACATGCTGTAATTCCCTGAGAGTCGTTTACTGATTATCAGAACAATAGAAGGATAAAGCACTGGAGTTGTTTGAATGATACTCCAAAATTTTAGCCAAAGATGACAAGATTTAGGTTGTGCAAAAGGAGAACAGTATTTCGTTGACATCAGAAAACATGTACCTATTAGAATGAGGCCAATATGGCGCCCCAGGCTAGAGATAAAGTAGTTGTAGAAGAGCTAGACAAATTTAAGAAAGTGTTATGATTGTGCCCTTGAAAAGCACGTGGGCCTGCCCAGATTTGATTGTGAAGAAAAAAGATTGCAGCAATTGTTTTGTAATTAGTTATTGTCACCTTTATGCCATTATGAAAAAGGGTTTCATATCTGTTGCCCAGAATTGATGATGACCTGGATCGTCTGGGAGGAGTGAAATATTTTACTTCAATGACCTTACCTCTGGATACTGGCAAATTGGACTGCCTCAAGAGGAGCATGAGAAGTGCGCAAGAGATTTTCTAACCAAAATGCATGCCACAGGGGCTGTGAAATGTGCCAGCGACCTTTCAGCGCACAATGGACACAATTTTGGGGGCCTTAAATTATCCTGCTTACTTGTGTACCTGTATGATATCAATGTCATTTTGCAGACATTTTCCGAAAATCTGGAGCACCTTGAACAAGTGTTCAAACGGCTGTTGAAAGTCAATCTGAAGATAAAACCTCGAAATTGCCAATTCTTTAAAGAACAATTGGAATACCTCAGGTTTATCATTGATGCAAAGGCTTGCGGCCTCAACCTCAAAAGGTGGAGGCAATTAAAAATATGCAAGCTCCGATGACTATGAGGGATGTTCAAGTATTTTTAGTTATGTAGGATAGGATTGAAGATTTTGAGAAGGGTTTGTAAGGATTGCTGAGTCCCTATCCCATTTACTACAAGGAGGAGTTCATTTTTGCTAGGCAGATGAGTACCAGCAAGCCTTTGAGGCTTTGAAAACCATAATGAGCACAGCGCCTGTCCTCCAATATCCAGGTTTCAGAAGGCCTTTTATCATACAAACTGACGCCATGTTGACCGCAATTGGGGGTGTGCTATCCCAGGTTGGGGATGACAGAGAAGAGCATTCAGTTGCTTATTGCAGCAGGACGCTAAATAAGCATGAGCGTAATTATATGGTGACCAAGTGAGAGTGTTTGGTTGTCATTTACGCTTGTAAACAACATTCAGGTGTACATTCAAGGCATCAAGTATGAAGTAGTGATGGATCACAGCTCATTATGATGGCTTTACAATCTCTAGGAGCCTGAGGGACAGTTATCCCACTGGGCTCGAGAAATTACAAATACGACTATGAAATTACTCACAAAGCTGGAGCATCCCATCAAAACGCAGATGGACTATTGTAACTTAGTATTGTAGCTGTCCTGAGCAGTTTAGCTAATGAGATTCATGAAAAAAACGTTTACTCAAAAGTATGTAGATGAGCCACCTGAAGTACAAAAGGCAAGTGAAAAAGAATTAACTGATACTGAATATCAAAATGTAGTTTTATACAAGCTAAAACCTGAGGGGCAGAAAAGAATTTTCCCAAAAACTTCAGACTGATTTGAGATTATTACTCAAGCCCACAAGGTCGTCAGGCACAGAGGACTGACCAAATATGCATAAAATAAATTTGATCTAGTTATTATTGATATTTCAGCTTTTCTTTCCACTCAACATCAACTTTAGCAATTTTTAAAGAACAAGTTGATTTTCTAAAACCACCTCACCACACCAATTTCCAATTTTATGTCCTCAGATCCACCACCTGCTGCCCCTAATATGGGCAGCGGTGCTCCACCTGCTAGCATTTACCACCAAGCAGGCAAACGTGTGTAGCTGGCTCATCCAGTCAGCCAAATACATCCAGCTGCTATGTCCCTCCAAGGGACCTAGCACTGCACCTCGCATGAGTCCACCCAACCCACTCCCACCCCCTAGCCCTACCCCAATTATATATTCACTTTTGCCTCTGCAGTGAGTATGGACGTCTCTTCCTGTGAATCAACAAAGTGATAATTAAGCTGGCAACGGCCATCTTTGCACCAACAGGGTCTATTAAAAATCCACCCTTGCAAGGGTTATTTCAATATTGGATCTCCTACTGAAGAGGATGCAGACGCTGCAGCAGCAACGCCCTTAATTTATAAAAACACACCCATTTATACAACCCGTACATGCCTCCCCAATGATACCACACTTGTGGTGACCTTTACAAACCTCCCTCCACACTTTCCTCTCAAAAACACTATGAGGAGTTGATGTATGGGCTGTCCACCTATGGCACAGACCCCGTCCTCCAATTTATTATCCCAAGTGGTGCTGAGAGACTAGCACCACCTTGGGCAATGGCCATCATTACCCCCCACCAGCTAAACATGGCACAGTACATCCCACCGCGTGCCTACATCCATCTGCACCTGACCATTTCTTTTGGGCCCACACTGACAACGGTCACACAATTTTCCCCTCTGCTATGAATTGCGCCATATGAAAAAGCATGTTTTTATAATTCACACCCTGCGAACACAGCCAACTCCACCCATGAGGCCACATCAACAGCGTTCAAGTGGGAATTTTTTCTGCCCCCATCCCCGCAGTCCATAAGCCTGAATCAGAAGCAAAATCTAGCACCTCAAACTCAAGCTGTCCAATGCACACCCATGCCAACCAATTAGGTGCAGGCTTGAACCAATGTTCAATCCACAAAATTCCTCCACCTCAAAACTTACCCAACCACAGCCACCTATCACCAAATCAATCCAACTCAAATAAAATCCCTGAGAATTATTGGATGAAGTTACCAAATCAGGTGAAATTGTCCCACCTCCAGCTAAACAAATCGATCTAGAACCTTTTGTGAATTCAGACTTTGATGCCCCATTACCACCCAAACAATATGTCCCCAAACCCAATGCTAACCCATACCAAAGCGACCACCAGCTTGCTGAGGCTGTGGTGGCCTCGCCCAAAAATCATTATCTTTGCGAAGCTGTGTCAAAATCTTTCACTGAATTAAAAAAAGGGCTCCACATCACCTTGTTCCCTCCAATTTTCCTCCTACTGCAAAAGAGGAAATCCAAAGCCTTCATGAAACTGCCACCATTGCTGTCAAACGTGTCGTTGCTCTAGCAGCATTTTCTCCTTTCCACACATGTCACCACAACAAACATTGCAAAATTAGCCCAGCTTCCTGATGCTCAAATACAAGCCAAACACCATGTTGCCAAACTCATAGAATCCTTTATACAGGCCCAAATTGACAATCACAACTGCTATCTACCTCACCTTAACCCTCATCCTGTGGATGCCCCCACCCCCTTACTACCAGCATTGATCCGCTTTTTCAATGCTAATCCTGAGATGAAGATTTTAATCTGCATGATCCCCCCTCCCCCTCTGCCATGATGGGATAAGCGACACACAGCTGTGCAACTAAAAAAGGTGTTTTTTATTAATTTTGGTAATTTTGTGTTTCTTGCCGCTTGTTTAAGGCAGTCAGATCATTTTTTTTATTTTGGTTCAGTTTTTGGAGTTTCTGTTTCAGTATTGTTCATACCCTGGTTAGCTTGCCTCGGTTAAAAAAATACTATTGATATTCCATGCGATTTGATATCCAAGCATACTAGATAAAATGACATTCATACCAAATTGCAAAGCCTATGAAGTCAGATTTAAAGTATTAATTGATAAAACCTGACTGGGCCTGGCATACCATGTCAATTAATGAAATTTTGCATTTGTATGTGAGTAGCCTAGAAAACAAATAAATAATTGTTGCTATTGACCATTTGAAGAAATGGGCGGAAGCAAAGCAATTTGGGATTTCTTGGCTTTGACTAATGGCAAGTTTATTATGGATACTATTATTTATAAGCATGGATGCCCCCAGAAGATCTTGACAGATAACAGCAAAAAAATTTACTTCCCATATGGTGTAACGGTTAAACCAGTTGATGTCCATCAAGGTAGTGTTATCAACACTGTACCATCCTGAGACTAATGGTATGGTAGAACTAGTAAATGGCACTCTAGTCCGCATATTACGCAAAAATGCAGCTGTGGCGCCTTTGCAATGGGCTACTTTCATTAATGCCACTGTACTTCTGTACAATATTGGATTTCACACTAGCATGGGCCACTCTCCATTTTGACTTCTGTATAGTAGACAACCCTCTCTACTTCTGATATTATACTTGGTACTCAGTTCAACTGAGGCAGTTGGCCCAAAAAATTATGTTGAGCAACTGGCAAAGACCTTAATCAAGTTGTAATCTGAAGCCTATCAGAACGTGTTTATTCAAAAAAACTAGTCAGAAGAACTATGACGATGCTAAAAGAGCTACGGATTCTAAGTTCCAGGAAGGAGACTTAGTAGTATATTGTGACACTCATAGTGCAGGCCGCGCGCAATTGTTGGACTCACTTAAGAGAGGTCCATTTCATATATTGGAGAAATTGTCTGAAGATGTATATACCATTAAGGATTAAGTTGTCTGGGCTGTAAATCAATTAAATGGTAAGTTCCTTCGTCCATATCATAAAGAATAAAAAACCAAAATATAGTAGATTATATACAAGGAAAAAAGAAGACTTTAAAAATTATTAAAATAAAATTTTAATTCATAATTTCTAAGGCCTCTTCACCACTGGGGCTGAATGACCTCTCTTTAGGAGGGGGAGAGTGAGATCAAACCAGGGAAGCCTGTAGCAGCATAGGAGAAATGTGAATCTCATATAAGTCTCAACTGTCCAGACCCTGTTAGAGATGTGCCAAACCCAAAAAGGCTTAAACCAGGCACGCTGGCCTGATCATCTTAAGAAAGGCTGTCAAACTAGAGGAAATGACCATTAGAAGTGACTTTTGAACAGGCAAGAGAGGTTTACTCTGGAGAAAATGTGCAGAAAGGAAGATACAGTTATTGAGAAGGCTTTCAAGACAAGGTTAAATTAGGGGGAGGAACACTTTTGCGTAAACCATCTGCAAGTGGGCCTCATATAAATCCTGTGCATGTCAGGAACAGTCTCAGTGGAAAGCAAAGAAGGAGGGAAGTGAATGCACGCGCCCAGTAGATCCATCTGGGTGATGTATTTTTCATGAAACCCAATAGCCAGGCTTTTAAAAAGGGCTCATTATATTACAAGGATGTGCCAATCTTTTAGAACCCGACTTTTGAGGCTCTACGGGTTGTGAATATCAGTATTAACTGCCATGTGGGCGCACCAAAGCCTAACAACCAAGTTAGCGAAAAGAAGAGCTTGTTTAGCCTCAAAAATATTGAATGAGCAACCTCAGGCTTGCAGGAAAGTGCGGATGACAAATAGGCTTCCACAAGCTCCATCATTAAATTGAGTTTAAAATTTTGATGAAGCCACACTGTCTGAAAAATCATAGATAAGGCTGAATAAGGGAAGACTTGAAAATGAGAGAATAGGAAGTCAGGAAGGAGATCCACATCCAAAGAGACTTGATGCCAAATGAGGGTCTCTTTGGGCTGACCGGCTTCATGAGCAGAGTTAAGGAGTTGGTTGGGGGAGGATAATGCTCAACCCATCTGGATGTTCGTTGGACAGAACTTGAAGCTATGGGGGCCTGTTTGGCTTCATTGACAATTGCTGAAGTCGCAGCAGGACGTGAAGTTGAACTTTTGGTAACTGTTGAAGTGTAGCTGGCTGAACCATCTTGAGAGATTGAAAGCAAAACGTTCGAGTTGATCATAGCATGTCACATTGAATTTTTTAGTTTTAAGAAGACACGTCTGTCTGAGGCTGAAAGGCTATTGACATAGCACTCATATTTTTAAAGATCACGAGAAATTTGATATTGTGACTCATAAAGAAGGGTACCCTCCGCTTTTATCCAGTCAAGGTAGCTTAAGTGTTGAGTAGTTGATTTAACCTAATCGTCAGGAAATTTGATTTGGACATGATAATATTAGCTTATGCCTAATTTATTATAAATTATATCAAAGATAAAAGTGATAATGGATGATAAATATCCTATATATATGCAAAGCTTAGGATCTGTGGCCTAGCAATTCCACTTAATAATATTCAACTAGATAACACTGACCCAGAGGCTTTGTTGGTTATGTTGGACTTGATATAGTTGATTTAATGACCCAGGATTGTGGGCTTTGTTGGTCTATGTCAAAATCAGTTTTTAATGTTAATTGAATTTTTGATCAAATTAATTAATAAATAGTGGTACAAATTGCCTTGGTATGTGCTACTGTTGCTCAAGAGGAGTGACAGTTTAGCTGTTTTCAGATGCTTAGAGGAAACACTGTCTTAAGAGAACTATCAGTTAGGCAATAACTATGAAGCCGAGTAAAGTTACCCCAGAGTCTCATAGATTGTAGATCCTTAGACGTATTTATTGTGCTCCACTGGCTAAGTGCCAATGATAAATGAGGTGTCATGGGTGAGGTGTGGTTAACATTGAACCCTCTAAATTATTCATATTTCATACAAATAAAATACAGCTTTTTTCATTTCAAGTTAATAGTTTAATATACAAGATTTTGCATCTAAAACTTTTTCGTTGTATAAAAGTTGATGAATTACTTGGGATCAGGAAGATCAGGGCAGTGAGCCATCATATAAGTAAACTAAAGAAGAATACAGCCTTGAAGTGTTATTTCCAAGGAGTTTATATCTTGACTATTATAACCGTTCGGTCTATTGTCTTCATACAATAGGCGCTCAAAACTCCGCCTTATCTTCTAAGAAAAATCAGCCCATATGAAGTAGGCCACAACTTAAACATCAACAGTGATATTGCCATCAATTTATCTCTAATTTTTCTCAATTCACTGAACCTCTTGTCCGTTTGCTTGCCAAACATACCCCTTTAACCTGGGGAGTTGAAAAAAGAAATTCATTAAAGACCATGAAAAAAATCGTTAAAGAGAAGACTAATTCTTTGACATCTGGACTATGAGATGACATTCTCCTGTTTACTGATGCCTCAAACTTAGCTGTAGGCGCCATCATCTCTTAGTTGGATGATGAAGACATTGACCACCCAGTGTCCTAATGTAGTAAAACGCTTTCCAAAGCTGAGCGAGATTATAACGTCACAGATAAATAGTGCTTACCTGTACCCCTGGTGGTAAAACACTTTTGGCACTTCTTGTATGATACAAACTTTACTACTTTTACATATCATGCTTCTTCTAAGTGGTTTTAAAACATGTAAGATTTAACAGGAAGACTAGCCGCTGGGCTCTCAACCTTCATCTCTATGACATTAATATTGTCCACTGAGCTGGAACAAAGCACAGGAACATGGTTGGGCTGACTCACCCGCCATCACTTTACCTTGGCACTAACAAAGCTAAGTGGTTACATGACCTACTCATTAATTCATACTCTTGAGAGGACGACGTTAAATCATTGCAGAAGATGCTAAAACGAGATGGTTAAATATGAAAGGTATTAACAGATTACATTATATTAATGTCAGAATTGATAGCTATTATACTTGCAACCTTTGCAATGGGTAACAGTCGTATTGGAAGCCCAAAATACTTTGGGACATGGAAGAGTCAAGAAACCTAAAAATTGGATCAAGGATTATTTCCATAAGAAAAATACTAGATTCTGTTTTGGAAAACTTAGACGTTACGTAAGTTTAAAAAACAGATGCTGCATAAGTCTAAGTACTCTCAGCCCAAGACCCCTCAGTAGCCATTTCATGCCATCAGAAAGATGTTATAGGTCTGCAACCTGGATCCACAGGAGAAAATTTGATACATCCTTGTAGGCTTTATCATTTTACAAATTGGGTTGAGGAGATTGCTATTCCTGAGAAGACTTTCAAAGATACCACTAACTTTATATATTAAAATATACCTACTAGGCACGGCTTCTCACAGGTACTGCTATGCGACAATGGGAAAAACTTTACTTCAAGAGTTTTAAGGATCTTAGCTACCAGCGTGGAAACTCAACACTTTTTTTCAGCACCATACAACCTATCAACTAATGGATTGTAGAGAGAGCTAATGAAATGTTGGTTTAAATTATAAGAAAAAGCCACACCTGATCCATTATATAATGGGGCTAATATCTTCTAAGTGCATTGATGGCTTATAGAATAAGATTTCATTTAATTATCAAAATGTTTCTCTTCAAGGCTTTTACAAAAGAGAACTTGTAGTTTTAGGTCTATTAGCTCGTGAATTTAACAATGATAATTTCAAAGAGCCTGAGAAAGTGCTAAAAAGATTAGCCTAAAAATATAGAACTTCAATCAGAGGCAATAATGAACCTAGCCAGGACGGTTAAAAGAGAAGGTCAAGCAGCAAATAAACCTCGCCAGACTTTACCTGTCTTTGAGATTTTTGACTTAAACCTGTACAATCACATTTGTATGGCATCCCAAGGAGGAAAATTAAATTCATCTGTTATATGCCATATGCTATAATTTATAAACGTGAGGATAAAAATCAATCAAGTCTTTAGAAAACAGGAGTAACTATCAACCAAATACATAGCTAATCCTTGTGACCATACCCTCTGCCAATATTATTGGTGTGGTGATGTCAGATATCAGGATATTAGATATGTGAAAATATCAATCACTTGATTCTCACAAAAAAACCACTTAGACCAAGAAGGGAGTTAAAGAAGCTACCTTGATTAATAAAAAAGATTCGTTATCAGTAAGGCTCACTATGATACTAGGAAAAGTCCATTGGATCAATTTAATCCTAAGAAACATTGAGATGAAGTCCTGCCTATTTGAAATGAAGGTTTATCAGAAGGTCAGGCGATTATTACTTAATGTGGCACATGAGGCAGTAAATTAAGATGAATATACAAAAAAGGGTAAGAAACAATAATATGCCTAACAATCAACCTAAGTTATAGCAAGTCTCTCTAACTCAATACATTTACAATTGTTTTACACTATGAAAGTCTACTTCAAAAACTTTATACCATCTGGTATACATCGCCTGACCAAGAGTCTATCATCTGGTTTTCCCCTATATTGTTTGTATTAATGCTTTTCATTTTGGGGTTTATATAATAAATTTTACATATATAAATGTCTATTCTATACTACAAAAAAAGTTTCGTAACTAGTTCTATATTTCATTTTGGTACTTGAATAAAATAGTACAATTCTCTTTAATTACCAGAAAAATAGAAACTCTAGCTGACAGGATACAAGCGGTGAAATTGCACCCTTTTATATAAAAATTCTAACTGTCATGCATCTTAGTTAACTTCAAGTATTGACTGTCAGGATTCTTGGGCATAGCACCATCAAGCTTAAAAAACGAAGCCCAATACTGGTAGCTGACCTGATAGGCAAGTAGAGCACTTAGTAGGAAGTAATCTCAGTTTATCATATTGTTGGAAGCCAGCTTTCTTAAGATATAGGTGAAAGTCCCATTAGCTCTGTACAGCTCCATCATTGAAAGGTTTATAGGGTGCTGAAAAAGCATGATGGGTGTTAAAATAGTTCATCAATTCTTATCTCCGCTGAAGTGAATTTTAGGTCATTACTGGATAAGAGCAAATCAGGCTACCATGCTGAGCAAACAAAATTGTCAATATAGGAATAAAGCGGTTGCTCAATCAGTGGCCGTAGGGATGATATTTATGATCTATATGTTGAGGTGGTCCATGGCCAGTATTATATATATCAATGACCATGAACTTCTGAGGGAAAAGGACCTATAACCTCAATGATTATCATGTGGAATGGGACTGAAGGAGCAATTACTTGATGCTAAAATATTTACGTTAAGCTTGTCATGATGGCAACCAGTAATACAATAATCCAAGACATCTTAATCAAGTTGAGCATTCCGTCCAAGTGTACTAAGACTTTATACATTGGTGGGTCTTTTGCACCATCCCATTCCTGTGATAGTGTGACCCTCCATAACAATTTCAGTCTGATCAGAGGGAAAAACATAGGTGAGCTTTTTTCATATATGATATAGCACGCTATCAGTTACTTTAGTATTAATCACTATATTTTGATCTCGCTCTGGTTTCCAGAGTTTCTAGTGGCCATAAGTCAGAACTACAAAGGAATCAAATAAACGATACTCTTTGATAGATAAGACAGTCAAACTTAGCAATTGCAAGAGTCTGTCAGCATTTTGGTGTATTGCACCCAGTTGATGAACATTCAAGTTATCATAGTTTTTAATTGTATGGCCATTGGGCTAGATGGCCGTTGGGTCACACATTTGATGCTACCAGCAAAGGGAGGCATGATCATTAATTACCATAAAGTGCATTCCATAAAGGAGCAAATGGAAATGTTACGTGGCTAGGATCACAGCCGAGCATATAAGCTTGGTGACACTATAATTTTGTTCAGCTTTAGACAAAGTATTGCTAAAGTACAAGATAGGATGGTCTAATTGATTGTCGTCATGTTGCACCAGAATGCCAACAATGGCAACATCACTAGAATTAGTAAAAAAGAAAGAAGGGCTATTAAATTAGGATGCATTAACACATACTTTTTGTTAGGGTCATTCTCAGTGCATTGAAGAATTATTTTACGCAATAACTCCAAGTGAAAAGGCACGTTTTTCTGTAAAGTAAACCAAGGGATCCATAAGCACAGCAAAGTGGGGAATAAACTGGAGGTAATATAACACCTCTAATATCTTAAACGTCCCTCAGACTCCTAACTTGTTATGTATGGTCTTGACTTTTTAGCAGTAGTTAGATACCCTTCCTTTGTTGACCTGTGACTTAAAAAATCCCAATTCTCGCTGAAAAAGCGCACCTTGACAGCTTCAATATTTTGAAACTGTTCTTGGATGCTCAAAGACTTGCTGTAAGTGATTGATATGGGAGCCAAAAGGTTTAATAAGAATATGTTAGTATAATCTAACTGTACTATGACATAGGACATTTTCAAATCACCTAGAATACCGTCCATAGCTCTCTGGAATGTAGCAGGGGAGTTGCATAACCCCTGCGATTGCATTTGAGTAGACTCAAACAATCCCTCTTTAAAAATGAGAGTTCACTTTTTTCAGTCTTCCATGGCAAGACCTATCTGCCAGTATCCACTGGCTAAGTCATTGCAGAGAAGAATTGCAAGCTGGTTATCATCTGAAGAAAATTTTAATACTTGGTAAAGGATAGTTACCCTTTTATGAGATTAAGTTCATTTTACAATATTTCATTACCATGTAATGGGTCCCATCTTTTTTACTAAGAGCAGGGGAGAAGCACTAGGGCTCTGCAAAGGCTTTAACCGGATAGCTTCCAGAAGTCGTCACAACTTACCGGATATTTGTGCTTCAAACACTTTGGATTTTTTATAAGACTTTATTTTGTGGGAGGAGCATATCTAGTATCTACCCAATTATTCACTCTGTCCATCTTCTTAAAAATGTGGGATCCAGAGAAAAAGATGTTGAAACATTCAGATAAGAGTCTCTCAGCAGCATTTTTTAGCTTCATTAAGGTCCAAGCTTTTGTTATGCTCTAGGGTGGCTATAGTAGGAAGATCTTTTACCCAACGACCTGAAGGACCAAATTTATTTGTGCTATGTAACTCGTCAACAGGCAGTGGGAGAACATAAGCCAAAATTTCCCATTCCTAATAATGCTAGGAGTTGAGGTCATATTACCTAACAAGACTGAGATGTTATCTGTCTAGAGCTGGATTCAAGATGCCAGGGAACAGCAATATTTCTTTTATGGATGGACTATTTACCACGAAAATTCTAGTATAAGTCCAGTTAAATTTACTTAAATTTATGTGTCTAAAATAACTTGCTCCTGATCTGATATCACCACTTTTGGATGGAGCAAATAAAGCATTTCTTCTTGAGCTTTGTCAAACAGAGGAGTTATTTTCAAAATGTGGTCATACTAAGTGATCCTGAATCTGGTAAAGATTGGTTATCTTCCATGAGGCATATTCTTCACTTGGGCTTGTCCTTCTAGTAAAAGGAGTTTGGAAAAAGCGGTTCCCAGAACCCAAGTATAGACAAATAGGATTCATATTGATTAACTATTCCATAATGCTCACATAAAAATTGAACTGCTAATAATAAAATTTGAAGCTTTGATTTTCAAGAACCACTGCAAAGAATTTGTGGTAAGCTTTCCAACCCAAAAGGGTAAGGCTTAATAAGCGCTGAGAGACAAGGTATAATGTGGCCCTGCGGTTCCATACTCAACGTTACGTTGAAGGTCAGGTGCAACTAGTCCTGATTGACCAGCTTGAGGATATAACATTTACTGATGAACCAGTGTTGACAATAGCTATAAATTTTAATTTAGACACTCAAACTTACACTTTGGTGACTTAATCCCCAAAAAGAGGATTTATAGTAAAGAGAGAAGTTTAAAGGGACACAAAGGGAAAAAGAGTTATCCAAATCACATGTATTATCTTGAGTGGTATTGGTGAGATCCGCCATAAGGGTCACACAGGTTGAACCCACTGAACATCAGACAGAAAATTGGGGGATCATTGGTCCTTTGGACACATTTGAATATATACTAAAGATAGGAGCAATCATTCCAACAATCTTTTTATTTAATAAATACAGCAATCTCTCGCTGTTCTAATCTCTTTCTACTATTAACAACCTCTCTTTTTCAATCGCCAATCTCGCTTATATAAAGCAGCTTTGGACAATACCACTCATAGCTTGGACTATTCTATTCCGCCAATTATCCTTGGTTCCAGCTTGTTATTATTCAGCTCTCTATT
Organism: Massospora cicadina; assembly: GCA_022478985.1. Lineage (NCBI taxonomy): Eukaryota > Fungi > Entomophthoromycota > Entomophthoromycetes > Entomophthorales > Entomophthoraceae > Massospora > Massospora cicadina. The sequence continues at coordinate 24,684 of JAKSZP010005263.1, read as the reverse complement.
GCCCTAATTTGAGTCGATCTGATTTGTATTTGTCAAATGTCAATATTGCCTAACGCCTTATTACCTTATTTGGAGGGGATCCAATAATAACCCATTATATCCCAATATCACCTCTTCTTGAGGCACTTGAATAATTGTAACTAATATCATGGTCAGCGGATTGTTCCCAATCCGCCCTAGCTATTTCATGCTTATCGTCCAATCATATGGAATCATGAAAATACCCCCTTGACTGGATGATAAGGCTCCTATTGCATATATGGTCAGAGGAACTTCGTGTGCACTTGGTTAATGATCCAACTGCTTGTGGGGTCCTCGATGGTATAGGCATCAACCCCAATTTTCTTTATGACTTCAAACGGACCAATCCAAATACTGGTCAGCTTGTGTTTCTGCACAAACCCATGTTGATCATGAAAGAAAACCATATCTCTATCTTTGAACTGAGACAACCTTCTACAACATACCAGATCAGCAGCCTGATTTTTGATCTTTTTGGCTAAGCTGAAGATATATGCTTTGGTTTGCATTTGATCAATATGTTTTCAAGGTTAGTCAAATAGTGGTGGGGTTCCATTCCGCCTGTGTCTTCTACACACAAATAAAGCAATGCCAGAAGAGCTGGGTGTCGCCCATATAGTAGTTGAAAGGGGCTCTTCCCCTTGGCAGAATGGTAATGATTATTATAGGCAAACATGTTAGTGGAAAGGAGGGAACTCCAATCGGAAGGTCAATCCATTACTAATTTCCATGGTATGTTCACTAAGGTCCCATTCACTCGTTTGACCATTCCATTGGAATTAGGGTGATATGGAGCCATCAGAACTCCGCGGATGCCCATAAGCTCATTCAGTTTGGGGAGGATGTGCGAGATAAAGTTTGTTCTGTTATTGGTAAGAATGAACTGAGGGCAGCCCTCTCTCTGGATAATACATTCCATTATGAACTTGGCCACCTTGACTCCCCCCAAATCCCATATTGCTCACGCTTAAACCCACCTGGTCAAGTGGTCAATAGCCACCAGAATTTACTTGCACTGTTTAGCTTCCATTGGCAGAGGGCCAACGACATCAAGGAAAACTGTATGCAAAGCAAAATGTGGTTTCACTAACTGATACAAAGTCTTCTGGTGGTTTGGCTTCTCCACTTGACGCTGGTGGCAACAGGAAATGATTTTGAGCACATCAAAGCTCATGCTTTCCCAATAGTACTGAGGGCGCAACAACTCCATTGGCTTGCGCACACCACCATGTCTGACTGCCTTGTAGGCGCTCATAGTAATCCTGGGATGTGATGAGGATTACGGAAAACTCACTGTAGAATCGCCAATCCACTTATACAGTTTTTCATTCCATTGTAAGGTATTCATTCACATCTCGTTTAGCACTTTGGTCACTTGGGGCGATTCTTCATAATATTTTCCACTTAGCATCTTATCGTACATCACATCACTGAGATCCACTGTCACAGAAATGGTTGGTAATTGAGATAAACAGTCAGTGTTCTAATGCTTTACTCCTGGGTGGTGAAGGATCTCAAAGTCATAAGCCTGCAGCTTAAGAGCACATCGAGTTAAACGCCCTTCAGACTCTTTGAGTTTCTGCAACCAACGTAATGACGTATAATTTATTATGACTTTAAGCTTTACCTCATGCAATTAAACTCTAATTTGCTTAAATGTGTAGATCCCCGCTAAGCACTCCCATTCAGTCATAGTATAATTACGCTCATGGCAGTTTAGACTTTGACTGCAGTATGCAACGGGATGCTCCTCTCCCTCGTCATCTTTATGAAAAAGTACCACCCCAACAGCGGAAAGGGACGCATCTGTCTGAACAATAATCTCCCTGTCAAAGTTTGGATAGCATAGCACTGGTGCACTGATCAGCGCCGTCTGAAGTGTATTGAAGGTTTATTGATGACATTCCATCCATTTGAATGCAGCATCCTTTTTTAGAAACTCAAATAGTGGCCCCCAATGCAGCTAAAGGTAGGATGAAATGCCAGTAATAAAACTGACCTATTAGGAGAGTATCTATAGCTCTCCAGTTCCCAGCGGGGCAGTGCTTGGTGCACAAGCCCAACGCCAGGGAACTAGCCGTTAAAATAAAATTAATTATTGCCCAGCAGAGGGTGCTGGAGAAATAATAATATAAGCAAAGAAATGCTAGAATTAACCAAGCAAAATGTGTCGCGGTGCACATGGAGAGAAGGGGTAAACAACCCAGGTTGGAGGGTGCTTGGGCGAACCAACGGTGCATGAGGTGAGAATCAGATTGTGTTTAGGATGGCAAGGATAATGGAGCGTGAGACCTCCTCAAAGAGATTTGCGCACAGGATCATTAATTAAACCATAAAGTAAAACGGTATAATGGGGACAAGGTTTATTCAGGAAGTTAAACAAGGAATGTTGGTCAGGGAAAACATCTTTAAGCTTAAACGGGGGAATAGGGGTTATGCTGCAGTGGGCTCAAGCACCAACTCACCAATAGGGTGACACTGCCATCCAAGTTGGTTGATTAGGCCAAAACTGACTTCACTCAGTGATTGATTGAAGTTAAATTTGACCTGAGCGCTTTATTTCAAAATTAGAATGGGTTTTGAAACCCCTCTCCTCAACAAACTGAATTAAGTCATCTGTATTCATTTGGTAAATTGTTTGTTTTAACGCCTGGCTTGATGTCAAGGGCTGGGCGTTTACACCACTAATCCCAACCTGGCATATTTTGCCCAAACCCAGCGTTGATCCAGGGTGTGCCTCAGGTCAGGAAGGGCCTGCAGCTTCACCCTTTGGGCCTTCTGGCGCCCAGCCATGTCTTTGGGGTTAACCCCACTATTATGTCATGTGCACATGAAATAACCATTCCCAAAAATACCTGTATGTTATGTTTACAATTAGGTGTAGTCATTTTTTGGATGGCCTCCACCTTGACCAGCTGTGGTTTCAGCCCATTGGAGTCTACCACAAACCCCAGGTATTTAAACTGATCTTTAAGGAAGTTACATTTTTATAGCTTAATTCTGATGTTCGCCTCAGCGAGCTGGTGTTATACTGCTTCTAGATGCTTGAGGTGATCTGAAAAGATTTGGGAGAAAACATTGATATTGTTGAGGTATAAAAGGACATACACTAGCTTCAGGTCACTGAGGATAGTTTTCATGGCTCGTTGGAACATAGCTGGGGCGTTACACAGCCCTTGAGGCGTCCTGATCAGTTGGAAAAGGCCTTTGGATGTGATTATGGCGCATTTTTCCTGTTCCGCGTAAGTAACTTAATCTACCAGTAACCTGATATCAATTTCATTTCTGAGAAGTAACGGGCTCCCCCTAACCGATCCAAAGCATCATCAATCCGCAGCAAAGGGTATGAGTCCTTTTTTTAATACTATTGAGCTTCCAGTGGTTTATTACTATGATGTTGGTGCCATACTTCTTTTTACAATCAGAATGGGCAAAACCCACGGACTCTTGGATGGTTTGAGCATTCCTTCCTACAGCAACTTATCTTTTTCCTTAGTGAAACATCTTTTGCTGCCCTCAATTGTTGGATTGGCCAAGAACTTATGAGAAGATAATCTCTTGTGTCTAATCAATGAACCACCCCCAAGCACACCCTAAATCATGATCATATACAGCGAAAATCTCTCTGTACTTTTAAAATAAAGCTATCACTTTATCCTTTTGTTCTTCTGATAGCCCTATTAAGTTCTTCCGCAGTACCACTGTCATTATGCCAGCTTGAGGTTTGACTGTTAGGGCCGAATTCATCTAATGAACCAAAAATTATGAGCCTAAAGGACCTCCTCAATTGTAGTCAAATGTAAATATGAGACTATTTGGAGTTGGCAGATTTGCATTAGTTAATTCTGGAGATTTTCTAACATAACTTTAATCTCCCCATGGCCTGTAAGTATAATCCCTGGAGCCACATGAGGCTCAAGCCATGTTTGATGATATGCCCAATGATTTCCTCATAAAGCCCAGAACGCACATCCACCTCTACCTCATTATTCACAAGAACTTGGTGTCCAAAGAATAAATATAGGCCCTGCAGCTCGGAGAGGTGCCCTTTGGTATTCATATATCTGCTGGGAAAGGGGATGAGTCTTGTTTTTAGTCAATGATAGCGAACTGGCATCACACCATCACTATATGAAAGGTTGATGTGGCTCATGTGCACCAGATCCTTTGGCACTCTGATAGAGGTGAAATAAATTGGTATCCGCTGTACCAAAATGGCAAGGGTCTCTTCCATCATATCAACAACAGCCCAAAAATGTCTCAGGAAATCAGTTCTTATTAGCAAGTCATAATTTTTGTATGGTATCACAATTGCCAGAGCTACAATGACAACGGACATAAACTGAAAAGTAGCGCACTGTATGCTCCCTCAGCGATGTTGCTTTCTGATCCAGTGGTCCCATATTTCATTAAATGGTCCACATCTTGTTTTAACGTCAACTTCGCTATCAACTTAATGGAAACAATGTTTACTAAAGTTCCTGTTTCTATTTATAAGGTGCAGTCCCTATTCTTTACCAAAAATATCACAGTATGTACACTCAGAATAAGAAGAATATTGACTTTTTTTTACGTGGACATTTACTGGATCTCTTTTTAAGAAATCGCATTATCCCCTCTCTGACTTTAAGGTATTCTTTAACAATGGCGTCTACTGGAAGGACAATGTTTACTCCTTTCAGAGTGTAAAAACCGCGGGGTTTTCACTGGTGCACAGGTTTGCTTAACTACTGACTCTGGGAATAAATACAAACATGCTAATTGTATGAAGACAATTATCCTAGTCAAGTTCAGATAAATGGGTAGCTTTGTCCCTACTCTGGCAATATAAAGGTTCAAGTGACTTCAGCCTCACTCTGGCGTTGACACTTAGACAGGAAGTACTTCTTCACAACTTCCCTTAGAAGTAAACAATCAACAATTGAAATTAAAGTATTCACAGTACTAAGGTGTATTTTATTATTAAAGTGAGGGAATATTTATATGGTAAAATGATGAATGACATGTGTTAAGGGTATTTGTGGTAACTATGAGGTTCTTGGTATGCCTAGCCAACAGAAAATGGATATCCACAAGGTTCTCGGCACGCCTAGATGACAGAAAAGGGATATTGGTTCAATTTCAGGAAATATTCCAGCTGATATTCAAGAGAAATAGCGTAATTAAATTGCTATTCATATCAGACCACATGTCAGCTACCAAACTTGATGATTTCATGAGTAATTACCCATTTTGAGTCAATTCACTCATCTTCAATTTTGTCAGCAACATTCCCAACAAAATTGTAACCATAATTAGCATTGGATATGATCCTGTGAGAATTACAATTAACCATTTAATCAGTGATTATTGCCAATGAGATGGAATAATCAATCAACGTCTCAGAGCTTAACCAATAAGCCAAATTAGATAATGAACCAATTATCTTAAATTAATTGAAGCTTAGATAATTCGCAAGCTGGATAATGTGGTCATATAAATTCCCACACATCCCCCCACTTGACCAGATTATCAGCTAAAAATGTCTTCATCAAATAATTCCTACTATGAACGAATCTTATCTAGTCTGAACAAAGCGGACACCTCCCATTTTTGAGCAATGTCACAAACCACTTGAAGAGGTATCCTTTCTGGTCCAGATAGATCCAGCCCCCCAAGTCAACTTGATTCAGCAATCCCCCTTTTCTGCTCTTCCCGCAATGGTGCCAATTTCTGAAGAGGGGAAGGGTTGGCTGTTTCATCATTGAACTCTCATTCTTTCATCCCTCATTCTCTTGTCGCCAAGCTCGATTTTGAGGCATTACTGGATTTGGCTCCCATTGTGCTAAATCAAGTAATTGCCCTAGAGCATAACAAAGTGATTTCTCTCAACTTAGATTAATCTTTCCTGATTGAGTCAGATCTTCTTCCCGAGTTCCTTTTCTGAATTGGCCAATTTTACAAGCTGACTATCTTGTCTACTGAATTGACAATTAGTAATGAGGAGCATGTTGAACTTCCATATCATGAACTTTGGTGCAAATTGATCTAGGCACTTAATATCTCTTTCATGCCTCATGACCTTGATAGTTTACTTGATCAAGATTCAGCCTCTTTTACACTCCGATTCACAGGGCAAGTACTTCATACTTGGGCTACACCACTTCTCACATTGCCAAATTTTCATCTTTCCTTTCCCTTCCGGTTTCAGGAGGCCCACAGCTGCTGCCTTCAAGACGCTGTTCACTGCCTGCATGATTATTTCACAGCTTGGACTATCCAGCAATATCTTCCATTAATGGCAATAATTGGTGGTATGGTTTGGCAGCCCCTTGCACATTTCCCTCGTTCACTGTTTTCTCATATGCCAAGTGTTCTTGACAAAGCCCATTGTCAAGCACTCCAGACACAGCTTCCTGCGCCTGTGCTGTATCGAGATTACACATACTTGTTTGCAGATTTCATATTATCGTATTTCTGTTTTTCTCCCCAATCTGGGGTTTCATGACATGCTGAAATGGACGTCCCCATTACTCTTCCCATCGTTGCATATTTGCAGAATCCACCTTGGGTTCAAAGAACTTGGTTTCATCTTTTCTATCCCTTACAAGTATCCAATCTTAGATCAACTCTGGCGACCTCTTTCACAACATCATTGTTCAACATCCTCCCCAGAGGCGTCAAAGAAGAGCTCACAGTTCACAACTCAAGGCATAAAAATAAATTACAAAATTAAATACCTTTTTCTTTTTTCTATTTTTTCTAATTATTTTTTCACATATATATATAATACTCTTTTAAGAAATTTTCTGTGTACTCTATTAATCACATGACAATTGGATATATTTTTGATCCTGTAGGCATCATTCGCCATTTTTGTAATAACCTCAAACAGTCCTGACCATAACGCATCTAGCTTATTTTGGTGACCAAAACCATGTGTATTTCAGTAGGCTACTTGATCTCCAACAGTAAATTCTTTAAGGGTGGATCGACTCTTATCATTGGTTTTTTTGGCCTGAATCCTCCTCTTGATCATTGTATCACAAGCTTAAGACTGGAGATCCACTATTATGTTCACATGTCAATATAGATATTTATCTGCGCTATCCCCGGAGTTGCTCCACTGTTGAATAGACAATTGGTGGTAATGCTGTTCTACAACCATACAATAATTTGAACGGCGTTTTTCCTGTTGCTGAATGGAAAAAGATATTATGCAAAAGTTACCAAACTTAGATAAGACTCCCAAGATGACGCTTTACCTGAGATCAGCTTCCTTAGCATAGCTGCAAGTGTCCAATTAATTTTTTCCACAACTCCGCTCATTTCAGGCCAATAGGGTGCAGACACCACCCCCTTGATTCCCATTAGTTCATTCAGGTGTGGAATTACAAATGAGGTAAAATTAGTTTATTGTCGCTCAGCTACACTTGTGGACACCCATGTCACTATACCACATGCTCCAGGATTAATTTGGCAGTGCTTAGGGCATCTTCTCGACTCAAGGCTTGGGTTTTGACCCATCTCTTAAGGTGGTTGATGGCTACTATTATGTAACATACCCCACCTATACTCATACTTAGTGTCCCCATAACGTCAATTGAAACCGTGTGCCATGCAAATCCTGGCTTCACTAATTGGTAATTTGTCACGTTCTTATGGGGCTTATGGATCTGACATTCCACACAACAGGTGATATAATTGGTAACGTTGAGCTCAGTGACTCCCAATAGTAGTATTGCCAGATATTTTTGAGCGTCTTCTTTAACCCACCATGTCCAATGACCTTATGGGTCAGCCCAGATTATCTCAGTGCATTCTGATGGCTTCAGAAATAAAAGCCTCTTTTTGTTCATTATTTTGAATAATTGTCCATTAACAAGCTCAGTATTTTCCATTGCCTTCTTTAATGCTTTTTGAATTTCAATTGGCTCTTCTTGAAATTCCCCATGGATCATTTACTCAAATAGGTCATCAGCACGATCTTGCACAGCAAGAATGGTTGGCAACCTAGACAGACCATCAGCGTTCTGATTCTTATCTCCCGCCTGATTTTCTATCTCAAAGTTTTAGGCCTGTAACTTCAAAGCCCACCACCAATCTCCCTTCTGGTTCTCTAAGGTTAGAAGCCATCGGAGAGAGGGGTGGTCAGTCACAAATCTGAAATGAGTTCCATGGATATAGACTCAAAACTTCTTGCATGCATAGATAACCACAAGACATTTTTGCTCCGTAACTGTATAGTTCCTATCAGCCTTTGACAGTGTTTGGCTGATATATGCTACACAGGGTGTTCATCCCTGTTGTCATCTATTTGGCTAAGGATGGCTCCTATTGCCATCAGCGACACATCTGATTGAATAATGAACAGCTTCTGAAAATTTGGGTATTTTAAAAATTGGACTCATTGTTAAGTATTTCCACATTTCATCAAATGCAAGTTGAGCCTCATCACTCCAGACAAATTTCTTCTTTGGATCTTTTAAATAGGTAGAAAAGCGGCTCAGCTATTTTTGCAAAATCCTTAATGAATCAGTGATAGTAGCCAACCATACCAGGAAAACTTGAATATTTTGTACGCTCTTGGGGACTGACATCCAATTAATCACTTCTATTTTTGGATTTGGGGCTTATGTCCCTCACCATTAATTATATGAATCTTAAGTACTCTAATTCCTCTTTAAAGAAATGACATTTTCTTGGATTGATTTTGAGATTCGCTGAAGCCAGTCACTTGAATACTTCCTCAAGATGTTGTAAATGATTGGTAAACGTTTGGATAGATACATTAATGTCGTCCAGACAGACTAGGACACAGGACAGCTTCAAATACAACAAAATTGTGTCCATAGCCTATTGAAATGTAACAGCGGCGTTACATAAGCCTTGAGGCATCCTTGTCAGCTGATACAACCCCTGTGCTGTGATAATAGCACACTTCTCTTGGTCTTCTGGGGGCATGTCTATCTGCCAATATCCAGTAATTAAGTCCATGGCGGAGTAAAGCTTGGCTCCTCTTAACTGATCCAGCACGTCATCAATACTAGGCAGGTGGTATGAGTCCTTTTTCATTATTTTATTTAACTGTCAGTAATCTATCACAACTCGATTCAAACCATCATTCTTCTTAACTATTGATATAGGACTTGGCCATGGGCTGGATGACGGTATTAGCATTCCATGCTCTAACTGTTTTTCAATTTCTTTGGCAACAACTGCCTCTGCTGCCCTGGACCATCGAATAGGCCTCAATCAATCAGCCTATCATCCCCAGTATTGATTCAGTGTAAAACACCCTGTGCACATCTGAGATCATGGTTGTCCTGCATGAAAATAACTCAGTATTTCTTGAATAAGGCCAGAACTTCATCTTTCTGGTCCTCCGTTAATCCAGCTAACCAATCCCATTTGATTAGCATATGGATATTCCCATCATTTTCTTTTGGAAGTCCCAATTTGTCCAATTCACCAAATTTGTGGAAGGAATGAATCTCTGATAACAGTTTTAGTTGGGATAATGCGACCACCTGGTGTCATTTGACCTTTATTGGAGATTTTCCAAATATTACTAAAAAGAACCCAAATCTCCTCATGACCATGGATTAAAATTCCTGGGGCTACCAAGGTTCGATCCTCAATTGTTGCCAAGGAGCTTTGATTTCCAAATATAATTGCTCCAGGATCTCCAAAGTCAGTTCAGTCTCTATGATTTACTGCATTCCCGGCTGAATTATGACATCTTTTTTAGAACAGATCGGGATCCCATGATTCTTGTTTATATACTTAGGTAATTTTTTTGGCTTTTCTTTTGACTAATTGTAATTGATAGGTAGTATTCCATCCTTTATAGACTAAATTGATGAAATTATTCTGTCTACTGAGGGGCGCTTTCCACCATGTTGATAGACCAGCAGCAACGTTTGCCCCAGAATCGTCAAAGTGTCTCCTTCAAAGTCACATTTGACCCCATACTTCCGCATGAAGTCAGTGCCAATGAGTATGTCATAATTCTAGTTGGCTAGAACAATTGCTGGCGCCGATATGACTAAGGATCCAAACTGTAGCAGTAGAGCGCTATAAGCCCCACAGGAAGTTGTAGAGTCAGGGCCTGCCATCCCATACTGCTTCCAATGCTCCAAATCTGGTTTGGCCTTTATTTCTTTACTAATTTGGTTGATACTATATTAATTGGTGCTCCACTGTTGATTACTGCTCTGATGGGGATTCAGTTCAACAAAATATTCGTATATGTTCACTTGGAAAAGTAAGATAAGCTATTGTTTACTGCATGTATAACAGATTTGTTGGCCAAATCCAAGATATGAGTTAACTGAGCTGATATATTGGGGAATGTTTCCCAAATTGTACCAATTGGAATTGATACATTACTCCATCTAACTTGGTATTCAATAAGTCCGTCTCACTTTGGCATTTTGGACCTTCTCCAATATCTGTCAGGCATATGGGCGAGCTACCTCCTGTATAATTTCAGGAACAATCCCCTTTGATTTCAATCTTGTTTTTGCATTTACATCTTGGTACACGATCTGATGAAGGGATCTAATTCAGGCTCATCCACAAATAGATCCAACTTGTCCAAACCACCTGATTTATCCAGGGGAACTTGGTTACCTGCAGTTCTAGACTGTTCCGCATCTAGACCACATGGTCTTTTCCTGCCCGTTGAGAGTTTCCTGTTTATCCTTATGAGGACTAAGTTAACCTGATCCTTTGGTTTGCGTTGTCCACAGTTATTGGCGAAATTCCCAGGCTGCCCACACTTATTGCAAGTTAAACGAGGCTTGAATGGTCTAGCTCCTTCATTCTGTTTATCTTGATTCCCACAATTGTTGAAATCTCTGATTTTTCAAGGAATCTTCCTGGTCTCTTATTATTGTTTGACCGGTTATTTGGCTTGTATGTCTGATTTGGCACATCAAACGTTGCTGATAGAACCTTTAGGTGTTCTACCATATGAGCAATGGTGTATTTACTGGTCAAAGTGGATGACATCATTTGGTGCAATTCTTGATGAGAGTGCAACGCATTCTGTATCACAACTCTCCCATCAAAATTGGTCATCATGTTGGCCCCATTGAGGATCTGAGCTTCCCCATAGAAAAAATCAGTGAATGCACCCACTGTTTCATCATTCTTAAATTAAATGCCAATGAATTTCTTGTTTTTGAGCTGCCATCTTATTTGGGCTATTGACTTTATATCAGAATCGCCTCCTTCACCTCCTTGTAACTCCAGTTCTCCCCACAAAGGTAAGGCAAAACTAGGTTTTGGCACGAAGTATCAAGATAATTCATGACAGTGACAGCTTTTGTCAGTCATTATAACCGTACATCAACATTTCAAATAACCAGAAGAAGGCAGATGCATTATCCTGATGGAAAGTGGGCAACTTTGGAGTACTCTTGAAATCTTCACCAAAATTGGTCCAGCACTTCTAATCAAGATTTGAGCAGACACTGGAGTTGCTTCAGGTGTTACTTCAGTAAGTTCTGCAATGGTTGGGGGCAGTTCCTGAACAGATTGGATGGTGCTGTTGTAGATACTCTCTGCTACAATGGATGATGATTCTTCTTCAAATAAATTTGCCTCATGGTACTCATCCCATGAACAAGTACACTTAGAGTTTTTGAAATCATCCAATCAATTAAGAATTTTATCTTCCCAAGCCAAGCGTTTTTGGTTATTTTCCTAAAGTTGACGATTTTTATCAATTTCTTCTTGTAAAGTCACTTTCAGGGTTTCAACTTCTTTCTACAGCTTGCCCTCTCAGGTTTGGACATGGAATAAATTCTCATACAATTCACAGTTCTCTTTCCCATATTTGGACATTTCATCGTCTAATTTAATGACTTTGAGTTTCAACAAATCTAACTAAGATTGAGTTGCCGATTCTAAAGCATTCTTGTTGAAAATTTCTATTTCTGTGCAAAGCTTATCAATTTTGGCTCTCATCTCTACTTTATTGATTCATTTTATTTTCTTTTCATATCATTGATGGTACTCTTAATTTTCTGTCTTTCTTTAACTAAATCAATCAATACTGTGTGAGTTTCAGTATTGGCTGCAGCCATTGGCACAGCTGCCTCCTGAGCTCAAATTAAATCAGCGGTATTCAATTCAGCTAATCAGCAATGCTTATCCATATAATGCTTCAATTGGTAATTGAACCCAATTTGGTTGATGATCTCCTCGACTATCCCCAAAAGTTTTGTATTCAGCTCAGCCACCAGATTCTTGATTTTAGTGTTTTATTGTTGGACACACTGCGATATGGAATCCAAACCAGCGCGAATCTGCTGAAAACTGACATCTAATTGTCACATCAGCGCCTGCTGTTGTATGTGTTGTTTTGGGTATACTCAACAAGATCGCTGATCTCTGCCTGCTGCCATACTTGGATGGCTCTCATGTTTCAGGTAGTCAGCTGTACATATTTGATAGTATAATTGTCAATATTTCCAATGCTCCGCAAGTATCCTATTAACGTTGAAGTGTTCATATTAAGGAAGTTTTGAAGCGTCATCTCCGCTCTTCCTGATTGATAGTGTGGTAGAATAATTCACAGCATTGGTCTAAGGTATCGGCCAGCAAAATTTGGAATCCTCTCATTAGGATATCTTCTAATACTGGGTATATTTTCTCAGATCTGCTCTGAAGGCGGTTTGTAAATTGTTATGGCGTTCTCATTTACTCCAATCGTTGATAGATAATGTATTGGGGGTCCACCAGCATTCCAGTTTCTAATTGGATATTTTTTGGTGGTCTTCTGATGATCCTATTTCTTTGTTTCTTCAATGTTCCATATTAGTAAGATAATTTGGCATTATTATTTTCTTGTAAACTCAATTCAGCCCCTGTTTTGAGCACCACATATAAAAACCACAGGGTTTTCACTGGTGCACAGGTTCGCTTAACTACTGACTCTGGGAATAAATACAAATTTTCTAATTGTATGAAGACAATTAGCCTAGTCAAGTTCAGATAAATGGGTAGCTTTGTCCCTACTCTGGCAATATAAAGGTTCAAGTGACTTCAGCCTCACTCTGGCGTTAACACTTAGAAAGAAAGTACTTTTTCACAACTTCACTTTGAAGTAAAAAATCAACAATTGAAAATAATAGAGTATTCACAGTACTAAGATGTTTATTATTATCAAAGTGAGGGAATATTTATAAGGTAAAATGATGAAGGACATGTGTTAGGGGTATTCGTGGTAACCATGAGGTTCTTGGCATGCCTAGCTGACAGAAAAGGGATATCCACAAGGTTCTTGGCACACCTAGCCAATGAAAAGAAGATCTACAATGGTCTCAGCATGCCTAGCTGACAGAAAAGGGATATTGGTTCAATTTCAGGAATTATTCCAGCTGATATTCATAAGAAATAGCATAATTAGATCGCTATTCATATCAGCCCACATGTTGGCTACCAAACCCGACAATTTCCCATGAGTAATTTCCCATTTCAAGTCAATTTACTCATCTTCAAATTGTCGGCAATAATCCCCAATAAATTGTAACTGTAATTATCATCAGATATGATCCTATGAGAATTATGATTAACCATTTGATTGGTGATTTGCAGCAATGAGATGGAATAAACAATCAACGTCTCAGAGCTTAACCAATAATCCAAATTAAATAATAAACCAATAATCTTAAATTAATTGAAGCTTAGATAATTTGCAAGCTGGATAATGTGGCCATATAAATTCCCACACAGAGTTAACGCATCTGCGGCAGAATCCAGCTTGTCTGAGGAAGCTTGATCAAGCATTTGGAATATGTACAGCTTCAGTTGCTCCAAAGATCATTATTCCGCTTTGGCCTTGGGTTTAGCTCGTGTCACTACGTTCACTCCTCCAACTGGCTGCTGGTATAAAATTCCATCTTTGTACTGAGAATTTCTGTGGGATATACTACCATTGATTAAGGGATGTTTGGGTTGGGATTGCAGAGGTAGAGAGTCTCATCTCTACTACACTCCATCTTAAACCTGGTAGTATTGATCTTGGTGCACGTAGTGCACATGACAGTTAGGGCATAATTTTGCCAGATGGTCAGGGCGACCACATTCATAACAGCTAATCCCATAAGAGCCACATCTTTGATTCTCATAAGAGGTTCCAGGTCAGAAAAGTTGGGGACGTTTGGCGTAACTAGGGTCAGGTCATTAAGATGATTGCTGACATTCAGCATAACTAGGTCCTGGTCAGTAGTTAGGTGGCGGACAACTTTCATAACTGACCCGGGGCAGTAGTCAAAATGTTAAGAGTAATTTGGCTGAGGACGAGGCACAGAATTATAGTAAGTACAGGGGTTGCTAGGTGGAACGTAGGCTAAGTGAGCATATTCTCCTGAATAAGAGGGTACAGCAGAGGCAGTAGTTTTCCATTCCATATTTGGCGGTGGAAAATTAGGGGATATGCGGCGCAAGAACTGTACAATTTTAAGCAGGGGCTTGTCTTCATCCAAAATTGGTGAAATGACATTGTGAAGTTCTCAGTATGGCTATACTGTGGAGGTCATTACAATGCACATGTTGTTTTCAGATAAGTATCCTGCCCCAATCAGCACGTGAGCTTCCGTTTTAAATTGATCAGTGAACTTCATGAGAGTCTTATTACAGCGGAATCCAATCATCAAGAATTCTGCCTTCCACTTTGACATCTTTGATGTGCCCCAAACAGGCGAAGCACAGTATCTTTTACACTCCTATAGGTAAAAGAGCTTCTTGGGAGGTAACAGGTGAATTGAATGTCATTCCCAACATCCAAGGCAGATATCAACAGTTTGGCTTTCCATCAATTGGATGCGCCTTCTGCTGCAAATCAAACCGTTTGAAAAAGCCATGGATATTACCAAACTGATTAATATAGAGGCAGTTTCTCAATATTGACCTCCTCGTCCCGTTCATGACTTTTTGGGGCATATTGAGGAATGGTTTGAGATCCAAAAGCAGTTTCTTGATTAGAAGCTGGTCCAGTGGAAGTTGGAGTGTCCGCTGCTTTGAGGGGTAGCGTGGCCTTCTGCCATGGGCTGCACCTCCGTCACTTGAGAGAATTGGTGCTCTAACTCATACTCATATCCAGAGCTAACATCCTGGGTGTAGTAGCTCCGAACCAGCGTCATATCCCTCCTTGTATGGTTCCCTCTTGTCATCCGTCATCTTCCCAATGATAGTAATGGGAGGTAGTGGTCAATTTTCTCTCTGTGTATTGCAGTCATTCAGTGGTGTCATCTAAATGATTAGCAAGCTCCTTTTTGTTATCCCAGAATTTGCATTTGGCTAAACGTGCTATCAAGCTGGTGCATAACAGCATTCCATTCTTGAAGAAGATCATCCTGTTTTTTGAGCACTGCGTCTATGGTGAGTTTGAGTTCCCCATACTCAGCTGATGCAGCGTTTTGTGAAAATTACCCAGCAACTCAGGCTTTATGAGACATGGCCAGTGACTGGAAATTATAAGTTTTTAGTGGTTGATCAATGGGCTCCCTATAGTGAGCACCACTGTTATAATTTTGGGCGGTATCTTTGGGATCCGCCGTAAGGGTCACACAAGTCAAACCCAATGAACAACAGACAGATGATATGGGGATCGTTGGTCCTTTGGAAACACTTGAAAGTATACTAAAAATAGGATTAATCACCTCAATGATTTTTTAATTTTTTAATAGATACAGTGACCTCTCGCTGTTCCATTTTCTTTCTACTATTAACAACCTCTCTTTCTCAATTGCCCATCTCACTTATATACAGCGGCTTCAGATGATATCACTCTCATAGCTTGTAATATTCCATACTGCTGATTCTCCTTGATTCTGGCTTGTTATTCTTCAGCTCTTTATTGCCCTAATTTGAGGCAATCTAATTTATATTCGTCAAATGTCAACATCGCATTATCACCTTATTGCCTTATTTGGAGGCTATCCAATAATAACCCATTATATCCTAATATTGCCTCATCTTGAGGCACTTGATTATTATATCTAATGTCATGGTCGGCGGATTCTTCCTGATCTGCCATAGCTATTTCAGGCTTATTGTCCAGTCATATTGCAATTGTGACAGCACAGTTTTTATTTTTTTGATAGAAATTTCAGCAAAATTACTAGTGGAGTGTCCAGCAGATGCAGAATCCTGAGAAGCATATTGTTGAATCATAAGGTGGTAGTCAGCATGAAGGACTTTCCCTTCATGGTAAAAAAGCTTTTCCCTCTTTCAGGATTTTCCAGTTTGTTGGATAGTAGTCCTCTTAAGGCTAGACAATAAGAGTCAAACTAGTACCAGTGGCTTCCTAGTGGAATAGCTTGTCACTAGCAAGATTATCTCTTTATACCCTCATAGTGAAAATTTTCTCTGCTAAGGCAATAGAAAGCACTTTGGAGTTAATATTAATGCAAAAATAAATTAAAGCAAGCGTATCTTTATTTAATCAATAATAGAATGTTTATAGTACTTAAGGAGTTATGCTCTCAGAGTGGATTTCAACCCTCAGGGTTGGCGCATACCCTGTTAGTGCTGGGGCCAGTGCAGTATTCATTATTCTGGATCTTTTTCAGGAAAAAGAAAAGTAGGCAACAGATAAAAGTAATCATGAGATAAGGTAAAGTTAGGGATAAGGTGAGATAAAGTATATAGGGATTTACTTTCTACATTGATTAATGGTAGTTGAGATAAGGGGGTGGAAGGCGAGTCGGTAGGACATATGGCTACCAACCTGAAGGTTGCAGGTTCGATTCCCGCCCTTTGCACATTGATCGGGGTGCCAGCTGAAGGAAACTATTAGCGGTTAGTAGGTATAATAACACGAAAACCTTACCCATGACGTAACCAGAAAAATCTGAGTCCCGATCTGGAGGTGAAAAAACTTTCTATGACAGAGTTGACCCTGCTCATGTTTCATGTTGATACTTTCTTTCTCTATTTTGGTAATGTCTGTCCCCCGGTCAGCTTGCCTTGAATAAATAAAATAATAAAATGGTAGTTGAGATATAAAATATCAGCCTAGAGTATTTACTAGTGGAGCACTTCAGTGTAGAATTATCCTAGATTTTTGATGAAACTTTGACTATTATAAGTCATTTGTGCTAATTAATCTATATCAGAAAAAATTGGACCTCAAGCCCACTAAAGCATGGATCAAAATAAAAACATAAATTGATATAGGCTGAGAATTTCTAAATAGATATTTGCATTAGTAGCCTAAGGTTGAGGCTTCACACCTATGATGGTAAATCTCAATGCTGCTCCCTCCAAGCCTCAATTGGGGGTGGTAATAATTTATCAGGGTTGTCTAGCCTCTTTATGGTAAAAAAAACCAGATTTGGGCTGTAGGTGGTTACCCAAGGTCATTGGGTAAGATGTAGGCCCAGCGAGAGATAGTAGCGTTTCAAACACATAGAATGTAGGTTTTCAGTGGTATGGCAAATCCTTTCATACCATTGTTTCTAGGTTGGTACACCTTTCCCAGAATGATATAGAGAGGTGGGGATCCTAGGAGTTTAGCATTTCAAAATGCTCTGGATTTGAAATTTAATCTCAGCATGTGGGTGAGATAGAGGATATAAAATTTAGGAAACATTTTTTTGAGGTTTTCTTTGTTTAGTCGTAACCTCAGATTCATAGTGTGCCTGGAATCTCTTCTAAATTCAAATCTGATGATATTCAGAGGAAAAAGTTAATCAAGGGATTTTAGCAAAATTTAGCCATCCAATGGGATTACTAATTAAGTGGAAGTTCACCATAGAGACTAGTAAAAACAAAGTTTGATCAGGAGAAAGCACTACAAAAGTTCTGATATGTTTGTTGAAACAGCTAAGAAAAGCACTTAGGTTGCTTTGCCTGAGATATGTTACAGAAGAGGGAAAAATCTTAATTATAGCCTCACTTTTATATGAGATGACAGATGGACAGTCACCTTTAATTTTTTTGGCTAAAATTTATAAATAAAAGTTTGTTGTATTAATGGGTAAATATGAACTTGGATCAAAAGGCGTTAGTTGGGAAGATCCAATATTTTGAGAAAAATAGTAAAAAGAAAGTATTCTGGTTATCTGATCAACTTAAGAATGTCAACCTTAGCTTTGGCATTAGAAATGATGGGCTGATTTGGCTTGGCGTTTTTGCCAAGATAGTCAGTGGTGCCAGCTTGAGGGTTAGGGTAGACAAGGGACAGAGGAGCATATGCAGCATTTTAAAATTTTGGGTTGATAAGAAGTTACAACGTAGAGTGGGGCCAAAGTGAAAATTACAAATTAGATGCATACAGAAGCTGTATGGATATTTCCAACTGACCCTGCGGTTGAGTCTAAAAACTGCTTGAGGGATGGAGGAAAAAATTTACAGGGAGAAACCCTGACTTCCTCTTTGGAAATTCAAAGGTGTGATTTTGAATGAGGAGGGCCAGTAGTGAAGCAAACAATCATCTCATTATTATAGATGTTTATGACATGCTCAGAACTACAAACAGTCTGAGCATGTGGCATCAATTTTAAAGTGGTTAGGGTTGATAGATTTAATAGCTAAATTTTCAGGAAATGGCTTAATTTGGTGAGAGAAGATCATGAGAAAAAGGCAGCTAGATTTAGCATTATAGAAACTTCATGTTTTAAAGAGAAAAGGGGGAACCTTTTGTGGTAGGTGAAGGCAGAAAATTTGAGTAAATCTTTGCATTAACATTTAAGGTGGTCATTTAATAGCTTTTGTAATCAGCTAAAATTGTGCCAATTTTTTTCAGAAAAACTATATCTTCTGACGCCATCAGGAAATCAAAATGTTATTAAAAATAAAATAAATAGATAAGATAAATAAAAGAAAAAATAAATTAAAGCAGTTGATAAGAAAAAATTTTCTCAGGTCATACAGGTTAGCTGATATGAGTAAAATGTTGGGTTTCCTGGTAATCTCAGCCAAGTAAACAAATTTGTAGCCCAAACTTTTGTTCAGTCAGCCCAATTGAGCATATGGAAATTCAGCATAGTAAAACAAAATGGAAAGGCAGTCAAAAGTTCGGACTGCTTCATTTGGCTTGTTGTGAAGTTCTGAATCATCCATTAATTTAGACTTGAGTTATCTTGTACTTTAGCTTTGGTAACATTCAATTTGTCATCTACAACAAAATTAAGTACTTCTCAGTGATTCTCAGAGAAGTAGACTGGAGATGGAAAAAGGTATATGGTTTGGCTGAAATAAGCCCAAATTCTAGTACCTATCCCAGATTTTTCTGGAATAGGTGTTAGATTTGGCAGCGCTCTTTTAGGAGTTTCTCCAACATTAGAGAAAATATTCTTGTTATAAGTATCATCTAATAATTAAATCCTTCCTCTGCTGCATTTTAGTTTTTGTTTAAAGCCAACCTCTGAAATTTATTTGGCGGCATCTTTGGCATATTACTTGATTATTAAGCTATCTTTCCCAATATTGCACATTGTTTATCCATTTGATTTCACATTTCAATTCTTTCATGGCTGTTTCCATCAGTTTAGGTAGTCCAGGTCTCAGATTTCCCATGAAATTTTTTTACATTCAGGTAGGTCAACCTTGGTTAAACCACAAGCCATGGGTTTAGATATATCTGCAAAATAGATGGGCTTGTTCTTATCTGTAATCATCTTGTTTTGATTCTTGGAGTGGACCCTTTGGTTTACGCTAAAATATTTTCTTATTTCTAAAATCATTTAATCTTTTTTTTAGTACTAAAAAAAAAGATTAAATGATTTTATTAGTACTAGAAAAATCATTTAATCTTCATGAAGATATTTTTTAATAGTAACCTCAGAAAAATCTAGCAGAAAGCATCAGTTTCAGGATTTTCTAGTTTTTTGGCCACTAGTCCTAAATGCTAGATAATTATAAGTTGAACTAGCACCACCAGCTTCCTAGTAAAATCTCTCATCACTAGGGAGACAAGCTCTTGGGTTTTTCTTAGTGAGAAATTCTCCTGCTAAGGCAATAATCAGCACTTTGTCATTAAATTTATCAAGAAAAAAAATCAAGTGTAATTCTATTTAATAGTTATTAGGAATATTTATCGTGTAATATGGGAATATGCTATTAGCCTGGAAATTAGCCCTAAGTACCAGCGTATACCCTATATGAACTGGGACCAGATCAGGATATTGATTCTTAGATCTTGGAAAGTATAAAGGAAAGTAGGCAATAGGGTAAGGGAATTATGAGATAGGGTGGAGTTAAAGATAAGGCAAGATAATTTTTAAATAAGGTTTTGTTGCCTACAGTGAAGAATAATAGTTGGGATAGGGAATTTCAGCCTATAATGATGACTAGTGGAGCCTTTGGTGGTGATTAATCCTTAAACAATTCAATGAGGCATTTTGGCATTATATATCATTTGATGCTATTTAGATTAATCGTAGTTTAATTTTGGGCCTTAGGCCCAATGAAGCAGCAATTAATGATTAAATTCTTATCATATATAAGCTGACAATAACTATATAAATACATGCATAAAAAGCTCAAGGTTGAAGATTCACAACTACAAGATTAATCTCTAACACTCTCCTCATATGCAGTTTACTTGTAGCATTCTTCATCAGCAAGCCAACATCTTTCACAATAAGTAAATACAATATTCTTCTTTTTAGCCCCCTTATTCTCAAGATTTTTGACCTGAGGACGTCAGTTGTGATAGCATCTGGGGTTAAAAAGGCCTTCTGGAGTAGACTAATGAGGAACTTAACGAAAGCCTCTTTGATCTCCAGGATGCTCTTGAAGTTTCTCTTGATGACGCTGATATGTAATTGTAATTCAGGGAGAGACGTCAAGGCTGAGATGGCAGCAGTAATAGCGTCATTAAAGGTGATGTGGTCACAAGAAACTATGGTCTGATCATCATAATAAATAAATTTAAAAATTGGCTTATGTGTCTCTCTTTGTTTGATGCAAACACCCATGCTTGCTGCATCTGTAGGATAGGGTCTGATAGCTTCGGAATTCCGTTATCAATGCAATCTTAACTTAGCTCCAGGTTTGGCTGTAGATCAGGAGAGAAATCATGATTTCTTGGCGATATATCAGACAGATGAGAAGGTGTATATATTTCTGACAATTGGTAGCCTTTCCATGGCACATTTGTAATTGTACAGGAAAGTTCCAATACTTCCTTTATCAGATACGTGCTTCTCCATAAATGAGAGTTCAAAGTTAATAATACAGATGTGGATAAAAATTTTCAATTAAAGAGGTTCCAAAAAATAGAGGATCTGGTATCATTCTATTCAATGGGTCACATCTGATAAAGTTGAGCCTTTATGTCATTTAAATCATTCTTTAGTGCAGTGTAATGAATCATTAATGTTGTTGAGGTGGTCTTTTGAGCAATTTGTTCCTTAAGCTCTTGTAATTCTAGCTTCTGAGCTTCTATAACTGTTTTCATAGAGAGTTTTTACATTTTAATATCCTTAACTTAGCTGATAAGATGGATAAACCTGTCATTAACGTGGTCTAATTACACCATACAGTTTGGAGAAGCTACTAACATTCATAAGCCTGTTAGATAACACTTCAAAGGTATAGTTAGGGTTTGCTAGGTTAGCATTTGATATTCAAATCACAGCCGTGAGCTGCATCCACAACCTGGGATTCCAGTCGCACAACTTGACTCTTATATTGCATAATTGGGACTAAGAAGTGTCATCTATGGGTTCAATTTTGTTAGGTCCAGGACAACTGGGAGAGCCAGAAACCTGGGCCAGGATGCCCAGCTTCCCCTTGATAGACGAGAGGTCCTTTTAACTCAGGTGGCACAGGAGGACTGCCGTTTACAAGTAGCTCCAACGTCCCAGGACAGCCGATATCCCCTGGGGCCCAAGTGTCCCAGTTGATACTAGGGGCCTTATAGGCCACAATCCTCTTGAGGCCCATGGTCCTAGCGGGCCCTCATGGTCTGGGGGGACCTTGGTAGCCTGAGGGCCCTTTGTGGCCAGTAAGGCCTTGTGCTCCTGGTTGGTCTTGTTGTAAAGCTTCCTTCGTTTGCACAAAACATTGTCCTCCTTGTTCTTTGTGGTCAAAAATATGATCCAAACATGAAGTTATAGTTTTGTCATATTTAACTTCATTTACAGCGGCGTCTAATTATGTTGTAAGTTGATTCTGTAGATATATGAAGGCTCTTTCATCTAGTAAGTTCGTCTGGCATCAAAATTTCTTTAAGTCAATAAATTCAAAAATAGCTTTTTGGTTCTCTTACAAAAAAGAAACAGATCAGTAGAACTCATAATTAGATGAATGAAGGGCTGGATCAGCTCCAAATGTCACATTACTTCTTGATGGGGAAAATTCAAAACTTTTATAATGTGGTAGATGGATGGGTGAAAGAATTTTTGAAGTTATTGATCTTCTCTGGTTCCCACCTTGGTGGCAGGTAAACTAGAAGCTAAATATAGTTCTCTCATAGTGAAGGGAACAGCTGATGCTTTGATCCAACTAGAAAGCCATTCAGGCAAAAAATATCATTGAGCAATTTTATGATTAGGCTGTGGTTAACAATTCTTATTTGATGTTTCTTTATCTCACAATGGCACTTCTTCTCTGTACTCAGCCATAAACTCAAGTTTAGCTAGGACAGAGACGCCTACTTCAAAGTAAGCATTGAAATCTAATGAGTAATTCATCTAGCCCAGTTACCTTGTGAGCTTTCTTAATCTTGATTTTTTTCCATTTTCTTGTATGTCCTCAATCTTTGACAACAACTCAAAAGACCTGGCAAGGATCACCAGATTTCTGTCAGCACTGTGGGTAGTGGGGCTGAAAAAAGGAGCAGGCTTTGAAGCTTCTTGGAGTTGGACGTGGTTATATGTGTTTATAATACAGTAATGGACCAGAAATATTGGGATGGATAAGGCTCGCTGAATAACCATAGTAAAGTCTTAGGAATAAGGACCTTGTTTAGTAATATATAAGCAAAAGCAATATATCGTTTATTTAAAGCTTTTGATATTTATAGGGTACTGGGGTTTTCACTCCCAGAATGTTCCCTTTAGGACCAACAATTTAATCTTCCAGAGCTTTAGTAAGAGCCATGGTTTGAGACGACTTACTTTGTGGTATTGTATTCTCCTGAAACTAGTAAGGATTCTTTTTTCACCTTGAACTTAGAGATATGGAAAAACTTTCTTTCCTAGAAAAATCACTTTAGTTACTACAATTCGATTTGAACAGCAATTTTGATAATCACGCAGGAGAGATGGGCGACTTTAATAATAAATCTAATACAACCTGGCGAGCATCACATCAAGCGGTGCGCTAAATGGTGCACCCAAGGGCAAGAAACGCCCTGGAGGGGGACCAGGAACCCAATCCACCAAGAAACCACAAACTCAGACACCATCCGAGTTTATGATGTATACTATAGAACAAGATCAGTACATGTACATCCAATGCAACCAACCCCTTTCAAAGGTGGAACATGGGCTCCGACTCTTTCTTGGGGATGAGTCCCCGACCCTGTGGGAGAAAACATGTGAGGCAAAGCCCTCCCTTTTCCCTCATGTGGTATATATTGCCACCAACAACATGGGCCGCGGCTGGATCAAAATTGGTTTAAAAACAGCTGGAGAAGCAGATGCCGCAGAAAAAGTCTGCGTCAAAATTGCCCTTCCCAAGGGCAAAAAAATAGTGGGCACCACATGCACCAGATGGAACAAAGCGAAAACTTTGTTAATCTCCTTTGACTCACTCCCTACCAACCTTCCTAATAAGGTAATCTAAGAGGAGCTCCGCAAAGGGCTCATAGCCTATGGAGAAATTATGCAACTCAAATTACAACGATTTTGCCTGATGCCAACCCTGTGCCCAGAAAAGCTATCGCCATGATCAATCCATTTCCTGAAGTGGAAGATGACTTATCAAGAATCCTCCACACAGCAAAGTTTCGCTTTATGGATGGGGGACAGCCATCCGCATTCTGAGTTACACCAGAACGCGCACCACCTATATGCAACCACTGCGGTTCATTGGGACACAAGGAACACGCATGACCCATGAAGGAGGGCTTAATGGAAGCAGACTACTGTGAGGAAGCCATGGATAAAAGTAACAAAAACTTTGCCAGAATGACCGATGGCCACCACTAATTCCGCTGGGGTGAAGATGGACTTTACTCCATCGTGGACCCAGTAACACATAAACAACGCAAGGCGGCACAAAAAGCCTGCAAGCGGGCAGCAGATGAGGTGGCAGCACACGCGGAATCATTCATTGACCCCCAGACAAATTCAAAAGGACATTTTGGATATACACTGAGCCAACAAATCAGAACAATAATCCCAGGTTGAAACTTTTTTCACAGAAAAATGACTGTTTCACCAAGCGACATCAATCATGCACACATTGAGGAACAATTCAGCTGCAGTATGGGCGAAAATGTGGTGCACAATTCTCCAAATTTGAACCCCAAAATAACAGAACCCAATCAGCACCCCGCATTGACCCATCATGAGACATGTGCGGGAAAGATAATGCAAATTCCAAAAATCACAATTCCCACGAAAAATTGGGTCAGATCAAGGGAACTGACATTGTCACTGAGAGAGTTGGAGTACAAATGCGGAGCATGGCCAAAATGAGCCGCGGTGGGTTAGGGCCAGAGGGCCCTCCCAACCACTCCTGAGGCGCCGCAGGCACCTCAGTGTCAATAGG